>CAJHZI010000186.1:470000-937500 GCA_905160935.1 Enchytraeus crypticus
CCACTGATCTTTTACATGATTAATCCTATCACAAAAGTTAGGCCTTTATGAAACTTTAATATAACTTTTAGCTAATTATTTATAATATTTTAGAAAATATGACTTCTGAGGTGGGTTCCCAACGTTTTCCACAGATTAAAATTCATTGACAAATGCAATATATCTATCCACCGCATAGCTACAACAACTCCCCTTCACTCTCTACAACGATCTCTAATGGTGTATTTTTTATAATTAATTATATCCCAATACTTATGGTCTTTATCTATACTCAAAAGAAATCCAAGTAAAACTAAATAAACTAAAGACTGCAATGACGAAGCCAGATGTCAATAATATGCAGCGTCTGGAATTTTAAAACAGAATTCATAAACATTTCTTCACTGGTAGGACTAATGTACACAGGCATCCGTACATCAAACAAACAACAGGACTAATCTAAGAAACATTAATGTTTTACGATCCAAACAGCTGTGGTGCAGTCTCCTTTGCTCAGTCTACAGTCTTCTGAACGTCTGCAGAATACATCTTAGTTTCATTAGGAAAGAAGTCGCTCGAAATGCTCTTCAAAGATTTGTTTTCCAGGCTTTTCCTCAAAATATACTTCAGAGATCATTTCAGGGACGTACTGAGGCATAATTAAACATTAATCCTGCAAAATTTCACAAATTTCAAAATCTAGAGTTACGCTCGTATGCGACGCGTTATGTAAACAAACATATTGGTATTGCTATCTACACGTACTCCTGGTCTATATGTACACGTATATCAATCTAAAAAACGTACAAATAGTGCTCTACGAGATAGTAAATATACTCTATAAATAGTATCTCTACCAAATACCCCATCCAATGTCTTAAAACATGATTATGCAGATTATAATTTATAAAGCCTACTACCATCGATATGCTCAACTAGAATTACTAGCGAGCCATTGATTTAATCGCAGTCAAAATAGAGCCTTTCCCATCTGATTTTAACTCTAAAAATATCAGTATCTGGATTGGTCTGTCTTATGAACCTCATGTTTTCAGTTGGACTATTTTCAAATTTCATGAACTGAACAAGATATTTACATAAACAAGGTATACATGAATACAAGAGGTTTAGATGTATAACTTGACTTTGGACTGATTTTCTGGGTTTTGGAATTTGCACCGTTTTTGGACCTTCTTTTTGCTCGCCGGCTTGATTTTGTTTCAATAGTGCTCGATGTTGTCATTGATGACTGTAGCACTCTAATTGTTGTTATTGTTATTATTATTGAATAGATGCAAACATAATTGAATGAGCGGTTGTCTTGCATTGCACTCTAGTTAGTTAGCCGAGGAGTAGGAGTAACAATCAATAAAAGCCAGTCCAGGATGTCAGAGTTAACCTTTGTAAAACGATATTTAATTGCTAATTACCACACCGACACAACATCAATTAACATCGCAACAATATACATATCTATAACTTGTTGCTGTAGAGCCAAATGGCAATACTATTCTTGTGCTCGTCTAGTCATATTGACATACAGAAAATATTTCTGAGTTTATATTATTGGTCGACGGAGTTCTCCGTAGAGATCGTAGAAGCAGACAGTCAACAGGAATTTTTACTTTGAACCTATTATTCGTCAGATCACGAGAGAAAGGCAGTATATAATAGCTGTAGAGAAATTAATCTGAGTAACAGCTAGATGAAATTTAATCTTTTTTAGCAAATTCTGATAATCTAAATAAAGTGGAAGGAACAATTTTTTGAATCCCCCAGCCCTACACTACACCACATCCGCTTGCACAATTATTAGGCCTACCTTTATTTCCACTACACAAAAAAATCCAAGTCCTGAGAGTGGAAGAGGTAGTCAGGACCTGCTGCATCTTCTTTAGTGCGTACACAACTATTCTGAACGTAACGTTAAGTCGCAAAATCAGTATACCTATTAATATGTTAATCAGGAGTTTCAAACTAAACTGTTGCTTCAGTTATTTGTACAAGATTCTGTTAAAAGGTCAGAGATCGAATTAATGACAACGAATTCTGAAATTCTTGATATTCAAGCAATTCCAAAGTTCGACATGCGAAAAAGCGAAACTGTGATTGAAAGTCAAAATATTTAGTGAGGTATTTACGACCATTTAATAAGAATTTAATAATAGATCTCTCTCTCTCTCCTCTCTGTCTCTCACTCTATGTTTAGAGTACCGCGTAGTGGCATATCCAAGGTACATATTCATACTTAGTCTGAATCCGAAGGCTGCTTTCACGTTCCATATAGAGCACTCCATAGATCAACAGGTTAATCTCTTCACAGAAGGCTACGCCTTACATCTTCTAGCCCATATAGCTCGGAGAAAAAGTTGATTTCTGCGGTGGTTTCCTGTTACTTTCTTCAATTTTTGCTTTGGCGCCTCCTACGACACGCGCAGTTAATAATTAGTCGATTCTTTAGTGTCCCGGACAAAACAGGGAAATTGATAAATATAATCCACTAATATATATTAATCTAATTAATAAATATTGATGTATACAGGGTGGTCTAGAATAAATGAAACTGCTTTGAAGGCTAATAACTTTGACAATTCTTACCTAACGTCTTACTTGATGCATCTAATTAAAGACAATTCTCTTTTCTATTCACCTGCTATATATCTAAGAGATACTACTACAAATATTTGAGAAATTATCAGTAGTCGCCGATATATAATTTTCAATGAAATTGCTGAAAACTGAAGATATGAAAATAAAGAATTTAACATTACGTGCATTATGCCTCAACTATTTCAGAAAGCTCATTGCAGTTTCTATCCATGTCCTAAATTAATTGAGAATTAATTAAAATAATGTTCAATGTGTCCACCATGTGCACGAATAACTGCATTCACCCGCTGGGACCACTGACCAATTTGCCGAGTCCACGAGTGCCTGACTGATCTCTGGGTCAAGCGGAAAACATTGATTTGTTTCAAATGTTCAACGTCGTGTATCGGTTCACGATAGACTAATTGCTGAAGACAATAGTAAACAATCGAATAGTAAATCGGGTTCAAATCATGGGGAGGGCTGTTAGGTGGCCAGTTCTACGGTTCAATAAACTTTGGCAGGTTTACTTTCATACAGGCGATCATATCACACGAAAAACATGAAAATTAAATATCGGCGACTAATGATAATTTCTCAAACATGTGTATTAGTATCTCTTAGATATTTAGCATCTTAATAGAAAAGAGAATTGTCTTTAATTTAATTATTAAGTATGACGTTTAGATAAAAAAAATGTCCAAGTTGTTAGCCTTCAAAGTAGTTTCATTTATTCTGGACCATCTGTATACATATTGATATATATATATACATATATACAGTATATACACATGTTAGGTGGCCAGTTCTACGGTTCAATAAACTTTGGCAGGTTTACTTTCATACAGGCGATCATATCACACGAAAAACATGAAAATTAAATATCGGCGACTAATGATAATTTCTCAAACATGTGTATTAGTATCTCTTAGATATTTAGCATCTTAATAGAAAAGAGAATTGTCTTTAATTTAATTATTAAGTATGACGTTTAGATAAAAAAAATGTCCAAGTTGTTAGCCTTCAAAGTAGTTTCATTTATTCTGGACCATCTGTATACATATTGATATATATATACATATATACAGTATATACACATGTATATATACAGTATATACATGTATATCTAATGTATGTACTTCGGTACCTTTGCTCATGTTGAAGTGTGTTGTACGTGAATCAGGTAGCACACTGAACCAGAGCTACGATGTCTAGACGCTTAGGCTACTGGCAGAATCTGTAATAATGTTTAAATATACAAATACATGTATATTATGATATACCAGACCAACTTTAAGTTTGCTGTACTTCTTTTACATATCTTAATTTCGCTCGTCCTTTTCTCTCGCCATTCCCTCTCTCTCTCTCTCTCGCTCTCTCTCTCTCTCTCTCTCTCTCTCTCTCTCATCCACTTGTTTGTTACAATCTATACGGGACCTAAATAACAGAGACTTCACTGTGCGCACTCTTCACTCGTTCACTATGTTACAACGGCACCGTCTGTTCCACCAGATAACCATCCGGTTCCTCACACACTCTACTCCAGCTGCTGCATTGGCTGCGGTTATACCGGGTTATTCACCGCACAGCTTCAGAAATACAGTTACTGTAGCGCTCCATCAATACCATCGAGTGCAACAGGGCAAGAGAACCAGATGTGCACATGTGCATTAATTAAACCTATGACGAAAAATTACCTGTACGCGCAAAAAAGATTACTGCCGTCACTTTTAAAATTTTCATTTTACAGTGAAATTTCAATAAAATTATTATTAAAATCATAGTGTGAATGACGGTGCCATCGATATCCTGCTTATAACAATGAATGAGGATCATACTTAATGGAAATGCAAATATGTCGCTCTCTCTCTCTTTCGCTCTCAGTGTACTGCCTACCGGCAGGTCCATAGTGTAATGCGTTCACTCAATCTTCTCTGTTTTTCGTATTCTTCTTCACCTCCACATATGAGTGGATTTTTAAATCATTCAACTTTCCTAACCTCGGTCTGTCTCTGGTCCTCTATCCTTGCATTCTTCCTTCTATTACCTTTTTTAGTAGACCCCCTTCCTTAGAGTATTTCCTACTAGTTCTTCATATTTCTTAATGCATTTATCAACTGTCTATCTGTGCCCACTCAATCCAGACCTTTTTAATTTGTAGCTTTTCCTCTTTTGAAAGATTACCATTTGAAAGATTACCTAGTCCTTCTGGGACCAGGTAATCTTTCCCATACTTCTCCATACCCATATTTCAAACGCTTCTAATGTTGTGATATCTTCGCATCCTCTTATCTTCATTCAAATCGAGTAATAAAAATGCAAGAGACGTCACTGACATTGCATTATGGCTAGGAACCGGACGTTAAATTCTTGTTGATTGATTGATGTGGAGTATTGGGCAAGTATCTACAGTACAGTAGTCTAAGCAGGAGCGGGTTCAGTCTATCGTTGCAGGGTTTGGAAAGAGGCTAAGAGCCCAGCAATTATTTTTATCTAGGGTATATGGGTAATGGTAATTAATCCATCTAACTGAGGAAGACAACGGGTAAACACCTCAGATGCCATACTTTTCCAAAGCTATAGGCTACATAAGGTATAGATAAGGCATAGACTTTGTGAAGGGATTAACTTGTTGATCTAAGGAGTGCTCTTATGGAGCGAGAAAGCAGACTTTGAGTATGAATATGTAGGCTATCTTGAATCTGCCACTTGGAAGTGCACTGAAGAAGAAGGGTATATGGGTAGTCTCTAAAGTTTTGTTAAATCTTTGTTTTTTCGGTATTTCGATTAGGCTATAATATGAAAATTGTGAAATATTGGACGGCTGCAAAATTTGAGGACTGTAAAGTTATGCGGATCGTAACTATATTTTACAAGCCATAGTCAGTGTGGAAATAAAAAAACTAACATTTAAATAATCAGAATCTGATCAGAAGTGATAACAGCAAGTAGATAGCTCAGCTATGTAAAGTGAAACACAGTGCCGTAGCTAGGGTCTGAGGGGCCCCCCCGAAGCTATTGAAGGGGCCCTGAGAAAAAATTTCTATATTATATATATATATATATATATATATATATATATATAGACTATATATATTACTATATATATTCTATATATATATATATATATATATATATATATATATATATATATAGAATATATATAGTAATATATATAGTCTATATACATGTATATAGTCTATATATATATATATATATATATATATATATATATATAGACTATATATATAATATTATATACTTATAGGTATATAATAAAATTTCTGGATCCGCCACAGAGTATGCAATACTATGCATATATAGATATGCGTAGTATTGCACACTCCGAGGCGGATCCAGAAATTTTTTAAGGGGGGGCCAAAATTTTATGGACAGTGTCCATATTTTTCGGTTACACTGCGTCGCTGACGCTTCTCCGGAATAGTGGAAAACCAAGAAAATGCTAAGGGGGGGGGACTCAAAATATTTCACTACTGAAATTCAATTTTTTCTTAATTTAATAAATTTAAATCTAACAATTTTACATTAACTTATGACGACTGTTATAAATTATAGTCTTATGAGTCGAGCCAATATTCGATATTATATTTATCATTTTCAAGATTAAAGGATTCTAACTTTGTAAGTAGAACCAATGGAAAATCCTACAGATCTAGCTGGGCCTACATTTCTAATAAAGTGTATGTTTCTCCACCCTTGGAAAAAACTCAGCAGATGTGGACGAAATGCAAAATGACCTAATTTAGGCTGAAGGGGGCTCAAGCCTCTCCCAGTCAAGGCTGGTTGCGTCACTGCTCCGGAACAGAGTTCATATTTCTTTACTTACACGGTTTTTACTCTTAAAGTAGGAATGTGCTAAGTACTATAGTGGAAATGTCAAAATTTTGTCGCTCCCCTTCAATTATCCTGGGCCCCTATTGTATATCAATTATAAAATATGGGCCCCTAACATCGGAACACTTCAGAAATTTGGGAACTAGCGGAATTGAGTTCCCCCTAGTACCCCCTCCCCCTCCATTGTAACGACAGCTGTTATATACATACAAATAGCCATGAACATAATGAAAATATAGTTTAACTTTTTTCCGTCGGGTCAAGGGATCGTCGGGCCCGGACCCCCTGGGCCCCCGCTTTGGATCCGCGCCGGTGTATACTATCTCTCTGCTCTCTTAGTGCACTGCCTACTGGCAGGTCTATGGTACATAACGCCTCCACTCTTCTCTGTCCTCCGCCTTCCTCTTCATTTCCATATAAGAGTGGGTCTTTAAATCATCTAACATACCTAATCTCGGCCTGCCCCTGTCTCTTTTTCCTTCCATTCTACCTTCTATGACCTCTTTTAATAGACCTTCCCCTCTTAGAATGTGTCCTATCCGTCTCTTCTTCCTATTTCTTAATACATTTATCAACTGTCTATCTGTGCCAACTCTCTCCAGGACTTCCTCATTTGTAACCTTTTGAGTCCAGCTAATCCTCTCCATTCTTCTCCAAATCCACATTTCCAATGCCTCCAGCTTCCTAATATCTTCCTTCCTTAAGGTCCATATTTGAAATCCATACAATAGCGTGGTCCAAACCAAAGTTTTCACTAACTTTATCTTTGTGTCTTTCTATAGACTTTTTGTTAATAGTTCTTTTCTACTACCAAAGACCGCTTTTGCTTGTGCAATCCTACTGCATGCAATATAACCCTATACTATATAATACTATATAATGTGTATACTATATAATATTAAGCTTTAATTAATATTGAAACTAGGCTATGCATACAGACTACACACAACGCTATACAAAACATCACTTGATTAGACTAATAAGACCGATCACTCATTACGCATTTGAATGATGCGCCACTGCGACAGCCTACAGTCTGCTGCTGCAGCTATCAGGGCAGGCTACTGCGTGGGCGTTATGAAAGTCTAGCCAGTTGTCCTGATATTAGTCACCTGATAGACTAGACTTTTATAGCAATAGCAAGCTTCACTTGGCATAGAACTACTTTTATATTCCTTGCATAGATCTGATTCAAGTCCTTACATAGGAGGCCAAGGGGCCCCAGGCCTTCACAGAAACTGGACCACGCTATATAGGCTAAATTTTTTTGCGAGATATTTAGTTTCTTACGCAATGAAAATTTTTATGTTTGATCATCCGGGGCCCCCCTTTGCTCCGGGCCCCCCCCCGGCCGGAGGGCGCGGGGGGTGCTAGCTACGGCACTGGCTGAAACAGCAAGTTAAAAATTGAATACTTACAGTAACGTTATCAGTACCTCACACTATTCGGTATGAAAACATATCAACCTCTTCACGCCAGCTGCATCCCACTCTAGAACTGAGAGCTTGCGGGTTTGCCAACCAACCGCTTAATGACGGGCAAAATTGTAATAATTTCTTATATTCGCCAAACAACCCTAGGAGTGCATTGGTTCTGATTAGATACCTGAGGACTCTATAGAAATCTATAATTAATAATGTATAATTAATCATGCTATAATTAATTAATTAATTATTTATTTAATTATTAATGATGCCATAATTTATCTAAACATTTTTATTAAGCATATACAAGTAAATCAATTTAAATGAATGTGTATAGTAACGCTCATTAATTTCAGATATAAAGGCGTAAATAAATAATCAAACGCGCATTATAATGAAAATATCAACTTTGTTGATACCTATCCACATGTTAAAACCGTTAGGCAATTTTCCGTATAACCAGTCTTGCGAAAGTCCGAGATTATTCTCTCATATCAGAGCCGCCGAGAATCGAACCCATGAAAGTTCGATTCACCTCAGGATTGGTCATTTTAAATTTAGAAACACCAGACGGTTCTAACCACTGCGCTTCTAACCAACCACCACATTTATTGTAGTCGTCTATCATCTCCCGACTTTTGATTTATACACTCAAATAAATATTTAGATAGTGTAGATTCAATTTAAGGGCTTAATGCAATATTTTTTTTAATTGTATTTTAATTCAAGTTCAAATATTACAGGCTATTATATAGTAAGTATAATAAGTATGCTGAGTAAAAAGTAGAAGTCGTGTAATGAGTAGAAGTCGTGTAATGAGTAGAAGTCGTGTAATGAGTAGAAGTCGTGTAATGAGTAGAAGTCGTGTAATTAAAAAGGTTGAGAAACATTATACTCATCTTACTCAGTTTTCAACTGCTAACTTTCGCCACATCACTGTTAACTTTCTCCACATCAGCATCCAATCAAATACTGCAGTTCCTACTTCCAGTGATCTCTAATGATAAACATATCGTGCTACATCTTTGAAAAATTAATTAGATCAATGCGGCATTAAATTTTACTACTTTATCCCGAGATTAAATAGTAATTAATCCACCTAACTGAGGAAGGCAACGGGAAACCACCTCAGAAGCCATATTTTTCCCAAGCTATAGGCTACATAAGGCATGGATAAGGCATAGACTTAACTCATTAACATCATTGATTTAGCACCAGTCCTGGTCTGTGTGAGCTCTTTTAGTAAACTAAATCCTATATTTCCTTAATTATAACAGTAGACACATGTAATAGGCCTACTACGAACGGCTTAAAATCTACTCGTAACACCAAATCTCGAAAATAGGACAGTAGATTAGTAGCCTTTCAGTAGCTAAACTATTTCTGGCATTTTAGTAATACACAATTTATATTGGTGCTAAACGACCCTAATAACTTGGCTAACTGTAGCTTCATCTCAGTGGAGTAGCCAGGAATAAGGATTCAATTCTTGGCTGGGACACTTTAATCTTGGAGGAGCACATTGGGGAAGCACAGTTTATACATGTGTGCATTATTCTATATTTTAGACTTAATTTAAAAAATTACATGATATCATGTGCCCCCTCGCTACGATACGAACTGTCTTAGCTTAAATTACATAAGCAGCTGTAATTACCAACGCGTTGTCATATATTTTACTTTGAATGTACGAACTATCTATGACATCATACTGGCATCACCTGTGACGTCACTCAGACGTCACAACTCAGCTGTCGTCTGATACATAATTTAATTAATGCAATGAGCTTACATGGCTTGTTCAATTGTAAAATTTATTTTTGAAGTTTCTCAGAGCGCCGCTTTGGTAACATTGAAATAAAGCAGGTACTGAATTACTGAAATTGTGAATATATTTGCATTTTAAAAATGTGAAAAGTTTCACGTAGATGACGATAACATATTAATATGTAATTATGTAAGCGTTTGTGAGTAGAGTCGCCGTCAGATGGCGTCGTGATAGTTAAATGTCACCCCTAGAGACGGTAATTGTAATTAGTCTGTTTCACCAGCTATGAGAGGCTCATTGAGAGCCCGAGTAGATCCTAAATGATAAATAGTAACAGCTCTATGTTTAGTAACAGCAGACAGGGGCGTTTATCCCCCCTCCCCTCTAGTGCAACGACGAATTCTTCCTAAACCGCCTAACATGCGCAATTTTTCCACTTCACATCATCACGACAAGATAAGCGATATCGTTGCGTTGGGAAATGTATGCATACCGGACACCGTTCGTTAACAACCTGCTCATGATAAACTTAACGTTGACTATCTTGCTTCAATAGTTCCATTATAACCTAATTTATAGGTTTGACCGTTTGAACAGTTGCCTACATAATTTAACATAAAAATGGTCCTATAGTTCTTTTCTGATCGTTGCATTTCATTTAGATCCCTTTGTATTTAAATTAATGACATCATTTAACATGTTCAATAAATTCAACATAATGCTAATAATTTTAACACAAATAAGAATAGAAATGATATAATTATCACATGCAGTAGGCATCAACTACATTCAATTCAGTGTAATCCGTCAGCAGACGAGATTACAAAATAACAACAACAACAGCAATATACATGCATAGTCAACAAGTCTACCTGCAAACAACAGATATCGCTCAAAGATCTCAAAGATAAGCTAACAACACCACCTCTAGTGGACTCTCCTTCTATCGCGTTCACCTCTAGTGGAATCTCCTTCTATCGCGTTCACCTCTAGTGGACTCTCCTTCTATCGCGTTCAGCTAAGTCAGGTTAAAGGTTAAAATAATAATCTCCTACTTAGTCACCCTTCACACTCAGAAAGAGCACGCCACTGAGCACTAATCCTTTTCTAAACCTTAATGTAGCCTGTATTTTGGGAAAATTAGGCTTCTGAGGTGGTTTCTCTTTGCCTTCCTCAGTTCTTGCTCACTATACTCAATAGTGGCGCGGCAACAACACAGGGGCCGGATTCAGTTATTCAGTTACTCTAGGAAGACATAATTATAAATCAATGATTACTTAATCATAGAATTCAATAATTCATCCATATCAAAATTTGTGAATTATAAGCCCTAAAGTTATTGATTGGCTAATTTAGTTTGATCAATTCTGAATTCATAATGAAAAGCGTGAGTATCATACACGGCACAGGTGGGACTCGGATATTTACATTATTTCATAGACAAAGCGATTGCAACTTATTCTTAATCGTTCAAATAAATTTACAAAGTGATTTAATAAAAATTAAAATATGTTAGTCTAAGCAAAATGTCTTACATTAATAATTATAGTTCTAACAAGTACATAGAGAATTATAAAATCTCCTATCTCGTCCCATTAAATAGAGTTATATACTGTGCAGAAACAGTAGACTCCATACTAGGATGCTCCACAGTCATGTATTAGTGGCACCAGCTATAAAAGCCTTTAATGTCACACTCCATCAAGGAAAAATATATCATATTCTCCTAATTTTGCAACGAATAATTACAGGTGCAACGAATAATTACAGTACAACTACTATACAATTAAAAATGTTAAAAGAATAATTAAAATGTCAAGTTTAATTATTCGGTTCTATTTTAATTATATTACTTAACGTTCAATCAATTAGCACTCTAACAGTTTCTGATATAGGCAGAATATCAATTAGTTTACAGTTTATTTCACATGTAAGTTCAAGCAACAAGGCTGTCAGACTTTAAATTAATTTCATAGACTGGTCCATGTTAAGCCTTGTGGAAGTTGAATATTTATTAGTAAAGCAAAATTTTGAATATATGGTTGTTACTGACGTGAATGAAACGTCGTTTTCAAACAAATTACGACAATTCAATAAAAAGTAACATGTCTTATTAAGAGCTAAGGGGGTGTCATTGGAAATTATCTCAGAAGTTATATGTTACTCATAATAATGTAAACATTTAAGTGAATCAGAGAAACTGTGACGACAACAGTAACTGTTGTTAGTTTAAATTCTCTTAGCTTGACATAATATGGTTTTGCCATCTCACAAATAAACTAGGGAGAGGAAGTAGCTTTATTGACATTCATGAATGATTTAGCATCTATTGCTTCAGCATTTGAAGTATTTAGAAAGTCTTCAAGAAGTGGCACGCTCCTATACACCACAACTTCGTTATTTAACGACTCAGATACTAGGTTGTGTTTATCTAAATTCTCTAACAAATGTCCATTCGTCAATATGGCTTCACTGATGCTTGACAATTTTGAAGACAAGTTACATTGGTCATGAACCTCATGTGTAGGCTTGCTTCTATGCCTGACATCATTAATGACATTTATATCATCAGAAAGCAGGTTTATCCGATCATGATTATTAGCAGTCTGCCCTTGATTCTCACCAGGACTTAGATTCGGATCAAGCTCCTTTGAGGGCTCTATAGAATTGCTCATGTCATTTGAAAGCACATCTTTATCTGAACAGCGATCACCGTTTGAATCTTCTAAACAATTCTCATGATTTTGTTCATCATTTGACTGTCTCTCTACATTATTATCACACTTTGATGCATCAGAAGAAAATTTATCACATTTTGTTTGATCACAAGAATGCCTAGATCCACCAATCCAGCATGCTACAGAGGCAGGCCAACTGTGGTCCATAGGTGGAGTCCTTGACCTTTCATCAATATGCCACGCCCTACAAACACTACCCCAGCCACTGGAGGATGAGGAGGTTTCGTTGTCTTCGGCAGCTGGGGCGTCAGAGGAAGTTCCATTGGAGAGTCGCTGAGATGATGCCTGACTGCTAGGGCTGGAGCACTGAATAAGACACTGAAGGTCACTGTAGTAGTCGAGCGCGCCGAGAGAATAGCTGTCAAAATCCTCGTCATCGTCCGTTGAGGATCCGGAGCCTTTGAAGGGTAGGATGGGAACATTTTCAGGTCCATGTGATGAGTAGTAAGTTATTTCATGTTGTACGTCAGCACTTAAACTATCATCTCCATTATTTCTTGAAGAGCTCCTGGAAGCATTGAGAGAATTACTGTGTGGCAAGCTGTCCATTTGTTTTGCAGTAGATTTATTCTTCGTAGCTCTAGCATACGTTTGTTGCTTGTTTTTGGACTTGTGTTTTCTTTTCCGATTAATTAGCGTATCAGATAACTTTGCTGCTGAATTGCTAGAAATTTCGCTGCTGACTTTTTCATCACAGTTGGTGCCAAAATTATCATTTACAGATGAGGGCATGCGATGTTGGATAAGAAGTTCTACTCGATTGATATTAGCATTGTTACCACTCCTAGTATTTGTACTACTACTACTACTAGTACTACTACTACTACTATTGCCATCACTGCTCTCAGTACTACTGCCACTACTAGAAGTTAAAGTTGAAATCCGTCTTCTTTTCCTTCTATTCTTGTGCCCCCTATTCTCACTCTCTATATTTCTCTTTCTTTCATTCTCTCTCTTACCCAGTCTATTACTCACCTTTCTGGTCTTGAGACGTTCAGAGGATGGACTTGAACTGTCACTCATTTCTGATAACCAATCATTATCACTCCAACCATCTGGCTTCTGCTGAATCGAAATATTTAGACCGCTGGAACTGAAAGACGTTTTAGATTCTTTCTCATCACCAGATTCGCCGGAAACATGAGAAGAAAGAGGTGATGAGAAGGTTGATGGACTTCTTGGGGATGCAGATGATCGATTGAAAAAGGAATTATTACTGAATTTGTCTTGCGCGATAGTTTCGGAATCATTAGTACTTAATACCATGACGGAAGCACAATGTTTCAATTCAACAGAATTAAAACTAGTAGGATTGGTCAGACAATTCTTTCTTCCAATCAACCCTGACTCGCTGATTGATCTACGCATCGCTCAAATGATATCTACAAATATCCGGAAAGAGTTACAAGTGTAACGGCTTCCTTCTAGCTATAATATGAGTATCTCTCTCAATTCTCTGAAATATACACAATATTATGAAATCTACTGATAGTATCAAATACTTATTTTTAAGGCCATAAACTTCAACACAAAACTATTAATCATAAAGTTTACCAAATATTCAATTAGCATTAATGCCTTCATTTACAAGACTCTAATACTAAGCTACTCTATATACTATAAACTAAATCATATGGACAATTCTCACTAAACTAAATATGAAATATTTATTTAGAATTATGCAATATAACAATAATTATAAAAATAGCAGCAAATATTAAGTTGTATTTAAATCCTCTTTCATATCAAACTTATGGAAACTTTCCACATTGGTAAAAAATAGAGATCTATTATATATATCGTCGCCTTAGTGCACGACTGTTGCATCTTGATTTTTAGCCATAACGTGATTTTTAGCCATATGTAGTGACATTTTAGCAACGTTAGAATTGTCTTTTCATTGCACTTCTATCTCTGATGCTCCAGTTTTCGGCTACCAATTTATTATTATAAAGCAGTCTAAAAATTTTAAAAAATTGTTTAGAAAAGTAACATTAATTATTAAAAGGGTGTTTATTATCTTTTTTGCGTTCAAAAATTTACTTAAAAGTCAAGTAAAATCTAGCAATAGACTTCATTTTATTAATTTATACATAATAACGCGCTAAATATATCAATGCACATATGTTTTTTAAATTTCTGATAGTAGTTGATATCGTTAGCAATATTAAAAACTGACTATTTGCCTACTTTATTAAGTAATCATAAAATTCTCTCACGACAAAGTTTATTATCGAGATAGTTTTGCACTAAACCGATGACTACACAAACTTACCGCAACTGCTTTCAATGCTCCTTTCCTCTGTATCACTACACAACAACAGCATCTGTCAAAACTTTAGAGCCAATATAATGTTAATAGTAAAATTCAAATTAAATAAGTAATGAGCGATATTAAAGAAACTGCAACAGAATATGTTTACCATATCTTTGAGAAATTTCATTTGTCAAGCTCTCCGTGCCTTCAACCATAAAACTAGAACAGATAATTTTAGTAATTCTTTATTCTATAACTGGGTCAGAAAGCACACGGTGCTTGTTTAAGACCCATCAAATAGCACTACACTCTTAACATGCTCCAGTAATGATTAGTTTAATAACTTAACTGATATAATCCAGTCAGTAAACTCATTTTAATTCATTACTTATTTTTAATACAATTATGACAAACTTTACTAATAATTTACACAAAAAGCAATAATGCACATGCAAAACTAAAACTCCGCACACTTTCTTAACATCTACTGATATTTAAGTTGATAAAGGCAACGAAGTATTTGAGAAAAGTTCAGAGAACTTCTTAATACCTATGGATAAAGGATTTGGTTTGTTTACCTTAGACCTGGCATCACTGCGACAAGTGTAAACATTAAAAGATAAAGGTAGAAAGACGAAAGTATATGGTATTTAAAGGACATTAATTCGGGTAAAATGGCTTATAATCAGCAATATCGTCCCGCTGGGGGATACGGCGGCGGCCCCCCGACTGCACCACCCGGTCAAAATGATCCGAACTATCTATATGGTGTATTTCAAAGGTTTGCTATATAATTATAAATTAAATTAGTAAAATATTTAATAGAAAATTTAATCGTCTTATCTAAATATATTAATGTATAATGTATTTCAAAGATCATCACGTCAGCTTTCTTTAGATCCTATGATTGGATTAGTTTTCTGGATTTTGAATTAAAAACACTTATAGGATGCCAATTTTTCGCTTTGCTCACTCAGTGTGTAGAGGAGCAGAGCACTGGAATTTATCGAAACTGCTACCATCTTTCCTTATTCCATTTTTTCTTCAAACTTAGGTAGCAGGAAAAAGGGAAGATGAGAACAATTAATGACGTATACGACATATACGACAAAAAGGGTAATGAGAACAAAAAAGTAAACACACATTATAGTGAAATGATCAACCATGTTGATATCTATGACTTTTAATACCGCATGTTTAAAACCGATAGGCAATTTAGACCATTTTCCATATATCCAGTCCAGTGAATGTCCGAGATTTTACTCTCAGATCAGCGGGGCTGGGATTCAATTGCACAATTGCAGGTCTTTTGTTTACATTTTGAGAAGGGTCTTTATAAGTATTTATAAGTATAGGCCTATAAGGAAACAGTAAATCAGAGTTTAGTAGGCAGAAGTTAAATCTCTTAGTGGATATTCTTGCAAAATTATTGAATACTTGACCTATTGACTATACTATAGAAGGCAATTAAAGTGGCATTACGTTATGTGGCTCCAACAGACTTTCTTTACTATCATTCAATTCATTCATAAAGTCAAGAACTGACAGTTGAATGAGAGCATCCATATGGACATGACACTGCTTGTATTACTAATAGTAATAGTTTAACAGTTGTTGAGCAAATTTAAAAACACACAAAATTTCATAAAACAAGTACATATGTTTGAACCTAAATTCTGGGGGGGGATATTTGCATGTGTGTTTTCCCCACTCGAAATTCAGAGGGGGACATGTCCCCCCTGTCCCTCGGTGATTACGCCAATGTCTGAGATGTCCCTAATTATCCGAAGAGATAAATAGGCTGTTTGCTGAGAATGTTATATGATTACTATAAAAGTAGGGTTTCTCAAGATCAGCTGGTGTAGAGGAGCAATCATCATAGTAGAGTTCTTCGATTGACTTAACAACTTGAATGATGAATCTAAGCAAGATGGCTTATGATAATGGATAGCTTTGATAATTATAATTATTGTGTAAGATGATGATTTAATTAAAATGTCTTGCATATTTGCAGTGTTGATAGAGATAGGAGTGGTCAGATAACGGCTAATGAACTTGGTCAGGCTCTTTCTAATGGTCTGTAGTCATTCTAAACTTCTATAGACCTTTTATAAAAGGTGTTTACTTTGAAAAATCACCTTATATATTATTTCATTCATTGGAGCGGCGCCACTGTGCATCATAAAATTAATTGTTTTGTGGCAGGCAACTGCAATGTAAATATCCTTAAAATGTAATATATCCTCTCTAGGTATTCTATCTAGACATATATTAACTGTGAATTAAGACATATTTTTATCAATATTTGACAAGAAATTGAAATATAATTTTTTTGTAATTAATTAAAATACCATTTAGTTAAATGTTGAAATAAATGATGAAATACATAATAAATATATATGAATATATAGAATATTGCCAGGCGTCAATAGAAGCACACACCCCTCCCCACTCTCCCGCTAGGCTTTGTTTATTATGTGAACAGAGTTACCGCTACATATTATAGAAGGTCTATACTTCTGCTGTATATAGGATTAAGTAATACAATTTCAGATTCTATTCCTGTAGATATTGACATCAGTGACTGTTTCAATAAAACTTACTATTATGTTTTAATTTAAGTGATAAGCATTGATTTGATATTTATTTGTATTGTGAGTGATAGTTAACACCGGCAATTAATATTCTAATGTCACATATACATTCGTTCCAATCAAGCCGGAACTATTAAAGAAGTTAGCCAAGTAAAGTTTCAACAATGAAAAGCATCTGTTTCATAGACGAGAATTCTGTCAGAGATTTTCCATAGGAAGTTCAAGCCACACTGTTTTGTTAGCCTGACATTTGCATTACTGACTCAGCCAATTTACATTATTTGTAGAGTGCCCAAGTGTAAGTTAGTCTTCTTCAATCCCTTCCTTTTTCACTGGTACATTTGCAACAATTAAAGTATCTCTCTCTTAGTGCGCTGCCTACTGGCAGGTCCATGGAATATAACGACTCCACGCTTCTCTGTCTTCCGTTTTTCTCTTCATGTCACTTATGAGTGAATCTTTAAATCATCTAACATTCCTATTATCGGCCTGCCTCTACCTCTATTTGCTTCCATTGTGCCTTCTATGACCTCTTTTAGTAACCGGTTATAAGTGAGAGACCTCTTTCTTATGGCGAAGGCTTTCCATGACTTTGCAAAGATTTACTGCAGTGCAGTATGCTTCAGCAATTCTTTTAAGCCGCTTGATGACCTCTAGTAGCCAGGCAGCGAATTGCTTTTTATCAAACCTCTTGACATCCGGGGTAAAAAAATTTTGTCAAATAATAATATAAATAATTATTTTAATTTTTTAAAATTTAAATGCTGTGGGCTGTATGCTGTGGGCTGCCCTGGGCTAAAAAAGATAAAAAGAGACTTTATTTAAAAGTTAAAATATAAATTATTATTATTATCATCTTCATCATTATCATCATTATTACTATAATTAATTATTATTATCTTTATTATTTTCCTTATTATTTTTCTTCTTATTATTATTGTGATTATTAATTATTATTATTATTAAATTATTATTTTATATATTTTGTTATTAGATTGTCCGGTATATTATTAGTATAGAAATTATTTTATTTTGATACAGGCACCTGGACTCCATTCAATCCCGAGACAGTGCGACTTATGATTGGTCAGTATCTAGGTCATCTAGGCCGCTAAATATTTTTGTGTAAAGTATTTACTGTAATATACTGATTGCTACTGTGTTGATTTTTAAGATCGCTTGAAAAGTATAGAGAAAACTAATTCAATTCTCGTCTTGTCACTAATGTGCTGCCTAATGGCAGGTCCGAGGTACGTATTCCTGCCCAAGGTCCACTTTTATACTTGTCCAGAGCACTCTGTAGATTATTGCGTTGATTCTATTGCAAAGGCTAAGCTTTTTAGTGAGTGTTTCTCTGATTTCCTCAGTTTCTCTGTAGCCACTGCTTGCAACACTAGCATTTCACAGTTAATCATGTTGCAGAATAAAACAACGTGATTGACTTAAGCTACTAGATAATAAAATAGTGGGCACCCATCTAGGTACCGTGATTAATCATAGAGTTAGCTGATGTGATCTTTCTCGATGTAATGATAACACAATAGATTGGGCTATTAGATGATAAAGGCACAGGCATTTGCTTTATTTAAAGGAAAAAAGAATGAAAATGTGTACATGTTATCCCTCTAGTAAACTTCAAAATTTTCTCCCCCCTTCCAGTAAAATTTTGTGAAATAAGTTATGTCCGATTGTTAAAGAGTAAATGCAAAGAGAAAATCGAAACCTTGCTGTGTTTATGCTGTGAGACCAA
Organism: Enchytraeus crypticus; assembly: GCA_905160935.1. Taxonomy (NCBI): domain Eukaryota; kingdom Metazoa; phylum Annelida; class Clitellata; order Enchytraeida; family Enchytraeidae; genus Enchytraeus; species Enchytraeus crypticus. Next base: position 488,955 of record CAJHZI010000186.1, read on the forward strand.
TTGGTAGCCTATCAAGTGAAACTGTATGTCTATAAATATGCCTTATTTGTGTATATAGGTATGTTTGACAGGGACCAATCAGGTTCTATCAACTTTCAAGAATTTCAATCACTGTGGAAGTATGTAACAGATTGGCAACACTGTTTCCGTAGCTACGACAGAGACAACAGTGGTGCCATAGATATGAATGAACTCAAAACTGCTCTCACCTCCTTTGGTTTGTTTAGTTTTTTACTGTTTGTTCTCTTCTGTTGGCCAGAATCATGTTTTCAATCCTTCTGTTTCAATCCTTCTGCTAAATCAATCCTTCTGCTAAGGAGTTACTACTCTGTTAAGGTAGTAGCTTCACCCCCAACAGGTTTTGTTGTGTTGAATAATTTACTTTAGTAATATTGTGTTATAATAGCTATCCTTGCCTTGCGTTATTAATATAATTTGTTGTTCTTATGGTTCCGCACATGAAACCGCCTGTGTTTACAAAATTTCCATTCTTGGTTGACATTTTTGTTGTTTTTGTTATTTCCTTTATGCTACAATAGCTATCCATGACTATGACGATGACTTTAGGCCATTAAGACCTGCGTCTCATTCGCCTCTTGAGACCTTGAGAGTCATTGGATTACGTTTTTGTATCAAATCTTATATGTGGGTTATATTCTAGAATCATTAGAATCTTGATAGTTAAGAGTAAAGTACTGGATAAATGATCTAAATTTAAATAACGATGATAAGTTTCTCTAAGCTTCACAATATTAGATGAGTAGAATCAATCATAAACTCGTTTTGTATTAACAACCATATGCTAGGAGTAGAGATATACGTGTCAACTGTGCCTAATGGTAAGAAATCAGTGAATGATAATTAGTATTCTATTATTATTCTATTGTCGACAAGTTGTTTTTATGAGAAATTCACTACTTGTTGACTTAAACAGTAGTGCATTAATTTGAAGCAGAATTTTTAAATTTTTGTTTTGTCATGTTTGCTATAACATATTGATTGATTCGCAGGCTACCGGCTCTCAGATCAGTTCTACTCGCTGCTGATTAGAAAGTTTGACAGACATGGGCGTGGCAACGTAGCCTTTGACGACTTCATCCAATGCTGTGTGGTGCTGCATGTATGTTTGTCTCTCATTAGTTATGTAGACTATTAGACGTCCCTGACATCTTCCTTGTATGAGTAAACAGACGATAAACCTTTATTATTATTATTTTGATTATTTTTATGTTTATATTTTTATTATTATTATTATTAGTATTACTGCTATTATTTTTATCTGTCTCAGTTATATGCATTTTTGAAATACCTTTTCCAGCATTTTGTGTTTGTTTTGGTTTATTTGGTTTTTTGCCACGCCTGTTGTAACACAGCCTAATCATAATTATCTGTGCCGTGTATGCAAGAGGCGTATAAGCCCGTAACTTGTATCTCACTGCTGTTTTCTGAGTAAATAATGATAGATTTAAGGTTTGGTGTTCTCTTAGAAACGGGATATAGTTTAGGCTTATGATACATCTGGATGCTGTTTTCTCTAATTGCTCATACCATTTAAGTTCAAATGATTTCTATACTTTCAAGCCAATTTAATTCAATTTAATAAGAACACCAAAAAGGGTCATTCAACCCTGTAGAGTTCATATATAAAACTTACAAACAAGCAAATGCAACAGGAAAAAACACAAACTAAAATAATGTGAATTATGGTGAACTTAGAGAAAAATTAGATAAATATTAATAATAGGTGAACTCGTGCAAACAAAATAGGCAGGTGTATAATTTTAAATCCACAAGAACTCTCTCTTTAATTAATTTATTTAGTGATTGTTTTATTAGCTGATTCTTTTCTCAGGTTTTCTACTTATGTTGTGCCTCTGTTTATAGATTTCAAATAGCAGATAATGTGAAATTAACTTGTCGGACTTGGTCATTATTTATTAGACATTCTTGTTCTGTTTCTTCAGATGGATGAATCAGCATTTTGTTGTATTGTGTTTCTTATGCTCACTCGGACATTCTGTTATTCATCATTCGTGACACGGATGATAGATGGATCTAAATTACTGTATTTTATTGCAATTTTATTTAATTATATTTTGTAATGACTGTGGTATCCTAGCTGGATATGCAGTTTTAAATCTGTCAAGACAAACCTGCTGCTTAGGTTAATCCCCTCGGGTTTAATCTCCTTGTCGGTATTATGTCAATTGATTTGGTTCATTTTAGATTAATCAAATTTGGTTTGTATCATGTTATTTTGTAATTCATTGCATTGCTTTACACTTATATTTAATGTATTGTATTGTATTTTACTACAGACACTCACTCAATCATTCCGACAGTATGATACAGATCAGGACGGATGGATTAATATTGCGTACGAACCATTCCTAACTCTTGTCTTCAGCCTCAAGTCATAACTCCAGCCTAGCATCCTGCCTGATTTAGCTGAGTCATTGCATTTGGTGGCTCTGTGAAATTGCGAACATCGCCCTACAGCTTTAGACTACCATATTTTTGCTTGTATCGCTCTCTTTATAATGTATTGCTCAGCTAACTTGTTAGAATTGCTATAGTATCGTTAGAAGACAATATTCCTGCTGTGCGATTGATGGCTGAATTACTTGCAAACATCTTTATGTACTATTAAGTGGTTTTGGACAACAACATTCTTGCTTATATCACTACTAAACTTATAATATATCCGGTAATATACGTTTGTTATGTCTTGTGTGTATAATTATAATTAGTTTTCTTTTTAATAAACTGGAAACTTTTTATAGAAATTATTGCTAAGCCTTTTGTAGCTATTTGACCATTTTGTGTACATTAAATTAAATTTATTTTAGTATGTTTAGTTGTTTTCTGGACCTATAATGATCGCAAAGATAAATACGTATGTATCTGTGCATTTCGCCTGCTTTTTGCTTTGGTGTGTATAATTGTTTTGTAAGCTAGCAAATGTCTAGTTCTATATTTTTATACTTTATATAGGTAAAATAAATTATTTTGTAGCAATTTCTGGAGCATAGTTGCTCATCCACCGAATGCCCTTTCTGACGTTGGTTTGGATCTAGTGCTTTAGTCGCCTTTTACAACATGGGCAGTCATCGGTTGGTCTATTCTTCATCAATCCGGACATAACACAGGTATATGATGATGGTGGTGGTGGTGGTGGTGGTGATGGTGGTGGTGGTGGTGGTGGTGGTGGTGGTGGTGGTGGTGGTGGTGGTGGTGGTGATGGTGGTGGTGGTGGTGGTGGTGGTGGTGGTGGTGGTGGTGGTGATGGTGATGGTGATGGTGATGGTGATGGTGATGATGATGATGATGATGATGATAGCTAAAATAAATGCAAATAATTTGTGCTTGTCTCTTCTAGATTATTTTGAAATTACTAATGATGAAAGTGAAGTATACCAAAAGTTGCAGATAGTATTTTTGTATTAAACATTCTTTGGTTTACATTGTTTCCTTCTTTAATTTTCTTTCACGGTTTTGTTAGTCATACATGATACGAGTGTCTGTACGCTAACGTCATTCCATCATTCTGCTCTGTTGACTGTTTAATTGTTAACATTCTGATGATTGTTATTCTTGGTTGTGATCGTTACTCTTAACAGTTGTTTTTTGCTGGTCTGCTCCAATGTCTCGATGTTAACTATTACTGGAGATAGATTCAATGTCAATGATTCATTTGATGTGTGACCAAGTTATTTGTAGTACAATGTGACTGTTATTGTTATGACAGAACTGGCTCATTATATTTATAACATAAAATAAGTCATGGTTCATTTAACATTTTATACAGGGTATAAAGTTAAGCTTGTTTTGACCTTTACAAACTGACACAACTTATGTGTACCCGTCATAAAGGGAGAATAAAGAGGTGGGAAAGTTAAAGTTTTCATGGATAATGGAAATCGGTATATAATTATACATTTCTATAATGTAACTTCCATAATAGTACGTCGTGAAATATGGCAATTATGTTTGAATCGTGTACCTCTGTACTAGTGTCTTTATTGTTTGTGTTTATTTGTAAAATATACCAGCCTATTTTTTCAATTGATATTTTGTTGATTAATTTAGCTATTTTTTCTACACATTACTTCTCACGCCTATGAGACGGTTCTGACCTTTACGTCTGCGGATTGAAGTTGCTTTTGACTCAATTGACGTATTTAATTAACTGGAGGTTGTTCGTATTATTACTTTAGTTTAAGGTCTGAATTTAAGTTTTATCGCGAATCATAAGGAAATGAATTATCCGTTGATAACACCAAGAACCTCTGAGCTGAAATCGTTTGCCCTATTAATGATTAATAATATTTATAATAATAATAATGTTAGTAATAATCATAATAACAATTAGAGTGCTACAGTCATCAATGACAACATCGAGCACTATTGAGACAAAATCAAGCCGGCGAGCAAAATGAAGGTCCAAAAACCGTGCAAAAATATTTAAAGTTATATTTTAAAATGATTATATTTAGACTAATGTCCAAGACTCTTCGATTGGCTAGTCCTGGATTCGAACCTACTGGATTTCATAAATAACCATTGGTTCAGTCAATCAATATTTCATGAAGTTACGCAATGAACTTATACATTATGCTGTAAAGCCATGTGATGGTTCTACAGCATGTTCTACACAAAGATCGTTTTCTTTATTCTAGGGTTCTACCTATGTTCTCTTTTTAGCTCCTACAGTAATAGTTGCTAATATGGGGAATAGTCGTTATAATAATAGTCATAACAATAATCATCATCTTTCCTTGAATCGAAGTTTAATTATGGTCGACATTATAAAATTTTGTAGCAGTTTAGTTGGTCTATTCGTCGGCAACCCGGACACAACACAGTAATAATAATAACTATTATTATTATTACTGCAACTACTTAACACATCAGTTTCCTCATACATGGATGATTGACTTCATGGACATGCCCCGTCACATGTCAGTACAAATCAATTCACCCAAAAAACTTGAAAAACATGCGCAAAGAAGAAAGTGAATCCAGAAAGTTATGAGACTTCTGTTCCATAAATGTCTGCATTTTTGCACTTAGAGGCTTTTTCGAGGCAGAGTCTTACCACAAGTGGAGCTTTCCACTTTGATTGAGCTTCCTATGACTGTAGAGCAGCAGCCAGTCAATCTACACTGTGTTTTTTTATAACTGATACCCCAATTGTTTTAACAATATAGTCGTAAGAAGTTGACCGATGTTCTTGAAATTTACAGTACTTGACCAGCAGCCAATGCTACAAAACATGTTTAAATTTCGTTTGAATAATTTAAATAACACGACAGTTATAGTATCGCGAATATGAGTGGGGTCAGAGAAGAAATTTCCAATACAGGATTACGGGCGTGTTGCATTTAGCGTAGATATCTCTATAAAAAATACTAGCTGACACGCAATATGAAATTTCTGCTAATGCTATCTTGAAGAGCAATTACTTATTTTCAAAACGATGTAAAATACTTGCTGATATGTTCTTAATTGACAAAGTTATTGAACTTTTTATGCATGCATTGCATGAAGAGAATAAACGAAGAAGAGGACGCCGCTGCAGTGGCTGCTGTGATAGCAGTTGTACCCAGACATGCAATGCATGCATTAAAAGTTCAATAACTTTGTCAATTAAGAACATATCAGCACGTATTTTACTTCATTGTGCAAAGAAGTGATTGCTCTTCAAAATAGCATTACTGAAATTTTGTGACCTGTTCGCTGTTATTTTTATAGAGATATTTTTACGCTGCATGTAATACGTCCGAAATCCTGTATTGGAAATTTCTTATCTGACCCCACTCATATTCGCGAAACTATAACTTTTACTTTATTAAAGATATTCAAACGAAATTTAAATGTTTTGTAGAATTGGTTGCTGGTCAAGTTTTGTAAATTTTAAGAACATCGATCAACTACTTACGACTTCATTGTTAAAACAATTTGGGGTATCAGTTATAAAAAAACTCAGTGTAATAATTCTCAGTCTATTAATTCTCATAGTCTAATTATTCAGGATTCATATATTACTATAGTTTTATAGTAAGATGACTGTCTAGAATATCTCTAAGTCAATTGACTGTCGGCAAGATACTCGATCAAACAAAAGTAAGCACACATTATTATGAAATGATCAACTTGTGTTGATATCTTTCACCTTTATTACCACATTTTTAAGCCGTTGGGCAATTTAGACCATTTTACTTGTAACCAGTCCAGTTAGTGTCCGAGATTTAACTCTCAGATCAGCGTGGCTGGGATTCGAACCCACGAGGGTTCAATTCACCTCAGGAGTTGTCAATTAAAACTTAATGACTTTACCCCTACGCTATGAAGACATTCTAATATATCTCCCTAATTCCATATTGAGCTTCCTATGACTGTAGAGCAGCAGACAGTCAACCTATAATTCACGGTCTATTAATTCTCATAGTCTAATTATTCACATAGTCTATTACTATAGTTTTTTAGTCACATGACTCTCTATAACATCTCTAAGTCAATTGACTGTCGTCAAGATAGGCCTACTCTCTCAAGCATAGCTGAACCAAGTTAAGAATTACACCTGAGGGCACAAGTCATGTTCATTGCACCAACTTCTCAAAAGTCGTTTCTGCGTGTCAACAGGCTCAAATTGGTCGATTAACTCACAAGATATATTATTCTCGTACGTCATCTCTTCGCACTAACCCAAATTTCATTGGCCGTGATTCTTTTCCCAATAGCCTCTGCATCAGGTTCATCCACACGAGAAACACGCGAAAATCTGTTCTACTACTGATTTTAGTTCATGATCAATGTAGAGCTATAATATCTTGTACTTTGACCCACTTTAGACCCCTTGCAGTAGACAGACTGACCAGCGTTGTCTGGGCTCGTCTGACATCACATGACTGACCGGTGTACTAGTTCTTGGGACAGGTTTCAGACATCCGTGGTCAGTGTGAGAGTGGAATTGGCTGGAGACAGTCTGCTTCAATATATGGTTAAAATAGGACTTTTCGTAATCTCAGTGTAGGTAGGTGTTTTTTAAAATAAATTATTAGTAAAAAATTAATAATAAAATACTAATTAACTAATTAGTTCTATAAGATAATCATATTTTGTATAAAGTGTCCTAAAAATAGTTATTTTAAAATTTAAAGTGATTTAAATTTAGGCCTGTGTATATGATAACGATACTGTCAATTTGCAAAACTAGCTGAATAGCTCACTCCACTACGTTTAGTTCAGCTGAAAACTGAAGCGTTTGATGTAACCAAATTAGCCAAAAGACGTCTAACTGTAACTAATATTACAATATCGCTAAAGGTATATAACAAAAACTGAGTTTTAAAGAGAGAAGAATATTAGCAGAATTATTATCCTCTTGTGGACAAATTGTTTGCTCATAATCCAGACTTGTACAGTGACAAACTTCTACTTTTTATATCATACTATTTGATGATAGTTGATAGTACTGATGATACTCCTGTTGATAGGCAATGATAGTAGATGGTGATAGTTGATAGTATAAAAGCATTTTTACTCTGCTACATAAATAGCACATTTATCTAAAGCTACAGAGCGATACAACCTAGTTGACTTCTGACGTTTTTGACGTCCCTAACATTACCCTTTGATGAAGATCAGTTGAGGTTTTACCATCGTTATAGTCACAATTAAAGCTTTAGCTTTAATTAGTAGTTAACAATAATCTCGGATCTCAATAATTGGCATTAAATAATTTATATAATAATTTTTATGATGCTTTAGTTGATAGTGGACCTAATGGTGACAGTACAGGATGACACTTTGATAGTATAAAAGTATTTGTATTTTTTATAATTTAGGCCTATTGATGATTTGTTCTATATGACTTGCAGAACCATAACTAGCAGACAATCAGTAACCGTTCCAGTCAGAAACATGTCAAATTGGATTTATCTAAAAGTGAATTAATTGTCATTCTAAACACGAGTAGAATTTTACACTAACCTAAAACATTTGAAGATATACAACGGTTTAATCGTTTAATAGAATGAGAGAGAATAATTTCCAAGATTTCGTCAATTCCAATAGTTCATTATAAATTAGAAACATCTGAAAAGTCTGATTCTTGATTAGACAAAATAAACTGTGTTTGGTATTTCTAAGCTTCTTGTCTTCTGAGTCCTGTGGAAATTGCATCAGGAATATCTTGTGACATAACGGCTTTATTAAACTAAGGCTTATTTGTAAGAACCCAAGCATCTACGAGGTCGTTGATCAGCTGAAGTCGCTTGGATTGAGCTGATGTTGTCTTAAGGGTTCATCAGCTTGTCTCTACGTTGAACATCTCAACATATATCTCGTTGGATAGGACCTGCTGCAACCTGCTTGCCTGCGCCAAAGGTATCACAAAAAACGTGTTGACGAACAACTAATTTAATTTCTTAAACAATTTCTAATTTTATTTCTTAACAACTTTTTAAATTTCTCTCTCTCTCTCACTAGCTCTCGCTTTCTCTCTAACTCTAGCTTTCTTTCTCTAGTTCTCGATTTAGGTTTTTTTCCTTTTCGCTCTCGGTCATTTTCTGCTAACGATAACGATTGAAAGACGTGAAAGTTAAGGTTTAAAAACGTCTACTTAACCATAGCGGTCGTGGTCTGCCTGACAGCGAGACTAGTTTGTCCATCTGGTGCTTCTGAATCATGTTTTAATTAGACTTAACTTGATTTGTGAAATAATTAAAACAGATTTCAAAAACCCGTGACTAACCTTGCGTCTGTCCGTAAAACTAATTTGTCATGCAATGGAGTAGTATATATCATAGATAAAGCATATAGCTGCTCTATAGGGCTACAGATTACAATCTTCTGCATTCGCTTCCTGGAAACTTTGGAAATTGTCAATATGTATAACTGAAAGCATAATTTTCAAGTCTGTTTCGCTGACTGTTCGGATTTAGAGTCCTTAATTATGATTTCTACCTGAATGGTTACAGAAACCTCTCTATGGAGGATATTATAAGCCATTGGTTAATAAGCTAATTTAAAAGTTATTCTCATAAAAATGGACACGATTGGGCTTAAATATTCGAGTAAAATATTATAGATTACATAGTATACAGAAACAAAGCGATAATAATAATAAAACACGCATGAAAATGTAACAAAAATCAAATCTGAGCATGTTCCATCATTTAACAGAAATGTGCGCTAACTGTTTTCTGTTTTTATTGTAGAATCAGTTCAGATGATTCAGTCACCATCTCTCGTCCTCTTCTCCGCTCTTCTCTCAGTCTTTCTACTCCTCACACCTGTGATCAGATGTCGCGCTGTGCCTGCCAGGTTGCCTCGAGGACGTGACCTGTACAACATCGTCGACCATCTCAGATCAGTCGGGCTTGAAGGCACCAGAGCCGGCGTCACAACATCAGATAGGCTTGATGGTGCAGAGAAAGTAGAGCTTAAACTTAGTGAGGTTGAAGTGGGAGAGAATGGAACTGTACATCATGAAGGCTCGATTAAAAGGTATACGATATACGATCTATCAGTTGGGATAAAATCGAAAAGTGTTAGAAAAGAATCTGCTTTGAAGAACGATTCAAGCGAGAGAGTTGTGACAGGGAGCGGAGTTAATTTAATGCCTACTGCTTCAACCAGAAGATTTACAAGCGCTAATCGTGCCGACTCGTGGCCGGTCTTCATAGGAATCACTGATGATGAATTCCAGTCAGTCTACGCTAACGTTGACGTCACAGCAGAATCAGTGAAGTCAGCTCCTGCAGTGTTGCCAACTTCTATTAGTCAGAACAAAAGTAACGTTAGAGATTTCGTCAGCTTGCGAATACATCATGCAAATCGTTCGCATAGCTACGCCCCCGATGATAGTAACGAGAGAGATCCTGCTGCACGAACGATTCATGGCAAGAAAACTCGTAATATCATTAAAGAAAATGGCGGAAAGCTCTCACATGTCATCAGCTCTGGAATTGACTCTGATGATTATGTCGAGTCCATAGAGAACACAAGAACTCGTGTCCATTCCACGTACGACGAAATTAACCAACCTGGAAAAGAGAACGAGGATTACGAATATTTTAATACAGATGCCAGGGATAGTAAGATTAATAATCGTAACGTAAGAAGAAATGCAAATAAAAGGCCTGAAAATGCTAAGAAAAATAGCGGCATTTCTAGAAATCTAAAGATGTTAGCCGAAATCTACTTCTACGGGTCTCTCTCTCTGTCCTCGTCGGACTACGAAGATCCAGACGACACCAGAGGACGTCGCACAGCAGAACTTCACCGCAAGATTCGCACGAGCATCGAGTCCAACAGCGAGACCATTTCAGCGAGGAGACGAGAACGCAGGCACGAGGCTCCGGAGTCGGCTCACTGCAGGCAAGTGTGCGGGTGGTGTCGACGCCACGTCACCCTCGAGATCTCCGGGGCCTGCACGGGGCAGTGTCGCCGGTCGGCGGGGCATGAGTACTCAACCTGTAGGCGGTTGCTAGAGAAACATATACACGGAGCGAGGCGATGATGGGGATAGGGTGTTCTTGGGCTACTCGATGGGTTGCAAGGAAATGATCCGAGAATTCAGGCGCATATGAATCCGAATAAATTACAATTATAACTGTACTGTAGTAATTTATTAAAGTTTCCTTATTAAATAATCTATAATGTTTTGAAAGGTTTTCAAAAGCAGGTTATAATAACAGATTATTTGTAATACATCGAGTAGTCTTTTATATATAATTCCACTACATTCATTTTACTGCTTCCTTGACTGCTACAAGACTGTGTAATAACTTATCGAAGGCGCGTATATAAACGATAATTTATTCAGTATTGCATGTTCAGAATGTAATTTATTTAAGTGATTTCTATTTATTTTAATACGGGTTCTAGAGCCAACTTTGGGTAAGAGCCAACTTTGGGTAAATCAGTATCTTTCCCGCAGTAACATATTTTTACATGACTGTAGAGTAACGTTTAGACGCATACTGGAATTGATAAGAGCACAACAGCTTGTATTTTATCCAATCGGACGTCTGAAACACTTAATCCTTCGGCGCTTATTCGCCAGGACTTGCGATTCGTGTGCACGTCTCTGAAGCAGATATATTGAATGTCTTCGCAGGCATCAGAAGAAGGAATGCACCCGAAGATACGAAAGCAACATTGCTTACATGAAAGCAACATTCCTCTTTAGCTGTAATGTTCTCATCTAAATTAAATTAAATTTTCACTTAAAATGATTTTTGCACCAACTTTTATGTTGCGTTATGTTGTGTTACTTGGCTATTGCAGATTTTGTTTGTTGATTAAATCTAAATTTAGAAAAAAATTGATATTTACCATAAAACAATGCGACTCGGATAGAGACTGCATATTAAATTTAGGTATAATTGCCGATCTATATTCGAATGCCAATTCTTTAAAATTAAATTTATACATATTTTGCACATTTTAATGCAAATAAATAAGAATATCGAAAATATAAATGTGTTGGCTTGTGATCTATGTTGCTACTTTAAGTCAGCAGTCCAGTATTTTATAGTTTGTTACGACTCATTTCAGTATATAATAGTTTGTTTTATACTACTCATTTTCGACATAACCAGTTTCATTGAGCCGTGAGCTTGGTTGGCTACAACAAAATGCTGCCATAGGTGTATATTTTAGAACAAACTCCGATAAGAGACTATCAATATTTTCATCCTCTCTATTTAAAAAATTAGAAATAATCTTGCAGACTCTATACCTGCCCCATGTAAATATATCAAATCTAGCGTTATATTTCATTGAAAGATGCAATAGTAATCATATCATAAGAGCTTAGTTTGGCATTTAATTTCCATTACGACTTTAATGTAAAAACGTGAAACTACTACAATTGTTACTATCTTTGTCATTACGAGACGAGCACGAGAATAGTTCACCACGATATTTATATTCCACTGCATGCAATAATGATTTACAGTCATTTTCTCGCAAAATTTCTATACCACCGTATAGAAATCATTTTAATCACCTACGGCAGATATTATTGTCCAATAGGACTACTGACAAGTTAGTTAAACAAACGTAAATCATCGTTCACGACAGCTTTTATTAGTAGTATATGCACCACACATCATTCTAGACCTTGGCTTAATAATGAAAAGATGATGTGAAAATTGTAATGTTTTTGTTGTTCTTCAAAACTATCATCATAATCCTCTTCCCTTAAATCGCAGTTTAACTCCAATCCTCTCCGTCTCGCATCATATCATCAGTTAATCCCTTATTTTTCATGCCCTTCTTAATCATTGTTCTTCTAAAATACCAATAGCATAAATTTTATACTAAGATTTTTTGCTTCCTTTCAAGTCGTAGATTTACCATACAAAAACCAGTTGTTCATACTTGCCATATATTAATTGATTAATAAGAAGTCCATCGTTCACCTTGTTAAGATTAAACAGCGAAGGAATTTATTTTCATTTGAAACACTTTGTACGAACAATGCATTTCGCAAAAGAGTGTCGGTCAACCTTAGTTCTAACAATATCAATAGTTAGTAACAGTAACTGTCTCAGATGTGAGCCTAAACTCGCCCGTACGTTCAAGTAGAATTCAGCAAAGGTGCTCGTTGAAAGATTAGACCACGGGAGTAGAAGGTGCACACCTCAGAACTGGTGTCTTGGACGAGCAGCAACAACATGAGGTTAGGTAGTTCTGCGAATGTTGTTTCCTGTGCGGACGATCTCGTTGTCATCCTGCAGGTCCTTGAGAGCGTCCTCAAACATCTCACGAGTCACAAACTGCGCAGAGAGAAATCGAGTGTCGGTAAAATAAAAGTGTGTCAATAGAATAAACGAGTGTCAATAGGAAATGAAAATTAACAGGATGAACAAAAATACCACTTAAAATAATTGATAGAACATAAAACTTGATAATACAAGGAAACATAAGTATTTTTATATATGTATATAAAGCGGATTAGTTATAGCTAAGATTATTATTTACAAGACTACGACAAAAGAGTAATTAACATCAGTCAATGAAAATTGAGAATTTCCAACGGGTAGTCCAAACCCAGTTAGATCACTTGTAGAGATCTATAGATACAGTCTCTTGTTTCATTTAGATTAAAATTTTGCACAAGTACATAGATCATTTCAAAAGTTTTGGAAATATAGCAGCACAGTGCTCCAACAAAATCTTGTGTCCAGCCAAATTAATCCTACCAAGTTGCAAAAACCTAAAGAAACAAGTGTGACATATATTAAACCATCTAGAAAAGATGATTATGCATCAACAAGATAAAATGCCAACAGTAACATTAAATACACTATACCTACATGTAATCGTATGAAAACTGTCGCACTCACCTGTTCACCTTTCTGTACCAGTTTCTCTCTGAACTCATCAAACAGCTGAGCATGCTTCATGACGAGCACTTTGCCCTTTGACTTGATCATCTCCAGAAGAAGGCTCGCCCTATCAGCTCTCTGGCGTCGCACAGCCCCCGTTATACCTGTAGTCAGGATCGACACGTCTATCTTACCAGTGCTCGGGTCAACGGCAGCCTGCATCAGTGCCTCTCTGTGTAGTCTGCGTACAAAACATGAGCATATTACGAAGACCTGTATGTCAGAGTCAATACTAAGTTTAAGAAAATGTCATCAAAAAACTAAAACTAAATTATCATCATTGTCCCTTGAATCCCAGTTTCACTACAGTCGGATGAAAAACCTACAAATTAAAATAATACAAATAAAACTAAAATCTATAAAAATGTAAAAAACTAACTACAAAATATGGAAGTATTATACATACACTCAGGGTCCTAATGGTTGTCTGACAATGAAAAATACAAGCTCAGTTTTCAAACCAATCTACAAGCTGAGTTGCTCATCATTAAATTTAAAAGCTTTAAATCACAAAATTTTAAAATGTTGAGTAAACATTTACAGACGTTCAATATAAATAGCAAGCATATATTAAAGCATATTTTATAACAATATTATAATATAATTATTTATAAATTTTCAAATCAGTGCCCTTCCATTGCACATCCTCGTCTTTAACAATGTGAGAAAACCTGAATGCAAGTAAAATCATGCAAGTGCATACTTCCATCCTTATAGCCTAGCCTCTATTGCATAGAAATACTTCATATATAAACAAACACTACTATACACTTATGCTCGTAGATTTTACTAAACTCATAATGATCAGCAAATCACTTGCGCATCTGTTGTAGGTTAAACAACTTTTTTAGATATTTTGCTATTCACCAATAAATGAGGCGCGGTTATTAACCACAAGGTCAACTGCCAAAATTATACAGCTCAGCCAATGACAGCGCTGTCCTTCAGGCTGATCGACCAATCAGCATATTTCGTAAACAGAACTAGAATATTATTTCTTAATTAATTGATTAGCAAATCAGCGGTGTAAACGCCTGAAAATGGGTGCGCAGCTAACAGATACTTTACACAGCGATTCACAAAGCTCACAGAATATCAAATGGTGACTAAACAGGAGTTTACACAACTGTTGATGTTTAAACAGTTGAGATCAGTAGTAAATAAGGCCATTACACTCTGTAGCTGATTACGACAGCACACTTACCTCCGAGCCTCCAGCACGTCCTCCTCCTCTACAGCGTTGGAGTATCTCATACGAGCATGAGCCTCCGCTAGACGAATCAGAGATTCCAGCTGACGAGGATACGCAGACACTTGGCCCCTCCCACTTCCTATCTTACGCATGTTCACATAGGCTTCCACCAGAGTTTGTCCCGCCTTCTCAGTCAGGCGCGGGTGAACATAAGCACGAGCGTAGGCTATATAATCTTTCAGCGTCTGCATATCCTGTGAAGACGATTGTAATATTAAATTACTTCAATTATCAATACTATTAATACATCATCATCATTTTCCCTTGAATCCCAGTTTAACTAGGGTTGGGATATAAATAGACTGTCTCAAATCCTCTTTCCTACATCAGGTCATCAGTAATCCCTTATTTGAGACTTATCCATTCATTTACATTTTTGTAGCAATTTCTACAGCCTAGATGCCGCTTGATTTTTAGTAATGTCATAAGCTAGTTTCTCTTAGCATAGGCCTATTAAGCTAATTTATGGATCTGAAGCGAACCGAAAAGTATAATGAACCTATTCTGTGAACATGTACATAAAATACGGCAAATGCCTAGAAAGTAAAAAATAAGGAAAAATTTTATTAGACAACTGAAAAGCTTGCATAAACATACAAATCATTATGTTGTAGAATTAAATTAAACACCAAATACACCAGACACCAAATTAATTAATCAAATTATTCACTACAATGTAAAAAGTATTTGATGATTTACCAGTTGTTCTTGTTCTTCTTCTTCAGTGGTCTTATAGTATAGAGAGACGAGATGATGCGCCAGTTTACGATCAAACAGCTCATCCTGTGGGTCCAGGATCAGAAAGATCAAATCAAATCTATACATATATACAATGTAATCAATCAATAAGAATTTAACATTCGGTTCTTTGCGATAAGGCAATGTCAGGGACGTCAAAATACCAAACGTGTAAATAGCACATGAGGAGATAATAATTACGCATACAATTCAACAAAGTATATGATAAGACCAAATTAATGTACACATTATTCACAAATACACACATACAAAGTTACACTTGTTGAGATCAAAGAAACTGAGAATGAACCAACCAAACCCTTCATGTGTCCTGTAAGACTAAAGTGGAGACTGCAATGATTAATATGGGCTTTGATCAAAATGTAATTGGTTCTATTACATAATACAACCAATACTCATTTTTTACTCAAATGCAAACTTGCACCAGTGGATGTAGCCTATGGTAAGTAAATAAAACAACAAGGCTTTACTATCCTTAATTATTCAGACCAGTATCTATTAACTCCCAAGAAATTCCCTATACAGAGAAAGAGAGAGAGAGAGAGAGAGATATAGAGAGAGATAAGTTTATTTCAGCATCAACACAAAAGCGCTGACAAATACAAATAAACATTTAAATGAAATAAGATTAAAAAATTCCCCGAAACACAGTGTGTCAAACAGTTTCTAAACACCGGAACAACGGCCGTCAGGGAAGATGATACACATCTTAGCTAGCTGATCACCGTTTATAACTCACTAATGAGTTATATATAATGCAAAATCAAATGTACAGATGTAAATGTACAGATGTACTTTGAAAGGCTCCCGTAGTATTTTTATAAAGGATAATTATAATTAAAGTAATTTAAAATAAACAACTATTCTAAAAAAGTTACAAAAAAGTAAAAAGAAAGACACTACAAGTCATTGACGGTTGGTTTGCCAGTTACAGATGAAACAGTGAAGGTCGACATTAGTGATGCATCTACTCTTAGAAAAGTATGCTCAACTTACGCAGAATTTTTTTATTTGGCTTGAGTCAGTGGCGAAGTCGGTAAGATACTCGACCGCGTATCAGTAGGTGGGTTTTCAAATCCTGGGCTCGCCCGTCACTGATATCGCTTTCAAGTGAGGAAACTGACGTTAACCTTAGCTTTAGCTTTACCAGAATCCCTTTAACCACCTTGAGAGCAGTGTGTGAGAAAGCTGGATGTTCTCTATGATGGTCCTATTCTTGTTCCAGCGGGACTCGACAGGATTGGCAGCAGCTAGGATAGAAGTCCGCGCATTGAGAGAGCAAATGATCCCAGCCTTGGCTATGGACAGCGTCTGCTGCTCCATGACCTCGTGCAGCACCGAGCGAGTGCTGTCGTTCATCTTGTCAAACTCATCAATACAGCAGACACCTCCGTCACTCAGCACAAGAGCTCCACTGTGATTAATCAATCATCAGATATAAAATATCAGTGCCATGGGAAGAGATAAATCAACCAGTCAATCAATTATGTACAGTAATATAGCAAGTTGGTGTCTTAGGCGGGCTCTGGATATATAACATACCACGTATCTTCATCAATCAATAACAAAGTATCACTAGAGAGCACATATTGTATATTTGCAACATCAATGCTCCTTAGCAGTGCATTAATTTATCAATCAGATCAATAAATAAATAGATATACTTTTGATATCAAAATGAAGCAGAATCTGCAGTATAAATGAGAGACTAACAACAAAAGAACATAGACTTCTTCAACAATAACAAGAAGAAAGCATACGTTTGTAGCACGAGCTGTCTTGTTTCAGGATCTTTAGTGACATAGGCGGTGAGACCCACAGCGCTGGAACCCTTGCCGGACGTGTACTGACCTCTAGGGACTAGCTTGTAGACATACTGAAGCAGCTGTGACTTGCTCGTGCCTGGGTCTCCACATAGCAGAATGTTGATATCAGCCCTGTAAACGTATCATATAGCACTAACACGCTTTAAAGACGATTTTTAATTGCTCCCGTGCAGTTAAAATTATTCTGTTTAAAACGTACTGTTTATGTTTTACGATTTTGCACTATGGTCTAAGTTTAAAGTGTCTTCTTTAAATAAATTTCGTTCATGTTACAATAGATATGCCAAACGGTTCTTTGGTTTCAAAAGGCAGGATAGTTTATCCACCATGTTGCAGTTATGTAACATTCCTAGTTTTGATACGATTATATATAACTCTAAATGTGTGTATAATCAGTGTGTTAGTAAGTGTGAAAGTGCACTAATTAATTGTTTTAGGTTGTGATTTTTCCATTTTAGAACTGTAATATCTGATTTTACGAGTGTTTACATGATTTTATGGGTGTGCTGTGTTGTGTGCTTTGTGTGGGCCTCGCTGCCTGATTTCTAATTCTAAATAAAATTAATAACAAAAGTCAGCCAAAATCACATAATTCAGGTTAAACCCGCATCTCAGCTGCATAGTAAGGTCAGTATGCGCAGGAGATGCTTTATTGGTGGTGCCCGGACTGTCATCACCGATAAAGCATCAAGAAAAGAAGCTGCCATTAACACCAGCTATTACTTTTATAACATTTAGGTGTAGTAGATTTTAATGTCATTTACAAGTACACATGTAAGACTTTATCAATTTCTCAGCTAACACTGAATATCAGTAAAAAAGCTAGTAAAGCTAAGGTTAACGTCAGTTTCCTCACTCGAAAGCGATGTCAGTGATGGGCGAGCCCAAGATTTGAACCCGCACCTACTGATCCGCGGTCGAGTATCTTACCGACTTTGCCATTAGGTCCAGCCAATGGCGAAGTCGATTAGTGGTGCATTGATTTCAGGATAGTATGAAGTAATCAAGCATAGCTGGAAACCTTTTTCGTTAAATGTTATTTATAGCATGGATATGTTTATATCTAAAAGAAAATAATTAAACAACATTAGTTGAGTGTTCCCGAGCCACTGAAGAACAAACCAATTGTAAACTGCATATGTCATAAGAGTCACTTAAGCAAGAACTGGGGCAGGCATTGGAAAAGACGTCAGAAATATTATTCCTAAGCAGTAGGCTACTTTCAAGAATGGCTAAAGCATTGCCTTTTGTGAGAGGATTAATTTGTTGATCGATGGAGTGTGGAGCAACAGTGTTTTCATATGGAGCGTGGCAACAGATTGTAAATTGGAATATGAACCTCGATCTGCCATTTGATAAAACACAAGAGAGAGCGTGTGAGAGAAAGCGTGGAGTGTAAGGATGAGAGTTCATGATAAATCTAGGCTTAATCCAAAGGCACCAAACAATTCACTCTATAACGAAGACAACTGTGCTCATGATTTACATAGGAATAGTGACCATAATGTATAGCAACTTATTGGGTGCCTTAATTACAAAGTCATTAATGTTAAAGGCAACAGTATTACATAATATAAATTTGTACACAACTAGATCGACATTAGTCAAATGTTAGTTTTCTAAATAAAGCAATAATAAAAATAAGGTGATACCGACTTTAGATTTTGGCATTTCTAGACGAAGAAAAGAGACTTTACCTGAACTTTCCACGCCCAGTATTAGTGAAATCCTTAGTAGAGCCACTGAACAGTTGTAGCAGGATGCCTTTCTTAATGTCCACATTCTCATAAATGCTTGGAGCTGGAAACATAACAAAAAACACTTCGTTTAACATACATCTCTTATATTAATATCAGAGTTTAATAAATGTAGCCAATCATTTAAGTACCAGCAGTACAGATTAACTGTTCCTAAGTTATACATATCTCAAGGCAACAAGTTAAGAATATCATAAATTAGAATTTTAAGCTACCTGGCCCAGATCTGTTACATTATTATGATTGACTATAAAATCTGAGCAAAATACAAAATAGTTGTCACAATAATAAAAAGTGCTTTTATCTGCTCTGTTAAATTTATGTGCATAATTTAATTACTTGTTAGGCATCATTACTGAGATACAGGGCATATCAAACTAGCTTCTCCAAAAAAAGTGGAGCTAGAATAGAAAGTGAAATATTTTTTTGAACTGGAACAGGGACTAAAAGGTAAATTATGGAATTTAAAAAAGGAAGTGTGCTGGAACACAATTATGATCCTTTTAGGAATAGATACTGTAACTGTAATTCAATTTTGGAACTGAAAAAAAATCCGATGCAAGCAATTTCAAGCACTTGAAATCTCATGTTGATCAATCTCATGTTGATAGTTAAAGGTTTATTTAAAAAATTAACAATTATAAAGTAATCCAATTATTTAAAATAAATCAATGATACTGGGGTACTTTCTGTGACTGAACCGATGGCCTTCTACTAAAAGGCAAGCAAATTACTAACTTACCCATTTAACTAGATTGGTATCAATAAAAACGTAGGATTACATGAGCCAAAATATGAGCAAAAATACACAAATATGTAACAAAATGCAAACAAGTAATAGTAAAATGGAGAGAATCCATTCTGGCTCACCTAGAGCTGACGCTAGACGTTCGTATATGGCTTCTTTCTTTGACAAGCTCTTCAGATATTCTACGCGTTCCGGACTTAGGTGAAGACCCTTACTGCATGGTGAAATTCAAAGAGCAATGAAATAAAGCAGCTTATGAATACTGCATGAAACCACTTAATGTCTATTTCAAATATTTCAAGGAGTGTTCATTTCTACAATAAACACCATTATTGAGAAAGTAAAGTAAACACGCATTATAGTGAAAGATCAACTATGTTGATTTCTATCACTTTTAATACCACATGTTTAAACCATTAGGCAATTTAGTCCATTTTCCGTGTAACCAGTCCAGTGAATGTCCGAGATATTACTATCAGATCGGAGTGGCTGGGATTCGAACCCACAGGGGTTCAATTCACCCCAGGATCTGCCATTTAAAACTTCATGATGTTACCCCTACGTTATTAAGACATTCAATAAATATCCTGAGTAAAAATATTAACATGCCAGAAATAATTGTTGCTAATCCTGGGGTGAATTGCTCTTTTAACTTTCAAAACACCTCCTTTTTGGTAAACCTTCTTACCTTTCTGATTTCCTAATCCAATATCAACCTTCTAGTAAGCTTCATTCTTCTGATACCAAACTGCTCAAAATTCCTAGTATTTTCACTTCGTAAGGTAGACGTTCATTTTCTTTCTCCGCTCCTACTGTTTGGAACTCTCTGCCTCCTGATCTTCGCTCATGTTCTACTACTTCCACCATAGATTTTATTTCATCTTGCCTGACTGTTTTTTTATCACTGGACCGGCACTGTTTAGGATCTTTTATTTCTCTTCAGCATGGGTTTTTTCTGATAGTTTGGGGTGAATCGATTTGTAGTGACATGTGATGGGGGGACGTCCCTGACATCATCCTTGTATGAGGAAACGGACGTTAAACCTTTATTATTATTAATATTGAATAGATATTTTAATACGTAGAACCAATAAATTAAAAGCAGAAGTACTAAATAATAATTTGAAATAAAGATGAACTAAGTGTTAAATTTATCAATGTAACGTTACACACATAACTAACTTGTTGCAGAATCAACACAATGCTTTTAAAATATCCTTGGTTTATTCAATCAATAAGAATTTAACGTCCGTTTCCTCGCCATAAGGCAATTTCTTCGTTGTTTAGTTTAAACCTTTCACACTTACCCTGGTTCCTGCCCGTCATTGTTATCGGCCATACTGTTACTATCAGCGAGCTCGTGCAGCCTGTGAGCATCCATACGTCTGTAGTGAATCACGTCTATGTGGGTCTTGTAGACGGATAGGATGTTCCTCTGCCGAGGGTTGACCCTGAGTGGACTGGCGCGGTAGATCCCTGTGAGGGTGATCCTGTCTCCAGGCTGAACCTTGTCCACAAGGTCGTTGTGAGCGAAGACCACCACAGTGTGCGGAGTCTGACCCGCCGGCATGTCCTCTGTGGGGTGACAATATATAGTCAACGTAATGACAATACAGTTAACACGCATTATAGTGAAATGATCAACTATGTTGATATCTATCACTTTTAATACCATATGTTTAAGCAGTTAGGCAATTTAGACCATTTTCCGTATAACCAGTCCAGTGGATGTCTGAGATTTTATTCCAAGATCAGCGTGGCTGAGATTCGAGAGTTCAATTCACCTCAGTACCTGTCACTTAAACTTCACGACCTTACCCTTACACAATTGAGACTTTCTAAATGAATAATAATAATATATAATAATTATATTCAATAATGAATACATGCACATTTATCATTCCCTGTGTTGTGTCTGGGTGTTTAAAGAATAGACCAAACAGTGACTGCATGTGTTGCAAGAGACTAAAGCACTACGATCCAAACCAATGACAGAAGGAGTGATCAGTTGGTTAGCGCCTAGGCTCTAGAAATTGCTACAAAATTTTCGAAAACGAATGGAAGATAGGGGATTAACTGATGATATGGTATGGGACAGAGAGGAATGGAGAAGGTCGTTTCATATCCCGACTCTAGTAAAGCTGGGATTCTAGGGAAGATGATGCATGTTTAAACATTAACAATTTTAATCAAATCAAAGAAAATAACTTTAAATAATTCTGAATTATGGACAATTTGCAGTACGAAGGATCATTTTAACATACTGGGATTGCAGACACAAAAACTGCTAAAATAGTTACTGATATGCATACATGTATTAGATGATTAAGTTTTACAAGCAGGTTTTCCACGCAAAAGTTAATTGTTTAAAGAATTATGATTAAAATTGAAAGATTTTTTATTTCTTTAATGTCACAAAAGCATGGTCACTGAATTCCATTTACTTTACTCATAAGGAACCAAGTGAAAAACTATGAAACGGTAGACAATGGTATTTGTTTCAGAAAAGACTGAAAATGTTTTTCATATTAATACAAATATTAAAATCATTTAGTTATCAAGATACTAAAACCATTTACTTATTTAGAACAAAGAAAGACAAGAAAAATGAAGCAAACAACAGACCAGGCGACTCTTGCAGTTTGACGAGTTGCTTATCACTGAACAGAGATCTGTTGTGAATGAGGTGAAAGCTGTGTGTAGTCTGACAGTTCTTGCACAGAGTGGGCTCGGCGATACGCCCCCTCTCTATCTCCACAGCAACCGTTGACGAGCACACATAGCACTGAAACAGAGCTTCGCGCATCTCCGGCAGAATGCCAGACGTGCGGATAACCATTCCACTGATAGTGATGAGTCGATCAATATCGACAGGGTTGAGTTGCCGCATGCTGGTCGTCTTGTCTGCATTGAAAGGCCTCACCTAAGTAAATTAATCAATCAGTAAGTCTACAGATGTAACCATCTATTCAATTATCACAAGATGATTATCCTGTCTGCATAGAACGCCAATTGCCTACAATTAACTCATTGAGTCAACAAACCAATTAATTCATTAAACCAACTAATTTTCCCTTTAATTATCAAAGAGTGAAAAAATTCAAATCTTAGATGACATTATCAGCATTGCCTCATACATTAACAGCAAAATAATAGTTTCTCATCCATTTTTATGATGTGTTAGAGATGTTCGAAGAGTTTAGCAAAAATTATAAAAAATCAAGCATAATCTAAAAACGATCGTAGATTTATGTATGATGTATCAGAACTAGAAAAGTTTAACTAATTCGGACTGCGTATGACAATGCCCGTAACCCGGAGGAGGCTAAAAGTGAATGGAAACCTGTGGATTAATTATTGTCATAAACAGTACTCAATGCCAAAAAATACATATAGCATTGCAAATACAATCAAACTATCAATTTCAATGTTTTGGTTTAATTAAATATTAAAACAAAATTTGCATTTATAATTCAAACCTGTATCTGATGCTCTATGATTGCCTGTGGGAAGCGCGAGAAAAAGAGTTCGTTGGCCGCCATATCGAAGGTCGGGATGACCTCCTGAGGGTAGGAGCAGAGCTGTCGGTAGAGGTCCGTGTCAAAAGTCTTCAAATGCTCGCAGTTAACATTGAGAAATGGCTCTCCTGTTATACTTATCTGCATTAAACCAAATTTATTTATTAGACAATAAATCAACTGTAATAAAAAATTGGACAAGTTCTCAAAATTACATACATGTAATAATTAATTATAACTATAATCATAACTAATCACAATTAATTTAATCTTTATTTATCACAAGAAAAACTATAAACAATGGAGCTCATAAATATTACATTGCAATAAAGACTTGCAATTGATAGTAACTATATCAACTACAGTTAGTATATATAATATTTAGCACAATCTTAGAGAAGACAAACTTTTTCTAACTAAACATATTTACTAATAATCTGTGAAGAACTGAAGAGCATTGTGCCAAATGAAAGCTACAATAGCTTTACATCAATCAAAGTTAGCTTCAGATCATTACCATTATCATTAGAGTTCTACAAATTAGTCTTGCAATATCTCAAAATAGATTTAAAAGGGCCTCTCTACTTTTGAACCTTGACATCAAATAATATAAAAGCCTAACTTGAAGCCAAAACTGTAAAATAATTTAATTCAATATACTATAATTAATTTAATGAACTCACAGTATTACAATACCAAGTCAGTGCTCAGAATATTTCTTGTATTTCTCAAAGATATTTCCAAAGTTTCTCCTAGTTAAAAAAATTGTTTTCTATTTTTTCCATGAATCTGAGAACTTTTCATAAAAATATATCAATGCAATTATTCATTTTGTATCATCCTAATTACCAAGAGCCTTAGAAAACACAACCTCTTCTAGTTTCTGCAAGTAGAGAGGTTCTTCAATGTCCATTCCATCAAAACGCTCGTCACTCTCCACCTCCATATGAATGAACCTCTGAATGAAGCGAGTGAACGAGTCCTTGCACTGAGCCACTACCACGTCAGTGCCCCACACCACAAGCTGTGGCCCAACGTCCACCGCTCCCGCCCTCGTGCCCCCGGCTCTTCTGTCTGCCTCATTTCTAACTCCGTTATCCTGCAGAAAGTTATTAAAGCCAGAAAATGAGTCATGTTTAATAATAATAATAAAGGTTTAACGTCCATTTCCTCATCCAGAGATGATGTCAGGGACGTCCCCAACAGCACACATCACTACAGAACTTAATGGTGTAATGAAAAATATATACGACCATCAAAAAGAACGTTAAATAGCGTTGTTACAGCACGGTACAATTACGAAGCAATATCGACAGTACTACTAAAAGAGCCTCTATAGATAATATTCAGGATATTAGAGAACATTTAGATGTTTTTAACATTTGACTATCGCACTGCTACAGCTAACGTGCTAACACTCTTTTGTTTTAACTCGTGCTCTTTATTTTATAGTGCCAAAATTTTTTAAGCCAATTTAGTTTAAGACAATCCTGCGATATTTAAACTCTAAATCAGCACTTCCAATTCCTGTGGCCCAACGTCCACCGCTCCCGCCCCCGGCTCTTCTGTCTGCCTCATTTCTAACTCCGTTATCCTGCAGGAAGTTATTAAAGCCAGAAAACACAACCTCTTCTAGTTTCTGCAAGTAGAGAGGTTCTTCAATGTCTATTCCATCAAAAACGCTGAAAAGTGCACAAGGGCTCATCCTCTTGAGGGATATGACGAAAAATGGAGGAGGAAACAAGAAACAACTAAAAAATTAGTCAGTACATGAGAATATACTTCTACAACAGCTTATAAAGTAGATGCCCATACCAGTTCAGAGCTTGGCTGATCTCCAGCCCTAAGGTTTAGCGTTCTACTTTGCCTGTCACCTCCTATGTCAGCTCTAGGTCTGATTGGGGTCCCATGTGCACCTCCTGGAGTCCTAGGGGTTCCTAATCCCAGCCTGGAGCTAGGGGAGCCATAGTTGAGAGGAGAACTCATGTCAATCTCACTGGTACCTGGTACACCAACAAGTATTTGAATAAATAAAATTAGCAAATAAACTGCTTCTCACTAAGACATGATCCATATTGCTAAATTAGACAATGCATTCCATGATAAATTATCCATAAATCCAATGCAGGCAGTCTGGTACACAATATGCAAGAATTTGATAGTGAGAAGTACATTTAAAATGTAACAAATTCAATATTCCAATACTTAGAAGATGAACTATAGAAGACAAAGGAAGCATGCTGCCATGGACAGCAAATCATATGATAATAAATTTCACCAATTAACCGATTTAACATATGCAAATCATTAAAACATGCATAACAAGTAGGTAGACAAAGATAAAAAAATCATTAAACATTTCATATCTTGGTCTGCCTCTAATTCCTTTCCCTTGCATTCTTACTTTTATTACATCTTTCAGCAAACCATTCCCAATTTTAATATGTCCTATCTAGCAATTTTGAAGTATAATTGCTATCTTGTTGAAGATATAATAACAGGTACATGGTATTATAGTTATGTCAGGTACATAACTATTGGATTCGTTTGTAACTCTGAAGGTTCTCGAAAGTACGAAGCACGAAATTAGAGATCAAAGAGTTCAATGGAATTCATGAAATCACAATTTACAAAGAAGTCTTATGATTATGTACAAAATACTTATAATCTTTTTTCTTTAACAAAATATTAATTATATTATTATAAATAATATGGAGAGAATAAGGAGAGAATATGTACAGGAATTGTATGATAAGGCTGGGAAACCAGTTCAAGAGGATTTTAAAATATAAGAAGAAAATATCATAGAAGACGATAAAAGGGGCCCCGATTTAATGAAGGAGGAAATTTATTCTGCAATTAACCGTATGAAGAAGAGGAAGGCAGCCGGAATAGATGAAATCCCAGCAGAATTCTTGAAAATGTTGGAAGGAGAAACACTCAAAAAGTTAATGTAGGTATGTATGGAAGTGTACAATACAGGTATTTGGTCAGACGACTTTACCAAGTCAGTGATGATTCCAATTCCCAACAAAGCCAATGCTGTGGAGTGTTCGGATTACAGAACAATCAGCTTAATACCGCATGCATCAAAGATCTTATTAAAGATAGTAAATAATCGCATTCAGTCGAAAGCAGAGATGATACTGAGCAAGACACAATTTGGTTTTAGGAAAGGATGCGGCACAAGAGAAGCAATAGGAGTAATGTGGGTTCTTTGCGAAAGAAGCTTAGAATATGGAAATGACGTTTTTGTAAGCTTTGTAGACTTCGAGAAGGCCTTTGACAGGATTGATTGGATAACGAGGATGGATATCTTAAAAAGAATAAGAATTGACTGGAGAGTTAGATGATTAATTTTGAACTTGTACATGAATCAAAGACCAGTAATCAAAATCCAACAAGAATACTCAGAAGAAGGTGAAATAGGACGTGGAGTAAGACAAGGTTGTAGCATTTCGCCGCTGCTGTTTAACATTTACGCTGAGGCAATGATAGAGGAAGCCACGGAAGACTTGGAAGAAGGAATAAAAGTAGGAGGGAATTTGTTACAAGATGTACGATTTGCAGATGACCAAGGCATGGTAGCGGGCAGTGAGATTGGATTGCAGAAGATAATGGATAGGCTGAATGATACGGCCCTAAGATATGGCACGAAGATTAATATAAAAAGGACCAAGGTTACGAGAGTGTCCATTAATAAAGGTGAAGTTAATATCACAATAAATGGTACGAAATTGGAACAGGTAAAGAGTTTCAAATATTTGAGTCATACTATAACCGATGATGGGAAATGTGAGACGAAAATATGCAGTAGGATTGCACAAGCAAAAGCGGCCTTTGGTAGTAGAAAAGAACTATTAACAAAAAGTCTAAAGAAGGACACAAAGATAAAGATAGTGAAAACTTTGGTTTGGACAGCGCTATCGTATGGATGTGAAACATGGACCTTAAGGAAGGAAGATATTAGGAAACTGGAGGCATTGGAAATGTGGATTTGGAGAAGAATGGAGAGGATTAGCTGGAGAGTTGGCACAGATAGACAGTTGATAAATGTATTAAGAAATAGGAAGAAGAGTTGGATAGGACACATTCTAAGGGGGAAGGTCTATTAAAAGAGGTTATAGAAGGTAGAATGGAAGGAATAAGAGGCAGGGGCAGGCCGAGATTAGGTATGTTAGATGATTTAAAGACCCACTCATATGTGGAAATGAAGAGGAAGGCGGAAGACAGAGAGGAGTGGAGGCGTTATGCACCAAGGACCTGCCAGTAGGCAGTGCACTAAGAGAGAGAGATTATTATAAATTTAAAATTCAGTGTCAATAATATTGTTGTATTGTAGAATAATGATGATTAGTGTTCACAATTAATGATTACAAGAGACTATTGTAAACACTGAATTTATATAGCGTACACAGTACTACAGGTATAATTGCTATTTTGTTGAAGATATAATAGACAGTGTCAGGTACATAGCTATTGGATTCGTTTGTAACTCTGAAGGTTTGTAACTCTGAAGGTTTGTAACTCTGAAGCTTAATGAAATTCATGAACCAACAATTTACAAAGAAGTCTACACCGTAATACAGGTATGTTACAGAATTACAAGTACATTTGTACTACACAAAAATTAGTAACATAAAATAATTAAGTAACAAGCAGCTCACCAGCGACAGATCTTGGCTGCTGGAGAGGAGGGCTGCTAAAGAGTTCAGAATCTCCATGAGCTTGACTTGGTGTGGCTGGTAGGGGGGCTAGCCCCCCACTACTGTCACCAGGCGATGTGGGACCTGCTGGGGCCAGTGTACCCCTGGTAGGTGTACGAGTTGTACCTGTAGAATAATTTAAATTTAAATCCTTAAGTTAGACTAATTTTTCTTTTAAATATAATTGAAATTATAACAATATTCTTCATCCGATGGTCCAAGGTACAAGGCACCATACTTGAAATAAGAGAAAGTCCATTTTAATATTTGTTAAAGGGCAACAAACTTGAAATAAGAGAAAGTTCATTTTTACAGCAAAAACAAAAGTTAACAACTTTGTTACAATATTATTATTATCTGCTACACAATACAATGAAGCACTTTTAATATTTAGTACCTGGTTTGTCAACAGAGGATGATGTTGGAGTAGTCTCTAGTTTAAAAAGTCGCGATGATGCAAAAAACCAAAATTCCGAAGACCAGTCTCATGATAGGGAATTAACGAAGAGGATGTCAAATTACTTTAACAATTGCATAAATTATTTCATAATTTAAATAATTACACTATTATTTGTTATAGTAATACTCAAAATTAATAATTGCATAACACAACTTGTATCATAATTTAAGGATTACCAAATAGGGAAGTCAATGTTTTAGAAACTCACATTTGTAACAAACTGTCAAGTCTATGATTACCGCCATATAAAATTGACACTACAGAGTTAAATCTTTCCAATACAAAAAACTGTGACATTACAATTTCTAGTTTAAAATTTTCAGCTTTGTTGTAAAAGAATATCAGTAAATAGAAGTCTTTCAGTGCTAATTCCATATAACAGTACATTTCTTCAAATTTTAACAATTCTGCATGGATTCAATGTAAAACAAATAGTTCATATTAACGTCGTCCATTATAACATCAATCCAAAATCTAGCAAGCCAGTTTACTGAGATAATAGCTCCAACCATTCTGCGCTCTAGCAGGAGTAGTGCTGCCCCTGGTGACACGGCCTGGAGTCAAGCTGCCTCCAGACGCAGGTGAATCAGTCACAGCATTCCGGGCTGAACGTCGCGATGCTGTGCAATGCATAAAAAATTACTTTGTAGAATGAGAAAATTTAGTTACATACCAAATACTTTAAAAAGTACATACTTTAAATGGCTAGAGCAGCTACTTGCAAGTTTATTTAAATTAACTAATGTTATTATATTTACTAATGAAAATATATGTATCCATGGGTGACAAACATTGTACGACATTGTACCCTTAGCAAACATACCAAATGCAAAATTTTTCAGATGGTGGAATTTTTTTGTGCTGTACTCCTAGAATCACTTTCTAAAGTTATAATAGGCAGCAAACACACCAAAGTCAGAATTTTCACCTAGTTGAATATTTCTATCAAAAGTTTTGCTGCCCAAATATTCTTCTTTCAGCGTACTTGAGCCCTAATGCAACTCAATATGAGAGCCGAATAAATCTTTATGATAACTTTTTAGGACTCAGCATGAAATGATATACTGATTATTTTGTCAATAAATATATTCTGCAAATTAAAATCTGCATTTATGAAGTCTCATCCAAAGTATAGTTATAGTCCATCATAAAGGAAGAGTTGAATCCCGTTTGAGACTTGAACTATTGTTGTAATATTGGCAAGCAATTAAAATACAGTATTTACAAATTAAATTGACTGATCAACTGACTGATCAATTAACAAGATTTTCTGGGCTGTCAATGGTAAACCTAGTTCCATTGGACAGTAAGAATATCTTAGAATTACTAACTAAATTAATCACAATTACCAGTCTCTTGCATCATACTTTAAACCATTGATGAGTTGAATCTATTCCATTGTTCAAATCCTTGTTAATAAATGCAGGCAAAAAAGATCCAAAGGGGCATTATATGAGTCGTAAAACTTTAATTGTTGTAAAACTGAAGAATACTATCCAAAGGTTACCATATATCAACAAAAGCACAGTAGAAATGAATCTAAACACATATATATGCATTTAAGCATTTATTGTTTAGTTCATAGTTATATATATTATTATTCTGATTACAAA
This sequence comes from Enchytraeus crypticus, assembly GCA_905160935.1. NCBI lineage: Eukaryota > Metazoa > Annelida > Clitellata > Enchytraeida > Enchytraeidae > Enchytraeus > Enchytraeus crypticus. Next base: position 519,000 of record CAJHZI010000186.1, read on the forward strand.
TATCTGCAGTATGACACAACTAACATCATCAGTAGATGAAGTAACAGTCATTAAATTAACTATATTAATACATATTTATTTGGGAAGTTAATAATGATGAACTTACCAAAAAATTATTTATATTAATTATAATTAATATAATGAGCCATTTAAAGTCAATCATGCATAATCGTTAAATGTGACATACGTGTTTGTGGATTATCACCAGCATTGGCTCCATCAGCACCATCTCCATTGTTTCTACCTCTACGAGACGGTGTCTTAACCGGAGTCGGCATGCCTGACTACAATTGCTGTATCCATACAAAAAAATTATATATACTATGTAAGAATAAAGGTCAATTCAGTACTTTGCCAATGTGGTCCTAAGTCAAATCGATCCCAACTTTTAGGACTGATTTGACTTAGTGCCAATCTGCACATCCATATATGAACTAAGCACCTAAATTCACATCCTAATAGAATCTTGTTACCAAATTGCACATAATGTTATTACACCAAGTCTCTCTGCTATTGATCCTTTAAGTGTTACTATTTTATCTTACTCGCCATCAGACCATTTTCCTGTTGTGTTCACTTATAATCATGTTAAGCCAGATCCTATTAAAAATTCACCTACTGTTTCATTTAGGTGTGTAAATAACGTTGATCTTGATCTCTTTTGTTCTGATCTTGAAAATTCGACTTTGATCAAGTCTCCTGCTAATGATCTTATGAATTATTAAAACAGTATAACACTACTCTTTCATCTCTACTTGATAACCATGCACCTCTAACTACCAAGAAGCTTAAGAAATCTAACCCTTGGTATACTTATGGTCTGAGAAAGCTAAAGGCTGCATGCTGTAGAGCTGGCGTCATACCCATGAAGATTTTTGGAAAACTGTTTCTAATTTGCAACACAAGATTTATCGTACTGCTATTGCTAATGCTAAGAAAGAGTACTACTCCTCTTTGGTCAGTAAGGCTGTGAATGTCAAGAGTTTATGGAAAACTGTTAATGATCTTTTACATAGATCTATTTCTCCTTCTCTTCCTTCTACTCCTGTGGAGTCACTGCCTGAACAATTTTGCAAATACTTTATAGATAAGATAAGCAATCTTAGAGAATCTATCACTCCAGCTCCTAACTCTACTCCTCATACTCCAGTAGACAATCATTGCAAAGATGAGCTTTCTAATTTCACTCCAGTTACAATTGATGAGATTACTAAATTAGTTTTAGACTCTCCAGGTAAACATTGTGACTTGGATCCTATCCCAACCTCTCTTTTAAAGAAGTGTATTCACATACTTGCTCCAGTATTAACATTGATTGTTAACCTACCTCTTTCTACTGGCAAATTTCCTCGCGCTTTTAAGCGTGCAGTTATTACTCCATTGCTTAAAAAGCCCACACTGGATAAGGAATTATTGTCGAATTACAGGCCTATATCTAATCTGTCATACATATCTAAGCTCACTGAAAGAATCATTCTTCAGAGGCTTTCTACTCGTCGCTCTTACAATGATCTATTTAATAAGCATCAAGCTGCTTATACTAAGCATCGTTCAACTGAAACGGTGCTTCTATCTGTGTGCAATTCTATTGTAATGCCATGTGCACACAACGCTTAACTGGATTGTGTATCTTTCGGCCGCTTTTGATACCATTGATCACAATATTCTTCTGGAACTTCTTTCTTCCTGGTTTGGTGTTCGTGGAATTGTTCTTGATTGGTTTTCCTCCTATCTGATGGATCGTTCTTTTAGTGTGAAAGTGATGGAGTACATCTCTTCGCCTTCTCACTTAAAGTATGGTGTGCCTCAAGGCTCCGTTCTTGGTCCTATCCTCTTTAACCTCTATGCAACACCCCTAAGCACTCTAATCTCTTCTCATTCTCTTGATCATGAACTATATGCTGATGACACTCAAATGTACACTTGTTTCACCCCTAACTCCTATTCTAATGCTGAAACCCTCCTGCAACAAAGTTTTTAGTCTATATCCTCTTGGATGTCTCTAATTTCTTGCACGTGAATCTCGGTGTTATCTTTGATAAACACCTAACCTTCCACAAACACATAACTAAAACTTCACAAGCATGTTTCTTCCATATCCGTGATCTTCGTCGAATACGTCCATATTTGTCACATGAGACAGCTGCTACAATTGGTGCTGCTCTTGTGCAATCCAAGCTGGACTACTGCAATTCCCTGTTTTTAAACTCCCTGAGATTGATCGGTTGCAGTTTGTTAAGAATTCTCTTGTGCGAGCAATTTTTTTGTAGTTCCAAGTACTCACATGTTACGCTTATTTTGAAGTCTTTGCACTGGCTAAAGATTAAAGAGCGTATCATTTACAAAACAGCTTCGTTAACATATAAGTCCATCACCATCCCTGGACAAACTTATAGGTCTCACTTGATTAAAGTGATGCAGCCTGCTATTACTCAGTCTTCTAAGTTAAGTACTCTTGCAAGACCTAGCTTACCTTCATGCTCTAAGCTATCTAATCGTTCTTTCTAGCATGCTGCACCTCAGATCTGGAATTCTCTTCCATCCAATCTTCGGAAATCTTCATTTGAATCGCATCAGCCTTTGCTTTCCTATGAGCAGTTCCATAAGCAGTTGAAGACCTATCTTTTCTATCTCTCTTTTCCATCCAGTGTCCATGAGCAACGACCTGCGCCTAAACACCTTTTCTTTAACTCCCTTTACTTTGGACTGAATTTCTGGATTTTGGAATTTGCACCGTTTTTGGACCTTCTTTTTTTGCTCGCCGGCTTGATTTTGTCTCAATAGGGCTCGATGTTGTCATTGATGACTGTAGCACTCTAATTGTTGTTGTTATTATTATTATTATAATAAAATAGTCATGACTCACGATTATAAATTAATTTCAGAACACACTGAAATCCAGTGTAGTAATTTCTTAATACACTGGATATATTACATACAGACACTACTGCAATTATTAGAGCGTGTGCATGTTACTGCTTGAAATTATATTACTATATTTATATTAAGAGAGTACTTTTGCCAAGGTATTTACAAACTAATTGATACTAAATTTTGTGATTAAGCTAAGGAAAGCTAGCAGAAAGTAGTAGTGACATGGCAAATAAGGAATCAATGACAAGTGAGGACATACTTGAAAGGGTAGAGATTGAAAGGCGTAAGAAGAATTTAATGATAATGGGAGTAGAGGAGGGAGATAATAACAAAGAGGTCATAGAGGACATTCTAGTCAAACTGGTTGGACCAAAAGGAAGAACGGCAGTAGTATGCCTAGATAGAATGGGGCAAAAATCAGATAAAGTCAGACCTATCAGAATTAGCTTGAGCAATGTCGAAACAAAGTGTGAAATTTTGGGGAAGTCCAAAAACCTGAAGGAGTATGAGGAATACAGGAGAGTATATTGTGTGCCTGATCTAACTAGGAAGCAACAGGCTGAGGATAAGGTACTAAGAAATAAATTGAAGGAATTGAGAGATGGGGGGGGGGGGGGGGGGGAGAGGGGGGGGAGATAAGGATGTGAGAATTAAGAGAGGTAAGTTAATAAAAAACTTGAAATGATTTAGTCAAGAATCGAGGTGGAGGCATTTTGCTGTATATAAAAAAATGAATTGAACCCAAGTCCTTTTAATGATATATGTGTTTCTAACTTTAAAGAAAGTTTTTGGTACAATATATAGTGTAAAAACATTAATCTTATTATTGGTGTCATGTATAGAGCCCCAGATAGTTCAAAAACTAATGACAAGGCTATGTTTAGTGTGTTTGATAAATTGTATGATAAGAAGGTTGTAGTAATGGGTGATTTTAACTATCCTGAATTGGACTGGGGAAATAGAGAAAATATAGATGAATCTCACTTATTTATAGAATGTATAAATAATAATTTTTTAGAACAGTATTGTAATAAGCCTACCAGAGGCAAAAATTTCCTTGATCGTGTTTTGTGCTCTGAATAGGAAATAATTAAGGATGTACTTATAGGTGAACCTTTTTGAGACAAGTGATCATCAAACCATTAACTTAATAATTCAGTGCAGTTGAATCTGTAGTTAAGTTCAAAAATTTGACTATTTTAAAGTAAATTATGAAGAAATTAAAAGAAATATACAGCATAGAAATTTATTTATGGTTTTAAGTGATAATGATAATAACGATGACGTAGAGGGCTTATGGAATAATATTAACACAGGTCTCAGGATGGTTCGTGATGAGTTTATTACATTGAAAGCCAAAAATGATGCTTGAAACAAGTATAAAAATAGTAATACTGAAGAATCATTGTACTGTGAATATAAGAAAAAGTTTAATAAATTGGTTGCAGAAAATGGAAAAGCCAAGTTAGAATTTGAAAAACAGCTAGCTCGTAATATAAAAAATGATGCAAAGGGTTTTTTCAGCCTATGCTAATGCTAACAAAAAGGTTATTAAAAAGATTGGTCCTTTAAGAGATGAATATAACAACATTATAGAAGATAATAAAGATACTGCAAACTATTTTAATAAATATTTTTCGTCTGCATTTGTGGAAGAAGATTTAGTTAATATGCCAGTACCGGCTAGGATCTTCAAAGGTAACTTTGAATGCTCTTTACATAATATTGAGTTTGATATTGATGATGTTATAAAAAAATTAAATTTGCTAAATGTCAATAAAAGTCAAGGTCCAGATGAGATTCATGGAAAACTGATTTCGAAGCTAAGAGATGAATTAGCACCAGCACTATTAAACCTACTAAAAGCTTCAATGAATACAGGGGTGGTTCCTTAAGATTTCAAGAATGCCAATGTTGTACCAATACATAAAAAGGGAAATAGGGATAAAGCAGAAAATTATAGGCCTATAAGCTTAACAAGTATAATCGGTAAGACATTTGAAAGCATTATTAAGGATAAAATAATTAATTTCTTGGAAGAATATAACTTAATTAGAAATAGTCAGCATGGTTTTATTAGTGGGCGTTCTTGTTTAACTAATTCGCTAGATTTTTTAGAATATATTACAAAGGAAGTAGATAATAAAAATAGCATTGATATCTTATATCTAGACTTTGCTAGAGCGTTTGATAAAGTTCCACATAAATGATTACTTAGTAAGTTGGAAGCACATGGAATAATGGGCAGACTTTTAAAGTGGATAGGTAATTGGTTAAGCAATAGAAAACAAAGGGTGTGTGTCGAGGACGAGTTCACGGAAAGGGCAGCAGTGAAGAGTGGTGTGCCACAGGGCTCTGTTTTAGGACCTCTATTATTTTTAGTTTACATAAATGACATTGATATTGTATCTAAATTTAGTAAATTTGCAGATGATTCTAAAGTAGCAAAGATAGTAAACAACACTGAAGATGCTGAGATTTTAAAATATGATATAAAAATGTTACAGAACTGGTCTAGGGATTGGCTACTGGAGTTCAATGCTGAGAAATGTAGAGTTATGCATATAGAGAGTAATTTAGAAATTGAGTATACATTGAACAATATTAAACTAAAATCCACAAACAGTGAGAGGGATTTAGGAGTCTTTGTGGATAGCTCTTTTAAATTTAGTGAAAATTGTAATAAAGTTGTAGATAGTGCTAATTGTGTATTAAGAATGATTAAAAGAACAATTGCATGTAGAAATAAAGATACTGTGGTAAGGCTATATAAGGTTCTTGTACGGCCCAAACTTGAATAGGGCCTACTGTGTTCAGGCTTGGTACTCATATCTTAAGAAAGATATCGCTAAATTAGAAAGGGTACAAGCCAGAGCAACAAGGCTGGTATTTGACTGTCAAAAACTTAGTTATGAGAATAGATTAAAATTCGTCGAATTAACCTCTTTAAGTGAGAGAAGAACTAGAGGAGATTTAATAGAAGTTTTTAAGATACTCAAAGGCTTCAGCAAAGTTAACCATAGTATTTGGTTTAATTTTTCAAACAACAGAACCACAAGGGGACATATTTATAAACTTTGTAAATTTAGAAGTAGACTAGATTTAAGGAAATTTTTCTTTAGTCAGGGAGTTATTAATGCTTGGAATAGTTTGCCAAGCGAAGTTGTGGAAGCAGAATCAGTGAATGCTTTTAAAAATAAATATGATAAACATAAGAACATGTAAATTAGATGCTAATTGCATGTTCAGTGTTATGCATAGGCTACGTATAAATTTCACATGTTGACATAAAGTCTGTATGATTTGATTTATATTAATTGGTTTTAGTTAAGAGAATGATGAGTCTTAAACAAGCATAAAATTTCTTTCCTGACTCTGTAATGTTATGTTATGTTATTAAAAACTGCCACAAAGAAATTCGTCTTATTTTCGGTACTTCGATGTTCACTTCACTATTTTAATTCTTTTAACATCTAGTGATTTGTATTGCTGAACGGATAGTAAGCTGCTTAATAAGCGGAGGCCATCGGTTCGAATCTCAGCTGAAACGTCTCTGACAGGATTAGGAGATATAAGGAAACAGACATTAAACGTAGCTTTATAGCTATTAAACCGATGATGCCACAGACTAGCGGACCTAAATAATTTACAATGTATTACAGAAGTACCACACTGCTTACCATAATATGAAAGAATATTAAGCAAATTAAGCTCGCTTCACATGGTTACAAAAGACCGAGTGTTGACAGCTTTGACTGGAAAGATCTGAGTCTGTTGGAAGTTATTCTTAAATCTGTACTGGATGCAATTGATGCGCCAGCAAAAGGCAACAAATATTTTTTTGTGTGTTTTGTTCGTACAGTTACACACATGACATACCGCATATGCTACAAAGTTTCCTTTCTTGGTTTCTGCTTTTTGTAATTTTCGTTATTTCCTCCATTCCTCTCCATGGTTATTAGTAATCGTTTGCTAATAACCATAGAGAGGAAGGAGGAAATAGACCTTAAACATGCATCTGTGCTTCCTGATCCAGTATGCCGTTATACGTTATACTATATGGACAAAGGGCTGAAAGTTGCAGGGGGAATGCTGCGCATGGAATTGATTATCTCATTTGAGCTCAACATTTCCATCAGACATCATCATCTTCCCTTTAATTCCAGTTTAACTAGGATAGGGATACGAATGGACCTTACCCGATCCTATCTATCCATACCATATCAAAATTTCTTCCATTCGTTTTAGAAAATTTTGTAGCAGTTTCTGGAGACTACGCGCTCACCTTTGGTTTTGATCTTAGTGCTTCGGTCGCTTTCTATGACACTACGACAAGTGCAGTCACCCGCTGTTCTATTCTTTAAGTAACCCGGATGCAACCCGGGGAACAATTCCATCAGATCTTTAAATACAATATTGATGAAAGAGGTCAATCAAGCAGTTTACATTCAACGTAACTTAAATATTAAAATATGTGCACAGGTACTCCAGGAATGCAAGAACATTAATTTCTTCGAGCCCTATTAGGCATCACTTTGTGGACACTAGATTATCTTACAAAACTAAAAAATTACAAAAATTACAAATTAACTTACAAAAATATTCAGGAAATGATCAGGATAAGTACTAAATAATGTTTCCCGCGCGATTAGTCTTTGTTTACAACTTGGCATGAGAGACGTTTTTCATCTTGTTTTCATTTAATTAAGTTTTGAAATAACGACAACAACAACATACAAATGAAATGATAGATAGATAGATAGATAGATAGATAGATAGATAGATAGATAGATAGATAGATAGATAGATAGATAGATAGATAGATAGATAGATAGATAGATATAGATAGATAGATAGATAGATAGATAGATAGATAGATAGATAGATAGATAGATAGATAGATAGATAGATAGATAGATAGATAGATAGATAGATAGATAGATAGATAGATAGATAGATAGATATAGATAGATAGATAGATAGATAGATAGATAGAGATAGATAGATAGTAGATAGTAGATAGATAGATAGATAGATGATAGATAGATAGATAGATAGATAGATAGATAGATAGATAGATAGATAGATAGATAGATAGATATAGATAGATAGATAGATAGATAGATAGATAGATAGATAGATAGATAGATAGATAGATAGATAGATAGATAGATAGATAGATAGATAGATAGATAGATAGATAGATAGATAGATAGATAGATAGATAGATAGATAGATAGAGTTTTACGAAAATCACAATTACATTGTACACTATGCATAGAACGATGTTGATCAACCAACCAAGTTGATATCAACGTGATATATGTATATCAATGTGATCTAATGTTGAGATCAGTAGTTAGGGAGGGAGGCGGGGTGGGTTGGGTGGAACTCAGTTTCCCTAACTCTCATTTTTCTGAGGTACGTTCCTCTGCTTTAGCTCCAGATTAGACAGGCCTACTAATAGATCTGTAAATGACACTAAATGTGTGCTTAAAAAAGCAAGTGTCTCCTGACCCGGTATTATGTTAAATGCATTGCACGGTGCCCAAAAAGTTCTGACCATTCCCATATACATGTAGAGTTCGCACTTTAACCACTGGCTGATTATAATCATTTCTTAATCCCAAAATCCTCCTGAAATGCAAAACCCCACGATCAAGGCTAACTACGTTAAACAACGTAAGTTAGTTGATCATATAATCTTCTCCTCCAAGAGTTCTTACTTTAAGAACATGATCTCGCAGAATCAAAACTGCCCCAAAAAACTTTGGGGAACCCTTGATTCACTGCTTGGCCGTTCCAATTCTCCGTCAACTCTTGCCAGCAATTTCTTTACTTCTTTTATGACAAAATTACCAGACTCTGTTCTTCATTCCTCCCTGTCCTGAGACTATTTTATATACATCTATGCCAAATCCTTCTCTGCTGTTAAATTTTAAACCTGCTTCTCTTGAAGAAATCCGTCATCTAATACCATGAAGGTGTCTAATACTCTGCTCTACCGACTCGTCTTGCTCGCTAGATGCCATTCCAACCAAACTACTTAAATCTTGCATTGATGCCCTCCTGCCTGCAATTACCCATCTGGTTAATCTTTCATTTTCTGAAGGAATTTCTCCATCTACTTTTAAAATTGCTGTTGTTTCTCCTCTACTTAAAAAGCAATCAGTTCGTAAAGATGATCTTTCTAGCTATCGTCCCATTTCCAACGTAAATTTCATTTCCAAAATCTTGGAAAAAATAATCTACACTCGCTTATGCAGCCATCTCGAATCTTTTCCTTCTCTATCTTGTTTCCAATCTGCATATCGAAAGTTTCACTCCACTGAAACTGCCTTACTCAGCATTCATAATGACCTTTGCTTAGCCTTAAACTCTCAAAAGGTATCAGCCCTTGTACTACTTGATCTTTCGGCTGCCTTCGACACCATCGATCATAACATTCTTACCAGTAGACTTAAAACGTGCTTTGGTATCTCTGATTCCGCTTTCTCTCTGATCTCCTATCTTTCTGGTCGCACTCAATCTGTTATTATAGACAATGAACGCTCCCCTGAACTACCTCTTCTTTGTGGTGTGCCCCAAGGATCTGTACTTGGACCTTTACTTTTTTCCCTCTACACTACCCCACTCAGTTATGTTTTAGACAATGCTTCAATAAAATTTCATTTCTATGCTGATGATACTCAGCTGTACATCTCATTTTCTAGCTCATATTCTGACTTGAAATGTAACACCTTTCATCTGTTCTTGACAAAGTGTATTCATGGTTTTGCAGCAGGGGCGGTTCTGGCTTATCCAAAATGGGGTGGCCAGAGGGGTGGCAAGGGAAAATTTAGGGGGGCCACATATGAAGCAATTTTTAGAGTTCTCACATACTTTAGACTAGACGATATCACTCATCGCCATGATCGCTTGGCACAAAGCATTAAGGAAAGCCCTTTTCATTCGCTTAACGTATCATAATACATTATATTAATGAGGATAACAATGTCGCCCTATATAAAGCTGTACATACATGTATATTGTAATAATAATTTTTTCTACAAACCAAATAGTGATATAGATCTATTTTGTAACAGAAATTGAAAAAGTAATGATTAGGCTACTGACGATTAATAGAAATTAAAAACGCAAATAGAAACAAACTTCACAAATTAAATTTAAATGATTGCATAAGAATTTCATCTAAATTGAAAAGAAATAATTGTCACAATTGATATTAGATTGAAATTGTCTCATTGACTTAACTTAGATATTAGAAATTTAGATATTCAGTGGTTAAATTAAATTCTAACTGCTGTACAATTTTACATCATTGCTGCCGTTGGCTAGTATAATACTGAATTATTAGTCAAGTTATAAAACTAGGCGTAACAGCTCTTTAAATTGGGATATGTCCAGTGCAGCTTACAAACATGACTTTGTAATCAATCAATTAAATTATCAAGTAACAATGGTACTGGCTTTAAATAGTGTACATTAGCAAGGACAGCTATAGCATTAATGAAGACCATTATCTCGACTTATAATAATAATAACCAAGGTCTAACGTCCGTTTCTACATTCAAGAATGTTGTTAGGGACGTCCACAAAGCACACAACACTACAGATCATAAATTACCAATCAAGACAGCAAAATCTTTCTCTTGCTAAGTTTACTGCCCTTTGGCGGGTTCACGGCATATCACTCCTCCATTCTTTCCTATCCTCCACCTTTTCTTTCATGTCCACATCTCTCTCTTATCTCTTAGTGCACTGCCTATTGGCAGGTCCATGGTATATAACGCCTCCACTCTTCTCTGTCTTCCGCTTTCCTCTTCATGTCCACATATGAGTGGGTCCTTAAATCATCTAACATACGCAATCTTGGCCTGCCTCTGCCTCTTTTTCCTTCCATTCTACCTTCTATTACCTCTTTTAATAGACGTTCCCCCTTCGAATGTGTCCTATCCAACTCTTCTTCCTATTTCTTAATACATTTATCCACTGTCTGACTGTATCAACTCCCTCCAAAACTTCCTCATTTTTAACTTTTTGAGTCCTGCTAATCCTATTAATTTTTTTCCAAATCCACATTTCCAATGCCTCTAGTTTCCTAATATATCCCTTCCTTATGGTTCATGTTTCACATTCATACAATAGCGTGAAAACCAACCAATACTATAGCGTGGTCCAATCCATATCCACACATAAATGCTTAATCAAATCATCAAACGTATCAAATATCTTGGTCTTAATATTTTCTCTTAATATTTTCCCCTACATTCTACTGTCAATCACCTCTTATAGCAAGGTATCTCCTCTTAGAACGTATCCTATCTCCTAACCTACTCTTCTTCCTGTTTCTTAATGTGTTTATTACTTGTCTATCTGTATCAACTCTTTATAGCGCCTCCTCATTTGCCTTTTTGTAGGTCCAGCTGATCTCTTCCATCCTCCTCCACAACCACATTGCCAATGCTTCCAGTTTCTAATACATGTAACTTTCCCCTTTAGAGTCCACGTTTCAGAGCCATACAGTGGCCTAGACCGCAAAGTTTTGACTATTTTATTTTCTTGGTTCTCTTCAGGCTTTTTGTTACTTGTTCTTTTCTGTTGGTAAATGCCCCTCTCACCTGAGAAATCCTACACTGTATTTCCGCTTCTTATCATCTGCTATAAATAGCTTAAATATTTCAAGCTCGTTACTTGTCTAGATTTTGTGCCATTTGGCATTTAACTGAACAATATTGTAGGATTCGTAGCCTATTTAAGGCAATTAATTATTAGGCCTACTCTAGTTTTGAACTTATCAGTACAGAAACTTATTCATTTCTTGAAGCTTACTAAGTTTTAACTATAAATTACGTGCAGAAATAAAGACGCTTTAATTAAAATATTAGCATTTCCGTAACTATTATGTTATTACGTAATTCTACACAATATATCGCGTTACTCTTCGTCAGATTCTTAAGTTAAGTTTTCACTATATTACATCCTAATATTAGAATCAAGTACAGGACAAGAAACAATGAGCCAGCAAGAAATTCGCAGCTGCTCACACGTATACTGAGCGCTTTCAATACCATATCCAGATTAGCTTTCTATCTAAATCTATTTAAATGCGTGACCAATTTATGGACAGTGGCATCTTATAACAGCTGTGCACTCATTTTCGCCGTTCTAAGAAAAATACAAATAACGCATGGCTTGTAGGTACCACGTTAAATTCTAGCTCAGCAGCCCTTCTATTTTAAACAGTAGGCCTAAGTGGACTCAAGCAGAGAGCGAGTCTGCGTGTAAGCAATATGACACATATCACTGATGTCGGGTTCTGACGGTGTGTCTTAAATTCACTGTTCAATTGTCGAATTTGTCGTTATTAAAGTGCATCAAACATTAATCCAAAAACTTGAACAAGCATCTTCTTAAACAAGCATCTGACGCTTCTTGATCCAGCACTGTTTTGTTACGTTAAATATCAATAAAAATCAATATTTTTTGTTGATCATTTTTGGGGTGGCCACTGGGGTGGCCAGCCCTTCATTTGGGGTGGCCGTGGCCATCCCTCAGAACCGCCACTGTTTTGCAGTAATCGTCTCTCTGTCAACCCCTCTAAAACCGAATATCTTTTAATCGGCACTCCCCAGCAAAGAACAAAATTTGCCAATTCCTCCATCTATTTTCAAAATCTTGCTCTCACTCCTACTCCCAAGGCTAAAAATCTTTGTGTCATGTTTGATGAAAATCTTGATTATAAATCTCTTTTTCATCTGTCTGTCGTTCATCTTTCTTCCAGATTCGTCAAATCAGACAGATACGGTCATCTCTTGATAAACATTGATCCAAAATTCTTGCCAACTCAATAGGTCATTCTAAACATGACTATTGCAATTCATTGCTATATGGTTTACCTTCTTGTACTCTCGTGCGTTTGCAACGCGTTCAAAATACTCTAGCACGTGTAGTCTTTCGATCCTCAAGGCTTCAGGCCACCTCTAATTCCTTGCTTAATAACCTTCATTGGCTTCCTGTAGTTCAAAGAATTAAGTATAAAATTGCTCTTTTAACTTTCAAAACACTCCTTTTTGGTAAACCTTCTTACTTTTCTGATATCCTAATCCAATATCAACCTTCTCGTAAGCTTCGTTCTTCCACTACCAAACTGCTCAAAATTCCTAATATTCTCACTTCTTTAGGTAGACGTTCATTGTTTGGAATTCTCTGCCTCCTGATCTTCGCTCATGTTCTACTACTTCCACTTTCCGTTGTAAGTTGAAAACACATCTCTTCCCACCATAGATTTTATTTCATCTTGCCTGATTGTTTTTTTATCACCTGACCGGCACTGTTTAGGATCTTTTATTTCTCTTCAGCACGTGTTTTTTCGGATCGTTTGGGGTGAATCGATTTGTAGTGACATGTGATGGGGGACGTCCCTGACATCATCCTTGTATGAGGAAACGGACGTTAAACCTTTATTATTATTATTTCTAATACCACAGTTTTAAATATTTACGCGACTTAGGCCATTTTCCGGATCTGTGAATGTCTGAGATTTTACTCCCAGATCTAAGCGGCCGCGGGAATCGGCCCACGAAAGTAAATCTCCTCAAGATCTGTCATTGAAAACTTCATGACGTTACATGACGCCTCTAACCACTGCGCCTTTGTATTGGGACATTCCGAAATATAATAACACCGTGAAATTAGAGTGGTACCATCGTCAGTGACAACATCGCACATTATGTAAAGCCAAATCCAAGCCGACGAATCAAAATTCATCACAAAGATAGGAAATTAAGAAAAAGGAGGTATACAGGATCTATTGGATGACTTGTTCAGTGTGCAAGACCTGTTTAGACCTCCTGGGAAGGGCTAAATTATCACTTTTTAAGAGCTACATTAAGAACTGGTATAAAGGTTACACTAACGCCTGTTACAGACGACATTTAAACCCGGTAAAGGCTAACTTAAGACTTGATAAAGTTAGCATTAAGACATTATAGACACTACATAAAGACCTGTTACAGGTTTCATGAAGACCTTATAAAGGCTACATTAATACTTGTTACGACTACACAGTAAGACCTGGTAGAGGATAACATCTGCGAGGCTAGGGATCCACTTGTTCCTATGAATGGAGTGCTCTTTAGACTATGGGAAATGCGCAGTGGTTAGGACTGAATATGTATCTTCAATCTGCCATTAAACGTAACAGAAAGAAAGATGCAGATATGAAGTGGAGTTGTATCGTCTGGCGTTCCCATTTGGCGTTCCCGTTCCCTGGCGTCTGTTATGGTGTTACCTAAATATTTGAAACTACTTACTTGTTCTAGGCTCGTACAATCTATTCTGATATTGACTTTACCTCTTTCCTGGGACACTCATCATTTTTGTCCTTTTGATGTTAATTTTCATAACATACTTCAATGCCGTATCTCTCAGACTATCCATTGTCTTGTGCTCATTCTCGCTTACAATCCATGCTAGCTTACAGTAATACTAATAAGTTATAGAAAGTGAGCTTCCACATATAACGATCAGGGAAGATGTCTAACCCATCCAGTATGCATCAAAGTACCTCACTACATGTGTTCAGTATTAATAGATAACGAATAAAAATTAAGCCGTATTTAATAACAACGATATATTAAAAAAAGCACATCAGCGCATTGTCCCGCTGATGATAGTTATTCATTGAAATCAGTCAATAGGAATAAGGTCAGTTTAATTATAAATTCACAGATTTATTGCCAGTTCGATTCATATACATGTAGATTAAAATTTAGCAGCTGCTAGCAGCTCGATTTATATACATTAAGATTTAGCAGCTCGATTTACATTTCGAGAATTGTTGCAAACAATTAGCAGGTAGGTTAGCGATTAAAATTTTATTGAGTGAGATGTAGGCAGGAGTCTCAAGCTGATTCAGTGCTGCGTCCACTTGATTGACTTGAGGTCAATGCCCTCTTGAACCATCTCCCACAGAGGACTGTTGTAGTGCAAACAAAATCAATTACAAAAAAACCCATTAACTTAAACATCAGTATCAGTCAATCATTTAGTAGCATTCATTAGGACTAAGAAATAAAAGGAATAACATACTTGATTAAATAAGAAATTGAATACAATATCATCTATTGAAAGAATGTGTGTATGATTTTCAATCAAATGCAAAGATCAATCAATGAACTTCAGTAATTAACGAACAAATTAATCACCTATTATTACTAAATTACTAGAAATTACGGGCTGTGCCGTTGACCTATTGACACTTTGTTCTACAGCGAATCTGTAGATACTAGATGCAGGGTTAAATCCAGTGCTCTCACGTCACTGACATGCTATCGAGAAGGAAAGTGACCTTCAACTTGGAACTTAACCAGTAACCTTTTTAGCCTTTTAAATTACTTTAAACATGATGATATTCAGATACAAGAGAATGGATGCTAATAATATGCCAGAAACATTGCACACACGAGCACAGCGACATTTAAGAGCAAACAATAAAAAAATCAAAACAGCTAGAGCACGGGCGTAATCACGTGAGGAAAGAAAGAGAAAGCTGACCTCATTTCTCTCAGCCTCGTGACGTGCTGTATGATACGATCAGCCGTGTAGTCAATCTCCGCCTCCGTCGTGAATCTACCGATACCAAATCTGAGCACACGACATTCATACAGGTACACACGCTGACTCAGTCAAACTCACAGGCTCACATGCGCAGGCACACACGCAGACCCAGTCAAACTCATAGGTTCACATGCACAGGTACACGAGCAGACTAAGTCAAACTCATAGGCTCACATGCACAGGTACACACGCAGACTCAGGCAAACTCATAGGCTCACATGCACAGGTACACAAGCAGACTCAGGCAAACTCATAGGCTCACATGCACAGGTACACACGCAGACTTAGTCAAACTCACAGGCTCACATGCACAGGTACACACGCAGACTCGGTCAAACTCACAGGCTCACATGCACAGGTACACACGCAGACTCAGGCAAACTCGTAGGCTCACATGCACAGGTACACACGCAGACTCAGTCAAACTCACAGGCTCACATGCACAGGTACACACGCAGACTCAGGCAAACTCGTAGGCTCATATGCACAGGTACACACGCAGACTCAGTCAAACTCATAGGCTCACATGCACAGGTACACACACAGACTAAGTCAAACTCATAGGCTCACATGCACAGATACATGAGCAGACTCAGTCAAACTCATAGGCTCACACTAGGCTACATTAGGTGTGGATAGAGCATAGCCTTTTGTGAGTGGATTAACTCGTTGATCGATAGAGCGCTCTTTATGAAGCGTGAAAAACAGTATATGAGTCGGAATATGTACCCAGTGACGGATGTTGACCATGGGGGCCTGAAGCATTTGTGAAAGGGGCCCCCCTAACACCTGAATTATGTTTTACTAGATGTAAAGAGCAAGAGAGAGAGAGAGAGAGAGAGAGAGAGAGAAAGAAAGAAAGAGAGAGAGAGAGAGAAGAACACAATTCTATTATTTTAACGATGAAATTTAAAGTAACTTAAAAAAATTCTAACAATAGGAGCAAATGCTCAGATTTTTATCTGTTATTGAAGAGCAATCCAATCTTTCACTGTGGAGAAAGTAAGCGAGACATTGGGAAAAACGAGAGAGACACTGGAAAGTAAAGGACTGAGTGTGAATAGGGAAAAAACGGATCATTTAGAGAGTAGATGAAAGGGTGAGATGATAAACAGAGATAGAGTAATAAGGCAGGGTGTGGAGCTCAAGAAGGTAACAGATTTTAAGTATTTGGGATCTGCAATTTAGGATAAAGGGGAGTTGGAAAAGGAGGTTTACTAGTAGGATTCAGGCTGGATGGTCAAAGTGGAGGGCAGCTACTGGAGTGTTGTGTGATAGGAGAATCCCACTAAGACTACTGAAAGGCAAATTTTATAGTTCTGTGGTAAGGCCAGTAACGATGTATGGTTCGGAATGTTGGGCACTAAAAAGTGAACATTTGCAGTGTTTGTATGTGGTAGAAATGAGAATGTTGCGTCTAATGTGTGGAAGAACTAGGAAGGACAGAATGGAAAATGAATATGTGAGGATGAATTTGAATGTTGAAGGGATCGGGGATAGGTTGGCTCAGTCGAGATTGAGATGGTATGGGCATATTGTGAGAAAGGCAGATGAGGATGTAGTGAGTTTGGAGAGTATGGAGGGAAGAACTGAATGTTAAGCTAGAGAGAGGTAGACCACAATTGACTTGGGATGAGCTAATTAAGAAGGACATGAAAAATAGGGGATAGACTGATGATAGGGTGTGGGACAGGGAGGACTGGAGAAAGTCTATTCGTATCCCGACCCTGGTTAAACTGAGATTTAAGGGAAGATGATGATTGAAGAGCAATCCAAATCCACGCACATTTTATAGATATGGTTATTTAAGAAAACACTAATAATTTAAAATAGCAGATCTGCAACATACTTTTTTTAATTACTGCACTAATATCTTTATTCATTACTGGCAGTGAAGCAATGAGAGATTGTAATTACCTGATGGATGAATGAGCGAGATCCTCGTCTGCACCTATAGCTCTGAGCACATAGGAGGGCTCCAGCGAGGCTGAGGTACAGGCACTATACACACACGCACACACACATACAAACACACATACACACACACACATAGGAGGGCTCCAGCGACTACACACACATACACACACATACATACACACATAAATATACACACACACACATAGGAGGGCACCAGGGAGGCCGAGGTACAGGCACTATACACACACACACATATCATTACTATATACATACACTGACACATGTAATCACAGCTATATCATGTAAAAAGCAGGTTAAAATGAACAATACAAATGTCGCTACTAGGCTACCAAATAAAGACAGTTATTACACATTTGCACTCTGTCGCAAACTTCATATTCTCGGTGTTTGAATTCTGCATTGGGTCGGAATTCTGACAACACAAATAAACATATGCATTACTAAGGACCAGTTAGCGACAAGTTAAAGACAAGTTAACAACAAGTTAGTAGCAAATTGAAGACAGTTAGCGATAAGTTAACGACAAGTTAATGACAAGTTAATGACAAGCTGACGACAAGTTAATGACAAGCTGACAAGTTAACGACAAGTTAACAACAAGTTAATGACACGTTGACGACAACTGCTCACCTTCCTGACGATAGAGCGACATCTTTCAGCGCCATGAGCAAGCTCTCCCCCTCCACGTAAGCAAACGACAAGTTCACACAGCCTACAACAACAACAACAGAATTAGAGTGCTACTGTCGTCCATGACAACATTGAGCACAAACATTGAGCCTATGAGTAGACATAACGTACAATAACTTCAGCTCCTGGCCTGACGGCAGGGCTATTATATAAAATAAATATCCTTAGAAATTTAGATACGCTAGAATATTCTATGTATCGAATCGACAGCCACAATGTTCCTAAAGGTAATAAGTGAAATATAATAACTACACTATAACAGATATTAGTGTCTAAGCTAAAAAATGTAATAATTAATTATTTGTACTCGAAAATCATAGCTTCACAACACCGTAAATTTAATTTAAAATAATTCCAACAAAACACCATCATACAACTGATGAACTATTTATCATTCTTCAGATATAATGATGCTTACTCTATCTTAAATAGAGTAAACATTTAATAGATAAACTATGTAAAATTATGTAAATATTACTATAATTGTTCATCGTCATTCTTAGAACAAGCTTAGCGATATCAGCTTAATAGAGTACCAGCAACACTGAAAATTTACTGTCTTGATGGCAGATCCAATTTCTGTTGTTAATTCCCACAAAAATCAAAATTCTGACAAAATTAATTGAGTAGCTTCAAGTAGCATTACAACAGATAACAGTTCGCTGTTGCACGTTGCATTAAAGAATTCGTCTCTTAAACCTGATTGCAACCTAAAGTAAGCCAGAAATGATAAATGCAGACCTGGATAAGTGAACTCTGGATCACCGTTACGTATGACGTGTGTGACTGAGGAATTGATGCGATCGATCAATCTCTTGGATAAATAGCTTACCCACTGGTGATCATACTGCAAAGAGATACAATCACAAATCAGCCATCAAGTATTATAACAAGCAATTATTTTATTCCAACATTTATTTTATTCAAGTATTATTTTACACAAGTATTATAACATTAGAGATGATTACAGTGTAAAACTTTTGCTTCAACTTTTTACTTCTACTATTGAGTCCTCCAACCTCACTGGTCTATAGAGTCCGTGCTGATAACCTCAACAAGCCACGCCCATCAGAGGCAGCAATAGAGCTTAGGATATCTCCGGCAAAATTAATGAATCTTTTTAGTATAATCTATGATGATTTAGTATTAGTTCTTTTCACAAGAACTGTATATTAGATCACTGGTTATATTCAATTTGACATGGTGTGAATTGATAAATAAATAGAATTAAATAAATAAATAAACAATGTTCTTGTTATTAATGTTCTATTATGCTGAATATTTGTCTACAGGAGTGTTTTCATATGTACAAGCCAACATATTCAGATGCGCAAATTGTATGCGTAAGAATGCATGTACAGATAGATATACAGGCTTAAGTGTGTATTCACATTCGAATATATATATATATATATATATATATATATATATATATATATATATATATATATATATATACATATATATATATATATATATATATATATATAGAGAGAGAGAGAGAGAGAGAGAGAGAGATATATATATTTATACACTTGTAAATATAATATATATATATATATATATATATATATATATATATATATAATTATATATATATATATACCTGAACGTGCATATTTATCCACATTTTGTACACCAGATCTACAATCAGCACCGATTTTTGTGCGGATAATTATGAACCGTGCAGTTGAGACATATACAAAAATATATAGTATATTCGTGAGGATAAGTTTCGATAATAGCAAAGTTTACATTTTTTGTATCACACAACAACCGTAGTAGTGTATTCAATAATTAACTCCACTTTTATAATCAATTACACTGTCTGCACTGACTTTTGTGCGGATAATTGTGAATTGTGCAGTTGACTAGTATATATATAGAATTGTTGATTCTTTTGGTGCGGATAGTAGTAAGATAGCGTTTTAAGTTCTATTGTAGTATCTTAAAAAAATTGAATTTGAGTAAATCGTGTATTCAGAGCTAAATAATAATAAACTTCTCTTGCTGGTCACAATTGTTTTTCATTTAGAATTTACGTCTTACATTACTTTTCTCAAATACTGATAAAGCTGGTAAAGCTAAGGTTAACGTCAGTTTCCTCACTCGAAAGTGATGTCAGTGACGGGAGAGCCCAGGATTTGAACCATGGACATAAGGAGCCGCGGTCGAGTATCTTAACCGATGTCGCCACAGGCTCCAGCAATACTCTATCCTGATCATATTTTAATCACCGGACTAGCATCGTTTATGACTTTACTTCTTTTCAAAATATGCCTGTCTTTGGTAAGACAGTTTGAGTGAATTGATCTGTAGTGAAATGTGCTGTAGGACGCCCCTGACATCATCAACGGATGAGTAAACTGACGTTAACTTTTTATGATTATTTTTACACGATGTCGTACTCGGGACTCTAAAGAATAGACCAACCATGAACTGCACGTGTCTTAAGAGGCGATTAAGCAATAACTGTGGAACAAACGGAAAATCATCTCAGACGTCATATAATTCCTAAGCTGTATGCTACATTAATGTGTGGATAAGACAGTCTTTTGTGAAAGGATTAATTGATTAATCGATGGAGTGCTCTTTATGGAGCGTGAAAGCAGCATGTAAGCATATGTACCTTGAACCTGCCACTAGGCAAAACATATGAGAGAGTGAGAGAGATAGGTTGTCAAAAGTGCCGCAAATACTTATTAGCACCATTCGACTATAGGCGATGCTCTTTAATTCCTGACCGTTAATCCGCACCAATTTTTGTACGGATAATTGTGAGCTATGTAGTTAACAGCATATATATAGCATTTATATAGCAGGCTATATATATATATATATATATATATATATATATATATATATATATATATATATATATATATATATATATTTGACTTTTCCATGAGGATAATTGACGATATCAACAAAGTTTAAGTTTTCAGTTCTCTCTTTGCTTTATACAACAATCGCAATAGTGTATTCAAACTCAAATATTAATAAACTTAACTGTCCTATTTAATTATGATTTCAGGTTCTGGTTCAGGTTTGAGTCTTGGTCACGTCTCATCAGTCACGTGAATCTTGCAATAAAATTGACGTTAAACTCAAGTTTGTCATCGTGTTGCTAAATGTTAATTACGTTAACTTGACATAATCTCAAGTCATCTTATTTTCAAATAAAAAACAATTTAAGATTGTTCAGATTAGAATTTCTGAAATGAATAAACAGTCATAGTTAAGGTCACTAATAACGGTTTCTTTAATTTTTCATTATCAAATCCCAAGCACTGCTCTTAATTTGTACCACAGAGTGCCTTAGAAGTGATGGTAAGCTTTCTTGAGCTCTCTGTATTTCTTTGGTATTTGGAGGCCGATTAAATGAAGTGAAGTGTTTCTTTAGGAAGTCAAGTTCCTCTTGACCCCATCCTCTCCTCCCTTGAGTATCTGATCAACACATATACACAACATTGCCTATGAAGTATATGTTATATCATATAATATAATTAACATCAACAGTACAGAAAATTACTACAATATAAAAGATGATTGCTTAATCTAGAATTATTTATGCATTCGTCATATTTTAGCCTTTAAATACCATAGAATGTCAAATGCACACTAAAGCAAATATACATGCAGTGAGGTTGTTTAAGCATGCTTCACAGCCTTCAAGTAAGAGCCACAGCAAATCGTTACAGTATTACACAATACATACCTCACAATTCATGACTACACAATACATACCCCTTGCACAGAGTCTGTCTATGATACGCCTATAATTGCAGTGAAAAAATTGACACCAGAGTTATGATATTGTAAAGTTTTATTGAATGTATTTAAGAGTATTTTATTATGCCAAATAGTACTTAAACATATATAACGTAAAAACATAATTATCGGTATATCGCCAAAAAGTAAGATACCCGAGTGCCTGGAATGTGTGACAAGTGCTGAGTGATTACAGCTAAGCGAGTCCTGTACGACCTTTATATTATCGCGACCATGACACATCTCCGTATCTGAATCTGGAACATAATTTCATTCTAGTTTATAAATCGAGGAATCAGAATTAGTACCAAAAGAGATATCCTTCAACCATTGCAACAACCACCACCACTACCATCAGCATCATTATTGTCATCATCAGCGTCATCATTTATTTCATTATCACCACCGGCTGGAGCCGAAAAGATATCCGATTACGGATCAGTATGTGCGAGGTTCAATTGATTATGGATCAGTATTTGCGAGGTTCAATTGAATACGGATCAGTATTTGCGAGGTGCTTGGGCTCGCCTATAACTGATATCGCTTTGGAGAGATAAAATTGACGTTAACATCAGCTTTACTGCTTTTTAATTTATATTTTCAGTCATACAGCAAAGCAGACCATATTACATTATATATGCACAAACTACATAATACACCCAAAAGAAGAAAATAGTTCAGTTACGTGTTCTGAATCAAATAATGAATTAATCAATAAGAATTTAACGTCAGGTTCCAAGCTATAAGGCAATTTCAGGGACGTCAACATATTCCTTAACACACGAATAAACCATTGGCATTGCTAAGAAATATTATAATTGCTGTATGTGATTGAAGCAAGAGACATTCAGAAATAATCTGTCTAAATATTGCTTGTGCAATGGAAGAGGTTCGAATATTTATTGAACGAACAACACGATTTAGAAGAGTAACAAGTGAGTTTTGTTGCTCAGTGATCTATAGTGTCAAATGTTTTGGTGATTCTTGTTGGAATTCTGGGAACTGCCAGAGCGTAAATAGGGCGTGTATGCATACATGTACAAACATATGCATACAAAACACAGACACACACTCATGCAAGAACATACTAATTTTTTATTACATTATAGTAGTAGTGTTGCATTGTGTTATACAAATGCACTAAAATACATTATTGAAGAATAACAAATAACATTTTGACTGTCCCAGAATTCTCAGTAATACCTTCACAATCGGTGATGATGTTATTCCGCTTGAAATGTTTCTTTGACTTGATTGTGTTGATGATCTCTGTAGGAGCATCAGTCTTACTTGTTCTCTTACTACTTTCCCACTTGCTACATGTCCTCTTACTGATCACCTCAGAAACACACAGTGGTCCACAGTCCTCTATTCTTTTGCGTGATATAGCCAACCTCTCCTCCCCTAGCAAAAGACACTGTATAACTCAAAAACTATCCATAGCAAAAGCAACATTCGATTATACTCATATGTTAAATAGATACAGTGCAATATTACCAGGCAGCATTAAATTCAGCTCTTTCCATGGAAAATCAAAAGTCCAAGTATTTCAGATAACGATTAAGCTTCGATTTTCACAGCAAAAATGAGATAAATTATTTTACATTTATATACAATTTTTAATCAACACTGGTATAGACTGTAATATTCACTTTGAATGATTCAAGATAGCTTTTACAAAAATACAAGCCTAGTGAAATTAAGAGAATTAAACTCCCTCTTAGTGCACTGCCTACTGGCAGGTCCATGGTATATAACGCTTCTACTCTTCTCTGTCTTCCGCCTTTCTCTTCATTTCCACATATGAGTGGACACTATAACTACAGAATGAAACTATAAACTGATATTTATATTAAAATTTGTCTTGTTAAGAAGAAATACTCACTCTCTTAGATATCAGGCATTTTCCTATATTTCCGATACTGCATTAGATGTTTGAGCTGTTTTTATATTATCTGAACTATTATCACAATCTTATCAACAGTTTCCAAAGCTCCTTGTTTATGTTAACAGTAACTGAACTTAAATAATTATTCAATAATTTATTTTCAGTCAAACTTCGTAACAAATCTGTGCATGTATGCTGCATATCCCTCATATCCGGTAGACACAAATTCATAATGACTCGTAAAAAAGGAACATTCGTACCAATAGTAGGCTCCTGACTGCTTGTACCAGGCTGACAGGATTGTTCTATTGATGCTGATTTTATAGATATGTCTGTTCCACTAATATCCAGTTAAACATTCTCATTACTCTCACCATCGATGGCGAGAGGTAATTTGCCAACTTTAGTGATTTCGATACATGTCGGATGGAGACGATAGTTCTGTTTGCGAGTGCTAACATCGTGACCCATGTGATTAGATAGCCAAGCTAGTTGAGCAGTTGACATTTCTAGAAGCTGTTAAAGCAAAATTAAGCATATTTTGCAATAATACCAAATACTTATTAGTAACTAAATACTATCAATAAAACAACGTAACTACTCTGAGTATCTTTGAACTATTCCATTACCTACCATTTTGATTTGAGTGAAGTGCGACTTCTGACTTCCAACATTGCTACATGTCGATACATGATTACAAATATTGTAGAGCTGGTGATATAATAATTGAAGGAGGAAGGTAACAAAATATAAATATGCCTATTTACCCGAATTGTTTTTCAAATGCTCATACATTAGGCATTATAATACTATAAAGAAATGTGCATTTAAATTCAATAATTATATTATAATTATCTATGAGTTCAATCAAACTCTCCGACCAGAGCAATTACATGTGGCAGTGCTGGAAATACAGATGGCCGAAGCCAATTTAACAGCCATTTTCTGCTCGAATAGCATGTCAGTGGTGGGGAGAGTATCGGATTTGAAGTTTTGAACCCTGCACCCAATGCTCCGCTGTTGAATAACTTTCCAACAAGCCACTGGCTCAGCCCAAATATAAGCTGATCTAAATTTAATGAATTTGTTGGTCAATTTTCAGTTTATTAACATTTATACTTCTGTGAAGGCTCCCATGATGAGACTGACATGTAAAAGGAAATATAACCACCAAAATAAAAAAGCGCAATAATCTGTCAACAACGATAGTCAATATTTGAATATTGTGAACACAGAAAAAACATGTATACTGAATTTCTTTAGACTTAAAACAAAATAAAGCTTTAATATCTTATTTATTATCATTTGTTAACGTTAGCTAACCTGTGCCATTGTAGCAAGATGCTTCTTCATCCTCGTTGTGGTTAGTAGGTGTGGTTTCTTGAGGTTAGCAGCCTTAGCAACACTTTTCAAGGTTTTATAGAAACCGAGGTGACTTAGATAGAATTTGGTAGAGCAAAAACATAAGGATTATCTTTGAGAATGGAGCACTCTTCTCTACTATTGTTACGAACCTTAAGAGAATCTACCAAGTCATTTGTTACAAGTATTGGTACAGGCCTATGTCGCTTGCCTAGAACGTTCAGTACTTATATAGCTCTATCACCATTCAGAGGATTATCGGAGGAGTTCAGTACTGATATAGCTCTATCACCATTCAGAGGATTATCGGAGGAGTTCAGTACTGATATAGCTCTATCACCATTCAGAGGATTATCGGAGGAGTTCAGGACGGATATAGCTCTATCACCATTCAGAGAATTAATTTCGGTTTTCAGGTTAATGTGAGTAATGGAAAACCTCTGCACATGTATTTCTCTGGCCTCATATAGTGAAGAGTCATCCGACACTGAAGGAGGAACGACATTTTCCGATGCGTTTTCAAAATTGTTCTTTTTGTCAAAGAGCCAATCACTGACTTTTCCACTATTATGAAAGTTAATAGGGCACGCTTGCATACCCAAGCTGTTCAAAGACAAATTTAAGATTCCAGTAGCTCTTGAGTGTTTATTCATTTTTACCTTTAAGGTTCAATTCATTAATAAAATGTTGATAACCTAAAATGTATATAACACTTGATAACTTATTCTATCATAGGGCATACAATAAACTGCAGTGCCTAATTTCATCCCAAAATGCAAATCATTTTCAATTATGGAGAAGATATATAGTTTAAGCTTAGGGTTGTACCGGATTCAAGTTCAGATTTGACTGGATTCCGGCACTTTTGCAAATCCGCTTCTGGTTTCAGCAAATCGACTGGATTTGGAAACATTTTGAATATAAAAAGTAATAAAATGATATTTCACAATTTTCTGAAATTTTACCTTTAAGAAGAAGAAAATAATACTTAAATGGACAAAGGACTAATAGACACAATACATTTATACGTGACAGCACCTGCCACTAAAATATCGCGATACCTTTATATATTACTTGACAAAACACTGAGGCAATCCTTTTTATCTTGACAGTGAATATAGCTCCAAATTCTGTTACAAAACTATAGATAAATTGAATAAATAAATAAATAAATCATTGTAATGAATGTATCAATAGCGCAGTGGCTAGAGGCGTCAAATAACGTCATGAAATTTTACAATGACAGATCCTTAGATTTATTGAACTCTGGTGGGTTCGATTCTCAGTCGCGCTGATCTGAGAGTAAAATCTCACACATTCACAGAATTGGTTACATGGAAAATGAACTGAGTAGCCTAATGGTTAAAACGTGATAAATATATAAAACTGACAGCTATCATAGTTTATCATTTCACTATAATGGGATAATTAAAAAGCTACTACTGAAGACTAAATAAAGATGCGTAAGATTTTTTTTACAATTTCTGAATTTTTAGGAATTTGTAAATATTTTGATTGAATTCTTAAAGGATCATATCAATCCCAATTGAAAAAATTACTTCAATTTCAATCTTAATTATAAGTTTCTATTTCAATAAATTAATTTCGTTACATAATTTATTGCTGAAATTTCACTTAAAAATTTATATAAATAAATTCTATCCTATATCCCTGCCTATATTGGATAAATATTAATCTAAAGAATCCTAGGCTAGGCAAAATAGTAGCTAATTAACTGAATTATACTGGTTCAGGAAGAAGCGAGGACTTGGAACACTGGTTCAGTCGTAATTTCATACCTCTACATATTTACCTACAGATACAGGGGGGGGGGGCAAAATCACAATAGGAAAGTACTACTGACGGGGGGAACGTGCCCTCAAATAATATTAGGCTCTAAATTAGTCACTAATATTTTGTTACATTACCTACTATGAAATAAGATTTTGGTCTTATTTTCCAGATTTTGCACCATTTTGGACTTCTTTTTTGCTCACCGGCCTGTAGTTGTGAAGAAATTGCTCGATGTTGTCATGGATGACACTAGCACTATAAATGTTGTTAATATATCCCAATTGAGATTAGATATAATATCAAATTTAATCCTTTAGAAACGGTCTAACCAAACTGATGGACATACTTTGCTTAATTCTCAACTCACTCCAGCTTATTATATAAGAAATATATAAGAAATTATATAGGAAATTTAGTTGTACTTTATTAAAAGCGTCTTAAATAAAACACTTAGTCAGAACTAATTCCAAATTTCACCTAAAAGTTACATTTCGGAATATTGTATACAACGCGTACTGAGCTATAATAAGTTGAACTTGTAACAAGCGCACGGCTTGACTCGACAGCGAGAGTCAAGGTGTCTCGAACAATAATAAAATTTCGTCGTTATTAGATGAGGACGCCACCTCACTGTGGCTCATTGGGGGCCCAAAATGTCGGTGCGGCTTTAGGGGTGCGGGTTAGTGCATGATCGCCAATTGACTTGCCCTCTCGGGTGAGTGTGATTTAGTATGAGATAAACAGAAAGCATTTATCAGCACCAAGGCCGGTGCTGATAAATGTCAGCGGTGCAGAAGTGCAAGGCAAAATTACCGACGATTGTGCGGGTAATTGTAGCTGCTCATAACTATAATTATATAATTAAATATATAAATATATTTACGTATATATATATATATATATATATGTATACAAATATATATATATATACATTATATACACATGTATGTGTATATATATATATATATATATATATATATATATATATATATATATATATATATATATATAATATATGTGTGTGTACTGGGTATATTCTAAAAGTTTAGGAATGTTTATAAGTACACACCTCCATTTCCTCTCTCGCTAGCTGACACGCAGCACCGAGACCTACGGCTAGCTGCGTAGGCACAGTGCCGCTGCGTATTCCTCTCTCCTGACCTCCACCACTCTGCACAGGCACCAGCCTAACACGTGGTCTTCTACGCACATACAGTGCACCAACGCCTACGCACAATCAATTAATCAAACATTAGTAATCGACTAATAAGACATTTACTCTCAGTCAAATATTTGCTACATTAAGCTATCATTGCAATGGCAATGAAACTTTCTTGCAAGATTAGAAATAAGCACCACCAAAAGATTCGCAGACTTCGAGACTTTGCATATCATTCATTTCACAATCTTTATTACTCAGCTTCGTGAGTTTAGATATTTGACTAGATTAATCATGGAAAATATTATTTCAAACAGTGTACATGTAAATTATTCTAAATTAAATTATCCTATTCTGAAAGCACGCACTCCCTAGGTCCGTATAACTTGTGACTGCTGATTGACATAAAGTCTATGTTCATATAAACTATTAAATTACGAAATAACTATCTAAACTATTAAATTTAAATTAAACTATCTTGTTCTCAAAAGTACACACCCTTTGGTCCGTATAACTTGTGACCACTGATAGACATCAAGTCTATGTTCATGTCGTTCACGTCCATAGGAATCTTTCCAACAGCCTGAGCTGCGTCAGTGTGAAAAAATATCTTCTTCTTTCTGCACAGCGTACCTGTCGCCAGAGATATGCGTTAGAAATATCTGAGAGAAATAAGACTCATACAATTACAGTGCTGAAAAGTTTATTACTTGACAATATTAAATATAGAAATAATAATGCACAATAATCAAAAACAGCATGCACTTAAATAAATAGATAACAAATAAAAAAATAAAAAAATTGTAAAGCAGCAAAAAGATTCTAGAGTATAAATAATACTTAATAAGTGCAACAGCTTACCTGTGTTGTGTCCAGGTTGCAGAAGAATAAACCAACCGTAGACTGCACGTGTTGTAAAAGGCGACGAAGCACAAAGATTCAAACCAATGTCAAGAAAGGGTTGGTCAGCGACTAGGCTTCAGAAATTGTTACAAAAATTTCTAGAACGAATGGAAAGGAAGGTCTATTCATATCACGACTCCAGCTCAACTGGGATTCAAGGGAAGATGATGATGAGGATGATAATTGAGTAGAGCAATTAAGACAGATAGAATGTACACGAGAATTTAGCAAAAAATACTGGACAGATGTCTACAACTGTAATAACTAGTAAAATAGCTAATAACCATATCAAATATATATTAATTTTGCTCAATTAATAACTTGAAAATACTTAATAGTAGAAAACTTGAAAATCCAATATTCTAGAGATAAATTAACAGAACTTTAAAATGCTTTACACATTGTTAATGATATTTGATTAAAAGTGTTTGCTAGCTAACTAATATATTCAGATATTTATCATTTTCCAAATGAAGATATACAAAGTTAATGCTAAAATAAATTCACCGATTTCTTTGACACGCTGCCTTACACCGATCTCATTATTGACAGCCATGATTGACACGAGAGCCGTGTCAGGGGTCATTGCTTCCTCAAGTACCTATAGGTCAATCAATCAATCAATGAAACAATTACTGAACAATTGAAATTAAACTAACAATTGAAACAATTGAAATTGAACTAACAATTGGATATACATTTGACAGTAACAAGAGAAGGCAGCAGTATGTACTTTGTATTCTCATAATCGTTACCTCAGTTACCTAGGGATCAATAAATCCTCACTCTGCTACTAAGACTAATTTATCACACATGAAATGAAGGCTTTAAAGTTCTGAATTCAATAATTAACGAGTAGCACAGCAGTCTACCTAGCACTAGGCTAAGATCTATTGCTCAACAGACCCACTGCCGTGATAAATGACAGATGATAATTGCTTTGAGTAATGCAACTGTTAAGAATAAAACAATTAACCTTAAAGTCGACAATTCCATTTGGCTGCACAGGAAGATACGTGACACGAAATCCCTCAGACTCAAGAGCTCGGCATGAATCCAACACACACTTGTGCTCCTGTTGAGTGCATCAATCAATCAACTCACTGTCTAAACGATCAATCGATTACAGATTTAACGATCAATTACAAAGACAGCAGAAGGATAACTAACTATTCCACCAGGTTCAATCAGTTAATCAATAGATCTCAATTAAATATCCACCCATTAGATGAATGTCAATTATATATCTACCCATTAGATTGGTGTCAATTAAATATCCATCCATTTATGGCATGTCAATTAAATACACAAATGTAATTTAAGCTACATTTTGAGAATACAAAAAACACTTAACAGTGAAATCCTACTGCCTCTTTCTCTCCCTCTCTCTGCAGTTCTAGGGCATTAGACTATTTCTCTGGTTTTTGTCTTAATTATTCCTTCCACTTATTCCCATTACTTAAACCAATTATTCTATCAAGTTATTTCCATTCCTTAAACCAATTAATTATTAGCTGATTGCCAGCAAGAACAATTTCTTAAAATGACTATTAGCTGATTGTCTCTAAAAATATTTATTAAATCATTATTTAACTGGTTGTTTCTAAAAAATCTCTCGAAGGCGCCAATACTATTTCACGTACAATTTTTGCCAGCAAATCTTTTCAATTTTTCCATAACTGCATCCCCGAAGGGTTTACTTTAAGGATATCCTTTTTCACCGGTGTCCATGATTCATAGAAATATATCAGCATAGGCGTTGTTCGGGCAATGCGAAAGAATTTATTTCCACTATTTTGGTGATATTATTCAAGCCATATCATAGTACTTCGCTTGTCCAGCACCATTGTCTTCCCATAAATCCCAGTTTAACTAGGGTTTGGATATGAATAGACCTTCTCCAATCTTCTCTATCCCACATCATCAGTCAATTCCCTATTTTTCATATCCTTCTTAATCACTGCATCCCACGTCAGTTGTGGTCTACCTCTCCCTAGCTTAACATCCAGCTCTTCCCTCAAAACTCTCTTTACTACATCCTCATCTGCCTTTCTCAAATATGCCTATGCCCCATCTCAATCTCGCCTGAGCCAACTTATCCCTGATCCCCTCAACACTCAAACTCATCCTCACGTTCATTTTTCATTCTGTCCTTCATAGTTTTACCACACATTAAATTTAACATCCTCATTTCTGCCACATGGAAACTCTGTAAATGTTTCGATTTTAGTGTCCAAAACTCCGAACCATACATCATTACTGACCCTACCAAAGAACTAAAAATTTTGCCTTTCAATCTTAGTGGTATTTTTCCTATTACACAACACTCCACCAGCTGACCTTCACTTTGCCCACCCAGCTTGAATCCTACTAGTAACCTCCTTTTCATGTGAAGTTTTCCATTAGTTTAAATTTTGTAGCAATTTCTGGAGCCGAGGTTCTCACCAACAGAATGCCCTTTCTGACGTTCGTTTGGATCTTGATTTTATGTTGCCTTCTACGGCATGCGCATATTTACACAGTAGGTCTATTCTGCAAGCAACCTGGACACAACACAGGGATGTACAAGTACCTAGTTTGTTCCACTAACCTAAAATCTAACCCGTACAATTCTAATTTTTCTTCCACCTCTTCTCTACATTTTTCTTCACCTGTTTATCACATGAAGAGGTTAGTCATTTAAATTTAAGAGTCATCATTTGTAACACAAACTAGCAATACTTACTGTTTGAGTAGTGATAATATGTTTTTTCTTTTCACCGTAGAAATGTGCAACACCCTTGACAGCGATATTGTTAGACTCCGTGGCACCGCTAGTGAATACTATCTCTCTGGGATCAGCATGGATGAGTCGAGCTACCTGCTGCTCACATACACATACAATCTTACTTGCTTTCACACACATATACATACTACCACAGCTGCTTACTCACACACATACAATCTTACCTACTTTCACATACACATTCTACCATTGCTGCTTACACATACAATCTTACCTACTTTCACATACATGTACAATCTTAACTACTTTCAAATATATCCAAATACTAATCTATCCATTCACACATACACACACATGCTGAAATAAACTTACACTCTCTCTCTCTCTCCACTGACTCATCTGCTCACACATACATACACATACTACTATAGCTGCTCACACATACATGGGCATATTAGTTAAGGTGCTAACACAAATATACACGTAGTAACTCAGCTGCTTAAAATACCTGTAAATATTACTATCTCTGATGTTTATATAAAAAACACAAAACTACCCAGTTAAATGCATATTATTAACCTAGATCACTATTGTTAATTGGTCAATGCACTTCTTAATTTATTATTAACATTCCATATTGTAACAGGTACAGGCTTGAAGGTCGTTTTAAAAATGTGAAGCATTAAAATGGAGAGAGTAACTATTAACATGCAGACACAGTAAGTGCTTGTGGGGTTTACTGCTTTAAAATTATGCTGAATATTTTATAAGTTACTTCTTCTTCTTCGTCTTAGCGTATGTTGACTCGTTCAACCATCATTTAGCAAATTCATCTGCATATTGTAGATGAGTCAAATCACTATCGAGCTTTGATATAGGCACTTTTCCACTATATGATGCATAGTTTATAGCTGAGCACCACAAGAGCTCGGCTCCCACTAAGTTTCTAAGTATGAACAATAACCATCACTGGATACCAGTGAAAAACAAGGTACGTTCAAATGAAACACCTTTGAAAATTGAAAGTGCTTTAGATAATTTCTATCTCTCGCTAAATAATTGTAACGATAAAACGATATGATGCACTAGGTACTGTGGAATACAGACCTCCCTAGCCACTTCAGTTGCTTCTTCGCTCTCCCACCCGTAGGCATGGGTACGAGAATGTGGGTTGCCAAACCTTGATATCATGAATGGCAGCATAGCATCCAATACTCTGGGATCCTGTGAGGGTAAGTAAGCAACTGAGAATAAGAAGTGAGTTTAAACTACATAAGCTGTCATGTACTATATAGAACACACATATATCATACATCGAGCCATAGGCATATATCATATATATGCCTCCAGTTTCCTGATATCTTCCTTCCTTCAGGTCCATGTTTCGCATCCATACACTATTATATGGATGTGAAACATGGACCTTAACGAAGAAAGATATCAGGAAACTAGAGGCATTGGAAATGTGGATATGGAGAAAATGGAAAGGATTAAAAGCCTACAAATGAGGAAGTTCTGGAGAGATTTGGCACAGATAGCCAGTCGATAAATGTATTAAGAAATATGAAGATGAGTTGGATAGGACAAATTTTAAGGGGAGAAAGTCTACTAAAAGAGGTCATATAAGGCAGAATGGAACGAAATAGAACACATTCTAAGGGGGGACAGTCTACTAAAAGAGGTGATAGAAAGCAGAATGGAAAGTAATAGAGGAAGAGGTTGGCCGAGATTAGGAATATTAGAAGATTTAAAGATTTACTCATATATGTGGACATGAAGAGGAATGAAGACATAGAAGCGTGGAGGCATTGTTATGGACAAACATTTTTACCAATATAGTATCACTTTCTCTTAATGCACTAAGAGAAAGAGATACTATGTAGGTAAAAATGGTAACAATTATATTTAGATCTATCATAGACCGATCCTAGCTAAACTCACGACCCTGGCTCAGCTAGAGACTTCAGGAAAGATGATGATGATCAAAGACGATTAAGTCAAGTCAGGAGCATAGAATTAAAAGATATCACTGACATACCAAAATCACATCACATGAAAATTTTCTACATTTATTTATCAGATGGCTCGATGGCCAATTTATTAGAGCCATGTTATCACAATAATATTTCTCATTGAATAAGTCAATAAATAAATCGTCCATCGCTATATTTTCCACACCGCTCACTGCAATAAAATTTAAACGAAGGCTCAAATGATCTCCACAGTTTAATAACTTAGGTGAGTGCCTTTACAGTGAAAGTGTATTTACAGCACATTTGCAGTATAAGTGTATTTAGAGTGCCTTACAGTGAGAGTGCATTTACTAACTGGTGGCAAAGAATTTGTATTCTAATATTATTTTGTAATTTATAATCTTTACTATAAAAGTGTCAAGTGGCCAGTGAGTGGTGACCTGTCTTTAAGGCTCCATTACATATTCCAGTTGAGTGTTTTAGATGGCCAGTATAACACAGTGATACAACCTACCTCTTTATGTTTCTACAGACAAGATATAGGTGACAACCTGGAGAGCTACCTACCATTGGAGATGTTGCCTGAACGTCCAAGTACAGCGGCCAAACACTCTTGTCTACCTGCTTATCTTTGAATTTATCTATAAAACATTTCAAACAACTAGTAATAAAATAAATATTAGTAAACTAAAATATTTAAATTGAAATTCTACCATTTAATGAAGTATCATTTGATGTTGGCAACTATTACAATAAATAAATAAATTGATCAGAAGATTCAAAGTTTCTAATAAGCATATATACTTATATTCATATACATACATACATAGTACATACAGGCCAACACTCTAAACCAAATAGGCTACAAGAAAATAATGTTAATTTAAAGTGCTTATTCACAAAATAGTTAAAAGAAGTAGCATAAAGAAATGGGATATAAGCAGATTGAAAGAAACAAAGTGGATTTCAGTGGATGTTCAGATACATAATTATACCACTCCTAGAAAATAAAAAACAGCGGAACGTTCAAACTGCAAATGATAAACATGCGTCAAAATCTTATTAAAAATGGTAAACGAATGCATTCAATCTGAGGCAAAGATGATGTTAATTAAATCACATATTTAATGTCTTCACTATGCTTTAGAACTTGTAACATCCTTATATTATACTAATATACAGAAAGTTGATGACTGAGCTTATAACTTGGTAAATTTGCAATTAATGACCCCAATCAAATACAGTTCAACATATTTATTTCAACTCAATCCATCAAAACATTACTGACGGTATATCATATGTTACATTAAACTTTAATATTCTGATGCAGGCCAACTCTTACAAGTTACAGCAAAATGTCTCAATTTCAAGACAACTACTAGGAAACGCAGAAGAACATAAAAACTGGGTCAGAAAAACACAATAATTGCTTGTTTGAGAACTAGCCTATCGATAAAAGACGATTTTAAAATTCAATGAAAAATTCAATAATGCACGTACTTATAACTGATTCTCCGTCCTCATCGGCACCACTGGCCTCATCCTTGCGTTGAGCTTCCTGACAGTATCTGGTCGAACTGGAGATGGACCTCAAACCGCTGCTCACAGCAGCACGGCGAAACCCGCTCGATGTCAAGACTCCGCGAACTAAGGCGATCCTACGAAGCGAGGAAAACATGATGTATGTGACTGTTAGACAGGTCTTGATTATACGTTATCGATGAATTTGTGGAAAAATTCTCAACAAGAACGCAGGTCATCAAAACACACCATCACGAAATAAACAACACTGAAATGTAAATATTACTAAAACTCGCCTGATAGCTCATAATATAAATAAAGTTGCAACAACAACAACATCAGCAACAATACAAAAACAACAAGATAATGAGAGTGCTACTGTCGCCAATGACAACATTGAAGACTATGGTACCAATGCCGTGAGCAGAGTGTGGGGTCCAAAAATGGTACTAATCAAAATGCGGGAAGTTAGTCAGAAGTCAACAATTTCAACTAAACAATAAAGAATCTGTTGAAGTTGAAATAGTTCATTGTTGAAGAATGAACAGTATCAAATGCACCATAGACTCCAATATACTATATATGCTATATATATGGAAAAAAATCTATGATTACACCAACAAATAATAAAACGACACGATTAATTAAAGTTTTGCTATCGTCCATGACACCATCGAGACTATGAAAAAATAATTCTAATAAAAAATATGTTGTAAATAATAAGATACTGTAGGCAATGAGTGAGAAGGATTTAGGGGTAATATTCAAATAGCCAGGACCTCAAAGTGAGGAAACAATGAACTGTGGCTGTTAAAGCAGCCAATATAGGACCTCAGGACGAATAAAGAGAACATGCAAAAGTAGAGATAAAAGCATTGTTTTAAGATTGTATAAATCTTTTATTCGACCATATCTGGATTATTGTAGGCCTACGTCAGGGTGGAGACCACACTACAGGTAGGATATTGAAGTTATTGAAGCAGTGCAAAGAAGAGCATTTAGAACTACTATAGGAGCTTCAACGCATTAGGTATGAGGAGAGGCTATAGACCTTTCATAAAAGGTGTTTACTTTGAAAAATCACCTTATGTATAATTTCATTCGTTGGAGCGGCGCCACTGTGCATCACAAAATTAACTGTGTTTTTGTGGCAAGCAACTGCAACGTAATATATCCTTAAAATGCAATATATCCTCTCTAGATATTCTATCTAGACATATATTGACTGTAAATTAGGACATATGTTTATCAATATTTGACAAGAAATTGAAATATAATTTTTTTGTAATTAATTAAAATACCATTCTGTTAATAAATGATGAAATACATAATAAATATATACGAATATATAGAATATTGCCAGCCGGAAACAGAAGCACACACCCCTCCCCACTCTCCCACTAAGCTTTGTTTATTATGTGAACAGAGTTACCGCTACATATTATAAAAGGTCTATAAGGGCAGTTCAACTGACAACTCTAGTAACCAGGAAAATTAGAGATGATCTTATAGAGGTTTATAAAAATTAATGCATGGATTTACCGAAGCAACAGATTTTTGGATTTCTTCAATAATGGCTTAAGCGGTCATAGCTATAAGTTGTTTAAGCCTAGTGCAAGGACAGACTTGGGACATTTTTTTATCATAGGGTGATTGAAAGGTGTAACTCTTTGAGTGATTAAGTTGTGAATGCGTTGTCGGTGATTAGTTAAAAACAAGATGGATGTTGTAATCGTGTATGATTGGGTATTGAAATAAGCCCTTGGCTTTCTTCCCTTTTTTCTGTAACCTAAGTTTGAAAAAGGATTGGAATAACGAATGATGGCAGCAGTTCTGGTAAATTCTGGAGACTGCGCACACCAGACCGGGAGAGGGGACTCGCTTCACATCTGACTTGGTCTCGAGTGATTGGTTCGGACGTTTTTGAGATCATTATATATAGTCTATACTAATCTTTGGAATTTTATCTCATAGATCTTTTATCTCTGTGTAGCGAAATTGTACTTTCGCTCTGAATACGCTTGTTAAGCTAAAACCAGTATAAATTCGTACGCTTCCGTAAACCAGTATAGATTAAACGTAGCACCAGTCTAAGGATTTTTCCAAAGTATAAAAATAAACATGAACATCAATATTAGAGGTAAAGTTGGGCTAGTAATCAAAGGAAAACCCTAATTCGTTAGCGATTTATGTAAAAATAGATATCATTGGTTATAAATGCTATAATATACGTAGTTGGCTTATATTAAAGTAGAAAGACGGTATATTAAATTTTAGGAAATGTCAGTTAAGTTCCATAGGAGGTTATGAGCGGTTTTGTCTAGATTTGTGTATATTCCGATAAGTTTTGCAGAATTGTTAGGAACTAAAGATGATTGGTTGCTATAATTGAAGCGAGAGAACGACGTTATCACTGTGGTATATTTTAGCGCTAGATCATACAATAGGTTTAAGTAGAAAAGAGCACAATCTAGGTGGTGGTATAAGAAAATACTCAGTATGGTAACACAGTTTAAATATAACGTAATTTAGGCCACACCTTCAACCAATAGAATAGGGTGATAAAAAATCGAGGGTTTAGTAAGGCGTTACGTGAGTGGCCTTGTAGTTATCCCATGGTAAAATTTAGCATAAAAGCCGTGTTTCTCCATGCAAAATCGCCTGGGTTACTTCGTGGTAGCCGTGGTCCAGACGCAGTTGATTGTGATTGGAGCCACTTATCACGAAGAAATAATGTTCAAACGCAGTTGATGTGATTGAATATTATTACTGACCACTTTAAAGCACAATTCGTTGCTTTATAACGACAATACTTGCTGTATTGTGTTCGAAGTATAGTAGTCGTTATAATGCTTTAAAACACGATTAAGAGTGTCGAGAAGTGATCGGAGGCCCTACAACTTTAAAACACAGTCGAATTGATTGTGTCGCGAAGTTGTAGAACGGGAAGGGGTCCCATTGTGTGTTTTAAAAATAGGCAGTGTTAGAGAAGGGGGGTTGTGCTGGGGAACCCAGTGGATAGGGCACCCCAGCGCTATTAGTAGGGGTGTCGTATTTTTGTGACGAGCGGCCAACTTCTGGGCGGTGACTTGCTAGCCGTTGCCGATCGGAAGGGAGCGCCAATCTGAGCACTATACAGACACGACAGCAATTCGCTGTAAAATTTGGCAGGGTGGGACATCAAAAAGCACCCCTTATAGAGTGATATATATATGTAGTCATATATATATATATATATATATATATATATATATATATATATATATATATATATATATATATAGTTATAGCGGGCGGATAATTTAGAGCGAGCGGTACTTTCCCCAATTTAAGCATTAGGGTAGGGAGAAAGAAGTGTATAATTGCCCAATAGGCGGGTTTTGGTCCCGATATTGGATGACCAAGGATTCCAAGAGTTGCAGGTGGGTTTTGTCTCGCTTTTGTTCGAATTAGGATTCCAAGAGTTGCAGGCGGGTTTTGTCTCGCTAATATAGGTTAAATTAGGACTCCAAGAGTTGCAGGCGGGTTTTGTCTCGCAATAGAGGTGAACTAAACCTCGTCATATATAAAATAGGTTTAGATCGGAAACAAATAAGGAGGACTACTATCACGTACTTATTAGTAGCCTTTACAAGTGTGGTCTCAGACCACGCTCCACACTGATTAACAGTACGGTTAGGTTAGACGTGTATTTTTCGTTAACAAATTCCAATCACCATATTCAATTATTACTAATCAACTAATCAAATAAATTCTACGCCTTAACACTTCACAACAAATTAGGGGAGATGGCCGAACAAAACATAGATAGAAGGCCAGTGTTTCAAACCTCCTCGATGTCGAACGCGGGCTTGCCCCCGATTCAGGCCGCGACGACCTGGCACATGT
This sequence comes from Enchytraeus crypticus, assembly GCA_905160935.1. Classification (NCBI taxonomy): domain Eukaryota; kingdom Metazoa; phylum Annelida; class Clitellata; order Enchytraeida; family Enchytraeidae; genus Enchytraeus; species Enchytraeus crypticus. The sequence goes on from CAJHZI010000186.1 coordinate 558,107, forward strand.
CCTGAATACCCACGAACCCACCAATAGGGCAGAGGCCATGGCCCTAACACAGGCGGGAGACAAAAACATTCCAACCTTTAATCGTGACGATCTCGGCGCTATAGTAGAAAGCGGACATTAACAATTGGCCGATTTCCTAGGCCTTTCAATAACCAGGAACACACAAGCCACTGACCCAAATATCCAAAGGGCATACTACCACAGCGCGCCGGAAGTCCCCATTAGCTCAGTGGGTGGATGGGGAGGCCCTAAACAACAAAAACATTTAATGTTGGAGGGAGCTGAGCAATACCGGCGTCCAAGACCAACCTATGACCCCAAGGATATGGGAAGTGTGCACGTACAAGCCGAGCGTTTCGCGACACTCTGTGGCCTATTGCAAATCGATTTTGTGGATTTTGGAAAATATACCGCCCTTTTGGACTTTCCTTTTTGCTCACCGGCTTGGATTTGTCTCAAAGTGCTCGATGTTGCCATAGACGACAGTTGCACTAAAATGCTTGTTATTATATTATTGTTGCATAATAAAATGAAACTATTTTTATTCACAAGATCCTCATTTTTTGGACTACAGGAAAGGAGGATCTTAGGAAACTGGAAAAATGCGAAATGTGGCTATATATGGAGCAGATGAGGGAAAATCAAATGGACTAATAAAATTGCGAACGAAGGAGAGTTAATTAAACAGGGTTGGCATAAATATACGTGTACAATTGATATATAGCATAAGGACTAGAAAGAAAAACAGGTTTGTCATAAAATAAGAGAAAATGGATTACTAAAAGATGTAATTGATGAAGATTGTAAGGCAAAAGGCTAAAGGACCGAGACCTGGTATGCTGGATGATTTGATGACTATAATTCGCATGTTGATATGAAGAAAAAGGCAGAGGGTATATTGTAATATGTAGGAGTTATATGCCATGGGACAGCCAATAGGTAGTGCACTAAGAGAGAGAGACTATTTGGATTATCTTTAATAAATTGTGAATGATTAATTTGCAAGAATTATCCAGGTAGTAGGCTTCAATAATGTATTTTTTCTTTTTGGTTGATAAAAAATGTCATAAAAAATGTCCCGTGTCAGCCTATAAAAGTAGGCTACATTGTTTCAATAAATTATTACACCTGTTGACTAGTAAATTAGTAACCAACTCGTGTAGAAGTCGTAATGATGCAAGTTAGGCCTAGGTTCTACCACTTCACTTAATCACAGCTTGGAGAAGGTAGGCCTATACTTGTCTCTTGGTCATGGTCTCGAAGGTTCTGGTCTTGGTCACTGTCTCGATCAAGGGGTCTGATCATAGTCATGGCCTCAAGGGGTTTGGTTTTGATCTTGCATGGTCTTCGAGTTGTTCTTCTAGACTACAAGTCTGAACATGAAAAACTTTAAGGAGGCGTTACACTGCGACACATCATACTACTTGACCACTAATTTTTCCACGGGTTGCTTTTTCAGCTGACCAATATTTGCCTTTTGACTAAAGAAATACAAAATTCGTAATTGTGTGTAATAATTGTCATGACAAAAGATTTGAAATAGAGTACTGGGCATACTTTATTTTCCTTTCTCTAGACACATCGAAAATGAAACCACGTGTTTTCGTCAATTTCGCTAAACATTGCTATACATGTATATAATCATTTTGGCAAAGTGATTATTTGTGACATCCCCTAATGGCAGACCTCTAATTGAACTGCATGTGCTGCAGATCTGCAATGAATTGAAGTCCATGTACTTGCTCAGCATTAAACCACTTATCGTCAAGTGCGCAGACTTCCTGTCCAATGCCATTACCTTATCATCCTGGAGATCTTGCCACAGCTTCTCTGGAGATTTTCTATCGCATTGCGACGAATTAATGTCTACAACTTTGTGCAGTTGACAATTTCTAATTTAAAATGGATTTCGCATATGTAGGCCTAAGGATAGTCGGCTTTCCAGTTTCGTCAGTAATAATGTGCCTATTGTCAGTTGAAAATATATGAAGCTACTCTTCAGGTCATATTTTAGAATGATTATGAAAAGCGGATTAAATTTTACATAACTACATAGTATATTCAGGAAGCGACTGAATTCTAATTACCGGGGTTGAGCGGTCAAAACATTTGCCTCATTTCATTTCACTCATTTAATTAAGTTTTCGGACCCTTATTTAATCTCGGAATATCATAGGCTGTCAAGTGTCAGCTAAAGTGCACTATTTTATGTATCTCTCAGTGTAGAAATCTGTATTCAAGCGAATCGGAAAATTTGTGAGCCCACGACTCACCTTTGTAAATCTTGCTAATAGACAATTAGCAATAAAGCAATGACCCGTAATTTTAAGGAAATTGTGATAATTGTAATTTAAATAATGTTTAATTAATAGCATTACTGATAATTCAGGTAGGCTATTTAAAATAAATTTATTGTTTACAGTTTTTCAGAACAACTGAAGCTAATGGCGTTGCAGTTTTCTTACGTATTATATGCTAATTAATTATAGTAATTATACAGTAGTTTAGAGATAATTGTTTAACCCGTCAAGCAAAATGTGCATATGATGCCAGCATTCATATAGGGTTTTTAAATTTTATTCAGAACTACTTTATTGACTAGGCCTATTTCTTTGATGAGAACTATTTAGTTTCAGAAATCACAATATTCTAGTTGATGGAAGCCACTGATATATATTCCTGTAAATGCTCTGAATACCGACCTTGAATCAGACCTAATCTGGGTCTAATGACATTCGAATCCTCGGGCTACGGTGATTTAGATTTGACTTGTATTTCGACGACTAGACGAGAAGGAATGACAAATGCAGGACACTGATCTGCCGTTACTAGAGCAATTGGTGCAATGCTGATATATATGAACAGTTTGTATGAGCCACTGTTCTCCAATAATTAATAGCACAGGTTTCGTAAGAATTAGTAATTAGGCCTTATTAAGATAGATACTGATTAATCCAACTATTTGAATCAAACTTGAAATATTGTGAGAATCGTGGCTATTTATAATAGATATTTTTTTAGCAAATAGCAAATGTTCTGCAGTTTACCCTTTCTCTTTCTTAGTGCACGCCTACTGGCATCATGGTATATAACGCCATGGTATATATTCATGGTATATAACGCCTCCACTCTTCTCTGTCTTCCGCTTTCCACTTTTTACCACCCCTCCCCATTTAAAAGGGTGCACGGGACTGTGGGCATACATTTGTGTTGTGATATATCATCCTTTTCTTGGGGGTATGCTTTAGTTAACCCTAGTTATTGCAAAATCTGCAGGATCGGATGGACAGCAAATTGTTAATGAATTAATAATAAGATGCCGAACTGTAAAAGTTTGTCAGCATACTTTATGATGCTTGAAATGTGTGATTCACTGCAGAAAATTTTTGTAAAGCCCAATTTTCATTGTCACTTTTCAAATAAAGTATGTATTTATTCAATCACGTGATCATATCATGTTCTTATAAATTCATTATTTCAGATTAATGTTACGATGTTTGATTATGAACAATTATTTGTCATGACTCTGTAAGTAAGATGATATCTCAGTTATTGGTGTTCCATCTCTATACATAATGCAGCTATATAAAAGGTATTTAAGTGTAGTCGAATTTCACGTATCAATGGGCCGAATTTTCGGATACAGGATACGCACCATTAGGCCCAATATACATTTTATTTTTGTTGTCGGTTTAGCTTTGATTACAGAGTGCTTGATGCTGTTACAAATGTCGGTATCACTCTAATATTTGAGGGCGTTGTTATTTATGTTAATTCATTAACGTGGCTAAAGCTCCATTGTCATCGTTTTCCTACAACTTGACAAATACATTCCTGTTTCAAGCACTTGCGCTGATGCATGGTGCATTGTAGTTTGCTAGTCATCTGTAGTGTAGTCGTGTAGTCGATCTGTTTGCAAATTACAATAGTCATGGCAAATCGTTTATCGATATCCCATCTATGTACACTAGCATCACCGGGACATGGCTATATCCCGTGATATTGCTATAGGACAAATCATGGATCGTGGATCAGAAAGAAGTAACACGAGCACTGGGTGTGTTTCAGCATTCAGCTTCAGGGAATACTGAAGAGAGAGAGAGAGAGAGAGAGAGAGAGAGAGAGAGAGAGAGAGAGAGAGAGACTGAAAGAGATAAAGAAAGAAGGAGATGGTGATAGAAGGAAGAGGCTAAAGGAAACAGACGAATATTGTTGTTCAATTTGTGGCTTGTGAAAATACCTCTCTCTCTCTCTCTCTCTCTCTCTCTCTCTCTTTCTCTCTCTTTCTCTTTCTCTCTCTCTCTCTCTCTCTCTCTCTCTCTCTCTCTAAAGTAATAGTGTAAAAGAAAGTGGAGAGAATTTAAAAATTTAATATTCTTAAGATTAGAGTTGACCAAAATTCTAAGTCTACAGTGTTTTATTTTAATATTCAGACAATAGTTAGTTATAGTAAGCCTAATAGTTAGTCGCTTGGGGAGATCTAGATCGGAAGCCGCCCATCATATAACGGCACGGCTATTATTAAATTTAGAAACCGACAAATTTAGACCCATTATCTGTACAACAGCATAAACAGTTCTTTTCGTTGTACTTCCATACATATTACTTGTAATCTTTGTCACGAGTGCTACTAATAGTAATCCTGTCTAGATACCAGGGTAGATTTGCTATCAAATTGTTTTACATTCCTTGCATTAGGTAGCCTACATCGCATAGTTATGCACTATCAAAATCAGAAGTCTCATTAACCCCGTTCAATTAATTATTTTACCTTTTAGGCTCTGCATGTTTACGCCTATGTAATAATTATCATAGAGCTAGGCTAATTTACAATCGGGTTAGCTATATAGGACGAAAACAATTTATATTAGCACGTATCTCTTTAGATAAGGTCTTACAGTATGGCAGCTTGATGTACAGCCTCTATCTAGACTTCAGGGACTACCTGTGCGAGTATATAAATTTATTTTATTGCACTCAGACAACCGCCTATAGTTGCAAGGTAGTAAGTGACACATCGAAGCTCATACAGTCTGTGGGTCAAGTGCATTATTATTATTTATTTTTACGTTTATTATTATTTTGAGTAATGATGAGTGTTGTTCACTAGTCTCTTTATCGTCGAGTACCTTACGGACATCGCCACTGGCTCCAATCATTTGCGATGTCGGTAAGGTTCTCGACCACGGATTAGTATGTGCGGGGTTCAAATCTTTAGCTCACCCGTCAGTGACATAGCTTCCGAGTGAGGAAATTGACTTGATGTATATATATATATATAACAATAATAATAAATAATAATAATAATGGTTCAACGTCCGTTTCCTCATCCAGGAATGATGTAAGGAACGTCCCCAACAGCAACAGCACACATGTATATTATATATATATATTATATATTATATATATATATATATATATATATATAACAACAACAATAACAACAACAATTAGAGTGCTACAGTCATCAATGGCAACATCGAGCACTATTGAGACAAAATCAAGCCGGCGAGCAAAAAGAAGGTCCAAAAACGGTGCAAATTCCAAAATCCAGATAATCAGTCCAAAGTAAACTGGTAAAGCTAGTGTATACATGTATATATATATATATATATACATGTATATATATATATATATATATATATATATATATATATATATATATTAGCTTTACCAGTTTTTTTATATAAGCTAATAAAAGCTTGTGTCACCTACTGTGAATCTTTTGTACAATAATGCAAATATAATAATTTAAATTCAGTTGAGAGTAATCTGTTGTTTAACACTATTAATTAAAACTTTCAAGGAGTCGATGCAGGAGTGTTCCGCAGATCTGGAAGACACTTTCATTCACTTTTCTAAAATCTTCTTTCGAATCACATTATAGTCTTTGCTTTCATATTTGAACACGGTCAATTCCATACATAGTTAGAGATCTAACATTTCATTCTGTCTTTTCCATCCACTGGCCATGAATTGCGACCAGCAGGCATATCATCTTTCTGTGATTTCCCATCTCGGACCAATTTTCTTGGTTTTTGATTTTGTACCTTTTTAGATCCTTTTGCTTTTTCTCGTCAGATGTGAATTTTGTTAAATAGTGCTTGATGTTGCCATTGCAGTGCGTCAGTAGCACTCCAATTGTTGTTGTTTGATTAATGTCGATAAAAGTAACTGAATTTTTTGCTAAACCTTGAATGAACTTTGAAAGCTTTTGAATGTCAAAATTTATACTAAAATTAAAAGTGTAACTAGAAAATTGGAAGTTAATATGATTATATATTTTTCGGGGATTATTACATGTAATATAGTAGCCTACTAATTAATTCAACTTAATAGCATTCAGTAGTTTTATAACTGCGAAATTCATCTAAATGTATATTATCAATCAGTCAATAGCCAGAGCCAGAGCTATCCATGTCAAAATTGCAACTGAAAGTAATCGATAGAGAGAAATACTGGTCATACAGAACTTTATTGCAACTAGATGAAAGTTTCTGGTGATTTATTTATCTAGACCAATAATAACAATAACAACAAATAGAGTGCTATCGTCGTCCATGACAACATCGAGAGAGCACTGTTGAAACAAATCAATGCCGGTGAGCAAAAGAAGTTCAAACCGGTGCAAACTCCAAAATCCAGAAACCAGTCCAAATGTGGTTAGCCTTTCACCTATGGCCATGTGGTTAGTCTTTAATCTATATGCATATTGCATCCTAACTATATTGGCCTACTACAATTTCACAGAAGCTCCCGAATTCTCGTTAATTCGTTATTTCTTACATCATTGACTTATTAACTGCAGGCTGTATTGACGCTGTTGGACTTTCAATAAAGTTTCAGACATGAGCTTAGTAATAAACTTAGCTAAAAGTGAGATTATCCTAGAAACATTCGTGAAAAATGAAAAATTTTATTTCTTCTATCAAATGAATGAAATAATATTTGTGACTTTAATTTTTAATATTTTGTTCTTATTTTTTACTTTCTTATTATTACTATGTTTTACTCTTCAAAAAGTAGCGAAGATAGTGTCCACCTAAACCAATGGGAGGGGGGGGGTATTCATTTCCACTTCCACCTTGGCTATGCCCATGGGTCTATGACAGCACAAGCTAAAAGGTAAGATGATATTGTGCCATAGATGAAAAAAAACGTTCTTACAAAAAATAAAAAACGTTAAAAAACGCGTTTTTTTCCAAAAAAATACAAAAAGTTGAAAAACGTTGAAAAAAAAGTTAGTAGCGTACACGTAGGCTTGCATATATTACCATGCCTTCATTCCATAACACTAAACAATATAAATAAATACTTTCAGGTAACATACAGCCACATAAAATGTTCTTACAATTTCCTGTTTTGGCTCACAGTTGAAATAATTAGAGGTGAGATCACAGTGTTTATCTTAATTTTTACGTTTGACGTTTACGGTTTACGTTTGTTACGTTTTTTATTTTATAAAAAAAATAAAGAACGTAAATAACGCGTTTTTTTAACAGATAAAAAACGTAAAAAACGTTTTTTCATCTATGTATTGTGCCATATTGTGCCATCATGAAGGATGCTGTACCATGCACTAAGTTGCATTATATCATTCCATGTAGTAAGCTGCATATGTTGAAGTAGTGTATGGTAACCATGCAAGGATATATGTGCACAACTCTGATGGAATATGATCATCAATATCACCCGGTTATAAGGCTGGACTTGTAAATGTTAGTCGATAATAATAGAGATCGAGTAGGCCAAAAGTTAATCGAATCGAGATTACCAGCTTATGCTATTTTTTAACATGTACATGCACGTAGACTAAGTTGTGATATCTACTACTGGCAGGCCTGTTTGTAGACCTAGCTTTTCTTACTACTCTCTCTCTCTCTCTTTCTCTCTCTCTCTCTTACTGCACTGCCTACTGGCAGGCCCATGTTAAATAGCGCCTTCACTGAAGGAGGAGTGGAGGCGTTTCTTACTACAGAGTTATATTAATTCTAAATTGATCTAAATTAACAAGCCTGGTGAATTTAGCTGAAACTTCTTCTACACAGTCTTAGAAATATCTAGATTAACAAGACTCTGACATCGCTGAGTAACAGTATTTTAAAACAAAGTAATATCAGTATAAATAATGTTACCAATACAAAAGAAGCGCAGATATGCAGAATACTTGCACGTGTATCTCTCTATCTATACACAGCTATCTTAATTTCATCCATCCATCTATCCATCCATCCATCCATCCATCCATCCGTCCGTCCATCCGTCGGTTCGTCCATTTTAAATTAAGACAAATTTACAACATAAAGTGTTGAATTTGTTTGCAGAATGTGCCAAAGCTCCATCCTATTGAAGTATGAAGTCAATACCAATGTGCTAACTGCAGTCTGCTAGCGAATCCTGCAGGAAGCAGGTTGCTGACGTATTAGTTTACTTTCATTTTTGTTTTTCGGGCACAAAATGGAGTCGGTCTTTACCATTATCATTGGCTTTCTAAACAAGATTATCAACAGATTATTAAATAAATTTGTATTTTGCCCTTTTTCTCTTTAAAATTGCAATTTTTGAATTATAAAGCTTGCATGCAATTTATGATTACAGTTGGCAAAGTAGTAGGAAGCCTGCTTTCTTCAATGGCTTGTCTTAAACTCTATTCAATTATACCTCATTAACAATTCGTCTATTTATAAATCATAATATAGAATTTGACAATGTAGAAAATATTTCTTAGATACTGGGCGGAGCCTAATCGATAGAGGCTTGCATGTCATAAGAGAAGCTCGTCTCTTGAAATTTTTTACAGAATAGCTAAAAACTTTGTCTGCTTAAAAGACAACAAGACTTTAGCAACTACAACATAGCTATCTCGAAATACCAAGATCAATTGACGATTTTATCATAGCAAGGTCAGCTACGTTCAGCTGTGTTATCAATTAGCCTAGAGTTATAACACACGCTGCTTTCTATCTCAGACGCTTATTTATTAATTGATTGATTAATGGACCCAATTACTAGTGAATGTGTATTGTTATTTTGAGAGAAAATCAAGAGTTAATTAATTAATGAACAATTATTGTACTGTATTTTAACTAAGCAATAACAAACCAATGAATTAATTGTTGATTGATCGATATTTAATCAATTTACCAATTATTGATTAAGTGATTAACATTAAATTTAATCAATTATTATTAGCAATTAATCAATCAATTGTTGATTAAATGATAAACAATTAACAAGTTAAACATTATTGATTAAGTGATCAATCATTAAAGAATTTTGGTGATTTAACCATTGTTAAACTGAGATTCAAGGGATGATAATAACGATGATGGCCTTGATTAATTGTTGCTCGATCAGTTGTTGATATGCTTTAAGTAGACATTTTTTTTTTTCCATTACATCTCTAAAATCATTTTAACTGTAATTCTTGTATTTGTAAATATTCTAACATTTTTAACTTTAATTAATTCATCCCCATCCTTACCGGATCGGAGACACAAAGAACATTTTAGTACGGAAGGCTATTAAATGTACATTTATAAAATTAGATTTTGTGTGTATTGAACGCTAGTGCGTATTTGGGAATTGCCAATTATAAACATGCATCATGAAGACGATAACCTAAACTCAATTAGAGTTTAGTTTTGATATGTGTAACAATGCTCTTTTAAACCCAGCCGCTGACAATAATGAAGCATGAATTCGAAAGTGCCATAAATTTGTACATACATGTACAGTATATACAGTTGGAGTAAGCTTATTCTATCTGTTTGCATGTATTCTGTTTGCATGTGTATCTGTTTTTCAGTCAATGCACAATTATCTCAGTAACTTTATCTGTGGTATGGTTGTAATTTTCCGCTTTGACCTTTCTTGCCTGTACTGGTTAATGGTTTGTACATGTATCGATGCTTTCTGTATACTTGCACATTTTGCTGATGTCTAGTTTCGATATTATGGCAACGAGACAAGCATAACTTCCTACTCTGATACTCTGAGACTGAATTTCAAGACAACGAATCGTAAATTGAAGCATTACATTAACCTCGTTTCAACTTAAGTTTATGGGATATATTTAGTTGTCAGTTTTGCCTGGCTACGTCTTGTATGTTTGCATATTTTTCGAGCTGTCAATTTTGCTTTTGTTGTTTGGAATAAATAACTTTATTCGCATTCGTAATCATTTTAACAATTGTTGTGTTGTAATATATAACGCTTCCCGTGTTGTGTCCAGTTTGCTGAAGAATAGACCAACCGTGGACTGCACTTGTCGAAAAAGACGACAAAGCATTAAGATCCAAAACAACGTCAGAAAGGGCATTTGGATGGTAAACTTTCTAGCTTGAATGACGATGCAGTGTGTGAAAGAGAGAAATGGAGTAGGCCTATTCGTTTCCCGGCCCAAGTGAAACTGGAGAAAGATGATGATGATGATAATGCTTAAACTCTAGGGAAAATGATGATGTTGGTGACTGTAATATATAACACACTTGTAGCCACTACAACGAGCTCCAATTAATAAAGATTTTCAACAACATTGAGATTAGTCATCGTTGACTGACCTGGGTTTCAATTACAGACCTAATGATTCCGAGGTTTACTCTCTATACCAATTCTCTAATAGCTCGCTTAATAATAAAGGTTCAATAATAAAAGTTTAAAGTCCGTTTCCTCATACAAGGATGATGTCTATTTAATACTGTATGTGGGTATGAAAGTCTCAGATCTGAGATTTAATTTTCTGGCGAGAATCGTGCAAGCACGGATCAAATTATTAGTTTAACTTTTTCTATATCATATTACCTATACTATAAGAACCAGTCTTTATAGCTTATATTTTGATTTCTTAGGCTCTAAGCTTAATGAATCAAAATAGGTACGGATATATAATAATTTGTCTTTCTCAGTTCTAGTTTAGTTACCCTTTCCGACCGGTATAGTTTGAGGTTTGTCTATTATTCTATGGCACGGACACTTCACGAGTAAAATAAAAATTTGTTATAAGAGTACTAGAAATATCGCAACTATTAAATAGAAACGCTATCGCCTAGTCTATTGAGCAGACTCAACCGACTCAAGAACAAACTCAAGAAGAACAGATTCAAGAACAAACTAAATTATGTGCACACGAGTCTAAAGCTCAAGAACATCGTAAATTGCCCGTAGTTTATCAGATTGATAATTAATTAGTTAGCCGATTGAACTAGCCAATTTTACTTGGATAGTTCAAGTTGAGTAAATTTTATAATATGTATATATGTATGTATATATATATATATATATATATATATATATATATATATATATATATATATCTTTATTCGTCACGTGGGCAACCAAAACACTCAAAGAAAAGAAAAAACGCAACAGTCATCTCTACAGTCATGTTTTGGCTAGTATTTGGCTAGTTTTGTGTACAGTAGTTTGATTCTCTATCATAGGTCTATAAGATTCAGCAAGGCTATCTATTATAAGTTATGACTACCAAGCCAGGACACATCGTATCTTAGCTTAATCCAGATCTCCATGCGAATGACAACGTAGCCTCCGAAAAACTAACCCTGGCGCGGTTGAAATATGTACATGTATATGGTCCAAGCATCTCTTTGCCTCGATGAAATCCACTTCTACAGTGTACATGTTATCATCTGTCTGCAGCTTGTGTATTTTAAATACAGACTATTACAGAGATCATTTGCAACACCTGCTACAAAAAGCATAAACTTATATATATATATATATATATATATATATATATATATATATATATATATATATATATAAGGGTATAAGGGTAAGGCATAAAAATTACCCTTAGAGCTAGCTCAATCTGAAGTACACCCCGTCCCTGGTGTACGTAATCCTGGACTTCATCTGGATTGATATACTGCGATGACCACTGGCATATGGCTGTATGTTAGTGGGCTCCACAATTTTCTGAGGTCTGGTGTTGGTACATGTTTCAATGAACTCAGAGCTCAGCGATGTGTAATCCAATCTATACTGAGAGCATTAGTAACTCAGAGTCTCAGACACTAGTTTCTCTTTAGTTTCATAACTTCAGACACTAGTTTCTCTTTAGTTTCATAACTTCAGACACTAGTTTCTCTTTAGTTTCATAACTTCAGACACTAGTTTCTCTTTTGTGCTCTCACAACTAGATTATGATATCGCTACTCTTTAAGGCTTACCGGATTATCGGTTATGAATAGGTACCAGTAGGTACTGCAATTCTAAAACTATTAGCAGATGATTCAAACATTTCCGTGAAACCACTCAATTTTATAGATTTATGTGACACGGCCAATAACGTGTGTAAGCTAATTAGTCATTAGCAAATTGTGCAAATGCAACAAGTAACCTATTAACAGCTCTAGATCAGTTTATGTTGTATTTTTCCAAGTAAGACGTGTTCACTTCAGTTAATCTGTATCGCTAGACACTTGTTTACTCACCAGTGTATCAATCACATTAACTGACGACAAGCTAACTTTCGAGACGCATACTAATCCATGAGATCAGTATAATTAATAGTGCTACATCGTCACTGTGATTTTTTCTGAAAGCTGTCACAAAGATCTTTGCTTTTCCCTTGTGCACTGCAAAGCTTGATATGATACTGAAGTTTATAACCTTTATATGATACTGAAGTTTATGATCTCGTCCACAACGATGCACCTCTTTGTGTGTCTATTAAGAGATCGTTGCGCACTCTGTCAGAGCAGATACTGCAGTACTAAAGTCCTCTATGGTAGTTGTTATGTATTACCCATTTATCTACGTATGAAGATTTCTCAGGTGAGCGAGTCTTATGTACTGACACAGCTTCAATGTTGAACACTTTAAAACCTGATGTTCTGAGACATGAGTCCAATTATTTAGCTTTCAGCCGTAGAGTCAAATCACTCTAATGCCGTAGAGTCAAATCTCTAGTGGCTGCACAACTTTAGTAGCCTAACTAATTTTCAAATTTATAGGCCATGCGTGATTATCATATAAAGTCTGCCATTCGCTTGGTGTATTTTTATCTGAAGTGAAATGGAGTCAGTTTATATTTCAAATTTGTTTAGACGAATGTTTATTTTCTTTATATTGTTTCTCTTAGTATTCAAGACTTTTCTGTAAATTTGTCTCGAAGACCGAGTTCGATCATGACACAGCTATGTAAGTTTTCGGCAATAATAACAATAATAATAGTAGTAATAATAGTAATAATTAATTAAATTAAATCTCTTTGGTCTATTTTAAAGCAGAGTCCTATATATCTCAAGGTATTTTAAAAAATTAGTTTGCAGCTCTCAGGTTGTTTTATTATTTTGAAAATACTCTTACGTGCACAAATGAGCAGAGTCTGCCTTCTATTTTCTTTAATTTATCTGTGGCTAAGAGATGATTTTAGAATTTAGCCGGTTGTTAAATCATACTAGTAAAGAAGTCTTATTTGAAAATGTAATGATTTTGGTTATCTGTCTCTTATTGAGCAATTTTGAGTTTAAGATTGGTTTGGCATATAAGTATAGGGTGCCGTGTAAGATAATCGAGTCGAGTGGCTGCAATATGTTTAAAACAATTTTGATAATTCATTTTAGAAAAGATTTGCGAGTTATTTAAATAAAGAGCTTACTAAGCATTATAGATTTATTACTATATAATCTATAATAATATATTTTTATAATATATATATATATATATATATATATATATATATATATTGCTATCTATTTATGGATTCGTCTAAACGGCCCCTATTATTTCATGCATATCTACTAAAATGGTAGTTCCACAACACATGTCCTACTCACATGTCTGCTATGATGCTATCATACTCACTAAAGATCATTTTATTGACCAAAAATTTAATCTCATCACGCAAGTTATATCTAACGAAGCATCATGATTTGCTAAGACTTAGCAATCGAAAATATTGCTTCTCATATTGTTTTCCGTTTCTATTTATTCATATATTTGTCAGCATCTAGGTCCTTTCCTAACACTCTCACCATTTCAAGATGTTGTCGTATTTTCTACTCAACTGACACTGTACATAGCAAGATCCTCAATGATCTCTGTCTAGCCGTCGACACACAGCAAGTATCTGCCCTTGCTTATATACAACAGGTCTTTCTGCTACCTTTGATACGATTAACTACAACATACTTCTATCTAGACTAAATTCCTGCGTCCGAGTCTCGAACAAGGCTCACTGCCTACATTATACATGTATATCACCCCATTAAGTCACTTGCTAATTGATTCAACATTGAAACGCCTCTTTTATGCTGATGATACCAAGATTTCAAGATATCTAGTGCCGATTCTTTTGATACTCTGTCCAAGCCTACTTCTACACCTGATCTACTCCACTCCTGGCTCTATTCTCATCACCTTGTCAATCCTTCACAAACTGAATACCTTCTCATTTGCATCCCAAACAGCTACATAGTAAAACAACTAACTCTTACATTTGGTTTAAAAATATTTCCTTAATGCCTACAGAGTCTCTACGTAACCTTGGAAATAATTTTTGATTCAAATCTTAACTTTAAATCACATATTTCATCTACTGTATCTGTCGTTCTTCCTTTTCATATCCTCAGTTATGTCGAATTCGGAATTATGTCACTTGATATTAAATCTGCCACTGTTTTACCGACATCGCTACTGGCTGGACCCAGTGGCGATGTCTGTAAGGTACTCGACCGCGGATCAATATGTGCGGAGTTCAAATCCTGGGCTCGCTCGTCACTGACATCGCTTTCGAGTGAGGAAACTGACATTAGCTTTTTTGTTTTATCCGATGCACATGTCCTTTACATACTTAATTATTTAAATTGCTGTTAAATGACCACCATAAACCTCTTTAAGTGGTCTCTAACAGAAACAAAATATTCTAGTAAATGTAGTATGCAATATAAATAAATTCATGTCCCACACTTCTTCTCTTCTTCGAAAAAGTACATTGGGTTCCAGTCTCTGACCTTTTGCAATGTCTAGATTTTTCTATAGCTATAAAATGATTAAAATATCATAAACCATCCTATCTGTTGAATCTGTTGGACTTTTTAACAATTAATCTGTCAACGCTCTCGTAGTCTTCGATACTCGCATAAACGTCGTTCAGCATTAGATCAGCCATTGACAGACGCTCGTAGTGTTTTCTGCTTTTCAACATTGTGGAATTCTCTTCCATAAGACTTTCGATCTTGTAATTGTATCAGCACTTTCCTGTGTAAACTAAACCCATCTCTTTTCGCCATAGACCAATATTCTGATCCTCATCATCTTGGACTTACACTGCTTTTAATCTCGCTTTCTTTTGCGGTCTTTGTACATGTGCAATCAGTGGTCATCGTCCCTGACATTGCCTTTTGGTGAGTCACTGGACGTTAGATTCTTATTGCTTGATACCATTTATTGGTTTCGAATTTGTCTACAAGGCACTCTAAATCTATCAGACATAAATTGTGTACTTAATACATATGGCATACAGGGGGTGATTTTACTAATTGCAGTATACATAACATAACGGCAAACTGGGTCAGGAAGCACAGATGCTTGTTTAAGACTCATTTCCTCCTTCCGCTTCATGGTTATTAGTAATCGTTGCCTTTTTGATGGCGCATCAATTGCAGCTGGCGCGGATTTAATAATAACCTTCCATCACCCTGGGATTCTTTCCTTCCTAAGCTTTTACCAACACTCGGTCTTCCAAGGTGGTCACCCACTTAGTACTAACCGAGGTCGATGCAGCTTAGCTTCGATAATTGACGCGCAACTAAACCAAGTGCGCTAATCCCGCCGTCCTGCCAGTATAATAGCTATTACTAATAGATTGACCCGGGTTTCATTTCTTTTTAGCAACTGCCATGAGCTCATCGCAGGAGTTCAGAGACGAATTATAAAAAACTATCACACTAACTAGAACTATTCTATTAGAAAGACTATGAACTAGATGCAAGACTTTTATCATAATACTGCTAAGTCACGTGGGAGGGGGGGAGGTCCACGTAGAAGTAGCCGTTGCTCAAGGTGAGAGAGGGAGGAGAGAGCCAGACGTGTGAGATAAGGGCTAAGTAGTGGGAGGGGGTGAGTTTTCACAACATTAGCTCAAACTATAAAACAATCGTCTGCATTTAGTGGCGGGCGATGCAGAGAGCTCAGTCAGTTCTGTCTTACAACTGGTAATACAGCTCTGTTGATCTTACTACTACCGTGTAGTACTATTAACTTAAAAGTTGCTTAATTAAGGATTATTTTATTTTTCGAAGACATGATTGTCATGCCCGATGTATTGAGCACTGATAGCTGCACAGGATCATAAGAGGCGACGCACGCCGATGCTATTTCATAAAAGCGATATTTCATGATATAATAATAATGATAGGGAAATATAAATTGTATGCGAATCGGATATTTACTTATATTTAGTCGAATGCTCATTTGAAATCACTTCATTAAATTTTAAAATATATTTTAAAGAATTTTTTTGCAGGCATTTGAACTGCAGAAAATTTTAATAATAAATCTAACATTTTATAAATGATAACGATTTGCATTTTACATTGATAACAAGTGACTACACGAGGCCTTAATTAATGACCAAGTCTTCATCTTAAATTCTGAATGATCCATTCTCTAGGGTGAGCAAACTCTACAATATACTACTAATTGTTTCTATTCGCCTTCCTCACTTCTCGCTTAGTCGCAATTTACGAAAGTTATTTTACGGTTAGTCCCTTCTTTAGAGGAGCAGAACAGAAAACGTTAATTATTGGCTTACGGATAATTAGTTAATGGAACATTAATGCCATTATATATTTCAACTGTTTTATAGACGTCCGAAATTGCAGATCTACCTTACGTTTTTGTACACAATTTCTTAAATTTAGTTTTAAAAAGGTAAAAGTCTTACTGTATAAGAGATGGCGGACGTAATCGTCATAGGCGGAGGTATCAGCGGTCTCTCGGCGGCTCGCCTGCTCGACAAGGCTGGTCTGGACGTGCTGGTGCTCGAGGCTAGGGACAGGGTCGGGGGTCGAACCCACACCCTCACGGACCCAGCCTTCAAGTACGTCGATGTTGGAGGGTCGTACGTTGGTCCTACTCAACGACGAGTTGGTCGATTGGCTAAAGAACTAGGTCTGGAATTCTACAAAATATGTGACACTCCGAATCATATATGGGCTTTTACGAAACTGTGGAGACCCTACTCGGGCTTGTTTCCTGTAATATATAACCCATTTGTTCTGCTGGACATCAACGCTGTGCATCAGAAATTGGATAAGCTTGCCAGTCAGGTACTGCGATGTTCATATTACAATTAATAATAATAGGCCTAATAATAATAAAGGTTCAACGCCCGTTTCCTCAAACCTGGATGATGTCCGGGAAGTCCCGCATCACATGTCACCACAAATCGATTCACCCCAAACGATCTGAAAAAAAAACATATGCTGAAGAGAAAGAAAGAGATCCTAAGCGGTTAAGAATTTTAAAATTAAATTTAAAAATTGAAATTAAGACACGAGTTATCAATGAAATGTCTAGTTATGTCTACTCAGTGAGGACAGAAACGTCGAAGATTATGCATGAGATATTTCCTTTTGTGAGATGTACTATAAGATGACAACATTTAGAGTGCCACTGTCATCCGTTACAACAGCGAGCACTTTTGAGACAAATTCAGAAATAAAATATAAACATATTTGTTTCCGATGAAATCCTTCGTGAAGATTAGTCTATATAACAACAAGTTAAAACCTGACGATTAGGCAGCAGTAAAACATGAAGTAAGGCAGCAGTATGGCAGCCGTAAAGCAACAGTATGGCAGCATAAGGCAGCATTAAGGAAGCTTGTTAAGGACCGATAATATAATTCGTCAAAGTTTGTAACACAGCTTGTAAGACGATGGTATAACAACAGGCTGAGACCAATGTTAACATGTGCATTGGTCATGTCATTTCACAGGTAATTCGTAATAGAGAACACGAGAGGGAGTCATAGTTTTAGACGCTGCGTTTAAAGTCTATGTCTATTCGGGTAATGTTGCCATTCTATAACATGCTGGAGAAAATATTAGTATAAACGAGGATATGTTAAGTCTTGGGTATATATCAATGACTACCTCGACTTTACAAGTGTTATATTGTGCCTCAAATCTGTTTAAAAAAGGTATATCATCACTTTAAAAGACGCTATTATAGAAGACATTCATATTTTGATTATAACATTGGATGAATCCTCTCATAGAAAATATTGTGAAAATTTGCATTTTCTATGAGCCTATGGTCAGAGATAAATAATATAGTGGTAAGGATTTCGAAGCTAAGAGTTATTATGCAGTAGGCAATTATTATAATTATATTTATTCTTAATTTGTTATATGCAAAAATGTCTACTTTTACATTGTAAAGTGAAACGGGAGTTTAGAGTCACTCTGCCAGATTCAGTAACACAATTTATTCTCCCTGCTTACGTAATGTTTTAATTATTCGCATGAATTTAACTTTGAAAGAACAATTTAAGCACTTTCTCCAATGATTATTAATTGACTAAACGATTTAATAATCGACTGACATTTCATTGACTTATCCGCAGATACCGGTGGAAGCACCGTGGAAAGCTAAGGACGCCGAGAGATTGGACTCAATGTCGATGGCTCAGTTAATGGAAGAACTCTGCTGGACTCAGTTCAGCAAGGACGTTATGAGGAGCATGTGCCGTCTTGTGGTGTGCGGGGAGCCGCATACCCTCTCTGCTCTTTTCTTCCTCTGGTTTGTGTCGAGCTATACGCTACAGTTTAAACATACTTAATGGAAAAGTTAATTTTAATTTATTTAATTTCACCAATTCAATAGTTAGTTGACAAATATAAAAGACAAAATTACAAGGCTATCAAGTGAATGTGTCTAGCAAGTAACATGTCTAGCAAGGCTAGCAAGTAACATGTAAAATGTCAATGTCGTTCCATAGCAAAAAGTGAATAGCAAAATGTGCGACCAATATCAAATGTATGAATTAAGGTAACAATTCGTGATTAACTAGCCATCATTTAATCAGTTAATTGCCAT
Organism: Enchytraeus crypticus; assembly: GCA_905160935.1. Classification (NCBI taxonomy): domain Eukaryota; kingdom Metazoa; phylum Annelida; class Clitellata; order Enchytraeida; family Enchytraeidae; genus Enchytraeus; species Enchytraeus crypticus. Next base: position 577,178 of record CAJHZI010000186.1, read on the forward strand.
CAACACTAATAAGTTCATTGATTAAACTTACAATATTATGATACCATTATACCACTGAATAAAGAAATTAAAATTATGCTGTGGTTGGAACTAAAAATTAACTTACATGTAATTATTTTATGTTCAGTTACAACCACAGCACTAAGGTATCATAATAATGTAAGTATCGTCAATGAACGTATTTATGGTAATTAACTGCTTAAATGATGGCTAATTAATTTCCAATCATTGGATTGCATCTCCAATGTTTTAGGTTTCCTTTCGACGATTGAGCGGGATACCTATAATATGAGATTTTTAATTATCTGTGATCTCACTTATTTAGAAAATTTGACTTAGATAGCTCAACAAATTGCCTCTTGATATTTCACAATAATGGCCGAGAGATTATTATCCTTTCGGCTGGAACCTTTTCATTCTGTCATTTAACATTTCGAGATCCGAAAGCGAAGAGATTTAGACTATGATGTGCATATCTATTTCATGGTACTAACGAAAACAATTATTTAGTTGGATACTCTTAATTATCTTCCATTCTTAATATATACATGCATATACAGTATGTATATAAATGGCCACCATAAACGAATTCAGTTACTACTGTTTACAATTTTTATGTCGTGAACTATTAACGATGTTTCATAGTGGTTCCACCAATTTTTCGGTATCTCTCTCTATCTCGTGTGTTCTGCTAGCGGCAGGTTCATGATATATATATATTAATATTCTCGAGTCTGCTTTCACGCTCCTTATACAGCATTCCATAGATCCACAAGTTAATCCCTTCACAGAAGACCATGCCTTACCCATACCTTATGTAGCCTATAGTTTGGGAAAAATATGGCTACTGAGATGGTTTCACATTGCCTTCCTCAGTTCATGCTTTGTCGCCTCTTACGACAAGTACAGTTACGGTTGATCTATTTTTCAATGTCTCGGACACAACACTGGAATTTTGGTGTCTATAACTCTGATAAATTGATGGTAATAATAATAAAAGTAACAATAATAATTATAAAAAATATTAATAATAATAATAACAATAATAATAATAATAATAATAATAATAATAATAATAATAATAATGCAACCGTTATTGGCATGCAGGTACATTGCCTCCGCGGGTGGTGTGGATAGACTGATGAGTGTTAAAGATGGCGGACAGGAAAGAAAGATTCATGGTGGCTCGATGCAGATTTCTGAAAGAATAGCTGAACAACTGAAATCAAAAGTAAAAGGATTAATTAATTCTTCAAAATTCTCGCAATTATTAATTGATTTTGTTTTCAGTATTGGTTTTCTGATGCTACCTTCTTAGTAGTTCTTCCTTTCCTATTGTTTTAGTTACAAACATGGTCTGACATAATCAATTAATAATTAGTAATTAATTTTCATATCATCAAAACAATCAATTGCAGACAATGAAAATACAATGTATGCGAGACTTCTGTCTATTATAGGATGGCCCTCATCTCATTTCGGACTAACTGGATGCTGAATTTATCCAGATTTTTAAACTGAATGAATTTTTATTTATTTATTTATTAGTTTAATTCAGGCATAATGGTCCATATCCACGTGTTGTTCCCGGGTGTGGTCGAGACCACTGCAGCATAGGGCGACCTCAAACAAGCTGCAGGGTGTGCGTAAGAGGCCACTAAGGCAGGATTTGAGGAAGGCAAAGGAGACCTACCTCACTTTTAAATTTTCCCATGATTAAATGGCATATAACTAAACAAATGACGATTTGCGTTCAGTTAATAGATATAATAAGAAATAGAAAGAAAAGCTGGATAGGACATAGTATAAGGGTGAATGGTTTGCTAAAGGATGTAGTAGATTGAAGATTTCAGGGAAAAAGAGTTAAGAGGCAGACCAATACATGAGATATTGGATGATTTTATAACAAATTCATAATAATATAGAGATGAAAAGAAAAGCTGAGGATAGAATTGGTTGGAAGAGTTTTATGCCATGGTCTAGCCGTTAGACAGTGCACTAGAAGAAGTAGTCAATACATCACACGTCATGGACATTACAGAGGTCTACACTATGTACACAGCGCAGCAAAAAAACAAAATTAAAGGAAAAATATCCACTGAAAAATAGCGAAAAAGTAGCCCCATAAAATTTAGGCAGCAAATTTCAGCCAAAAAACTTAATTAACGGTATAGAACTTCGCTTATGCAGAAATAAATTTTTAGTCTGTAATAAAGAAGAAGAGTATTTAAACTAGCTAGACTAGTTATATGATATATGATATATAATATCTTCTTTTATATAAAGGCAATCTGACAGCTCCAGATTGATATAATACTAATATATCAACGCAGTAACATTACAAATTTTAGAACAATTTGGATTGGGGTTATGTAATAAGGCTATTAGATAACCGCAGTAAGGCATAGCCTTTTGTGAAGAAATTAGCTTATTGATCTATGGACTACTCTTTATTAAACGTAAAAGCAGACTCTAAGAATAATAACGTACCTTGACCTGCCACTTAGTTGAACACTAGAGAGAGTAGAGAGAGAGAGAGAGAGAGAGAGAGAGAGAGACAGCGAGAGAGTGAGATACCTAATAGTTTAATATTTTTGAATATAATAAAAAATTTGAATATAATATAAATTCATCTACCAAATTTTATAATGAATTTATTATAATTACCCATGTTCTTGCATATTTAGTAGGCTGAGTCCTCTACGATAAAATAATAATCAGTACCGTAGCAATTGGATAGACAAACTGGAGCCCGTATTCTTAGAAAACAGGATGTCTCGAAATCCAGCTGGATCATTTCTGACAGTATTCCAAAAGGGCAAAAGTCAATGTCTGCTTTTTGGCTTTACAATCAGTAGAGTGTAAATAATTATTGCCGCATTATATTCACTTATAATTATACATGTATAGTATGGAATCCAGATTATGGTATGGTATAGTATAGCTTATAACATAGTCTCTGACGTCCCTGACATCATCCTTGTATGAGGAAACGGCGGACGTTAAATCTTTATTATTATTATTATTATTAGTATGATGCTATTCTGTATTGTGTAGGTGGAGCTTTCCTCTCCGGTCAGCAGAGTTGAACAAGGCGACAACAAGACTCTCGTTCAAACGTCTGATGGGAAAACCTACGAGACACGCTACGTCATCAGCGCTATGCCTCTGCCCATTGTCAACAGAGTGAAATTCGATCCACCGTTACCCGACAAGAAGCTACAGCTGATTCAACGAGTCCCTATGGGTTGCGTCATCAAGACGATGGTGTATTACGACAGGGCATACTGGATCGAGAAAGGCTATTCGGGGCAAATGTTTACCGAATCAGGACCAGTTCTGTATACTCTGGACGACACCAAACCAGACGGATCACATCCCTGTCTAATAGGATTCATTCTTGCCAAAGAAGCTGTTAAATTGTCGTCTCTGTCTCCTCAAGATAGAAAAATGGCTCTTGCTAAACATTACGCCGAGCGTTTCAAAATTCCTGAGCTAAAAACTCCCATTGACTACGTGGAGAAGAATTGGATGGCTGAGGAATACGCAGGCGGTTGCTATGTGTCCAATTTTCCACCAGGAACCCTGACCACATTCGGACCAGCCATTCGAGAACCGTTCAAGAGGCTTTACTTCGCTGGGACTGAGACAGCGACCGTGTGGTCGGGCTACATGGACGGAGCGGTGCAGGCGGGCGAGAGGGCCGCCAGGGAGGTGCTCCACGCCCTCGGTAAAATATCCCAAGATCAAATTTGGAAGGATGAGGCTCCCCTTCCAGAATTTGAAGAAGTACCCTTTGAGTTATCATTTGTTGAGAGGATTCTCCCCACAGTTCCTCAGTTCATAGGATTGCTAGTGACCTCTGCCGTGGCTGCAACTGCCGTGGCAGTTCATAAATTTGTTAAACCATTGTATTGATTTCTCGTTTGCCATAAACAGTCTGTCCTAGAAATATAGACGGACATATCATCATCATCATCATCATCATCGTAATACTAATAGAGACTAAACATTTTCTTTTAGATTATACGAAGTAAGATCGAAAGTTTGATTTATTTAAACAACAGAGTTGAAACAGGCCTTCTTGAAAATAGTCACATGTTGAGGTGCATACCTCCAGTTAACATTCATTATAGCACAAAATGCTATGTATATGTTAAATATAAGATATAACTCATTTTTAAAGTATCCATTTCTAAAGTATTTGAGTGTTTTGCGGAACATTTTTTAATTTTATTTGGCAAGTATTAACTATTTTATAATACTAGATAAATAGTAATTTAGGTCTATGCCGTTATTTTAAATAATATTCAATCCAATATAACATTTTTGAGCTGCAATTACTGTCGTACTCCTATTTACCATGAGCGTTCTTAATTTATATATATAGGTTATTGCAAAAGTCACATTTTTCATTTCATGTTTTTCAAGATCTGTTTTGAAAAATGGTTCTGTGTACACTAGAAAGCCGTAGCCAATGATATTTGTAGCAGCTTGCGATAACAGCCTGTATTAGTAAGTATCTCAAAAATTAAAGGTTGTTACAGTAAGCTAAGAGAGTTTAGAGAAAAGCAAAATAATACAGGATGGCAAATAGAAAATTAGAACAAAAGTAAATATTTGACACTTTGAAACTTTGGAGCTCTTTAACTTATGTGCTTAAAATTTTCCGCCACAATATCAAATCCAATTCTACACAATATGCTTCAATTGCATCGCATTTTCTAAGAGATGGCGAAGGTATACGTCTTCTTGTTATCCTACTCACTTAAATCGTTCTTCCACATTGTTAAGTATCGAATGCTGGCTTCATCGAGAAATTGTTTTATGAAAATATCGCAGCCTCAACCAGTGCTGTGGTTATTTATTTCTAGAAGCCGGGTTACAATTAGGCTACGCAAGGCTACAGACTAATGTTCAGTACACTTGCTGAATCAATGTACGAATTTCCGTCATGTAATAGCATTGGCAGGCATATACTTCAGTGGCAAAGAAGCGTTGCATTTTGTGAAGGACAAGGTACATGTACAAATCAATGCCGAGCATTGCATCAGATCTTTAGTAACTACCACAACTGATTGATGATTGCAGTACTCAATTCGACAGGGATTTCATTATCAGCAGTATGGTGTACAAGCACACACATCTCTTCAAGCATAGCGGTTGTTGATGTTCAACAACTAAATAAACTTAATTTCTGGCGTCATTGACAAAGAACAATGACCACCAAACTCTTCTGAATTTAGTTCAATTGATTACTGTGTCAGAGGTCTAATGCCGAGGAGACATAAAAGCTCAATCCAAAGCCAACGTCTCTTACTGAGCTAAAGGTTATATTACAGTCAATTTTGAACGAGATACCCCAGACTGCAATCCAGAATTCTTCAGTTATACGTCAGAGTTGAAGGTGGCCACATTGAGCAATGCATTAATTAATAATTAAATGCTTAAATATACAAAATATATAAAACACTGCGTTGCCGCGCACTAGTCAATGAATGCATCGAAATACACTGTGTTTTTTATAACTGATACCCCATATTATTTTTATAATAAAGTCGTAAGGAGTTGACAGACGTTTTTGCAATTTACAGAACTTGACCAGCAGCCAATTCTGTCAAAGTATTGAAATTTCGTTTGAATATCTTTAATAACGTAAAAGTTATAGTTTTGCTAATAGGAGTGGGGTCAGATAAGAAATTTCCAGTACAGGATTACGGTGGGTTACATGCAGGGTAAAATTATCACTATAAAAATAATAGCGCACACGTAACATAAAATATTTGCTAATACTATTTTGAAGAGCAATCATTTATTTTTAAAATGATTTAAAATACGTGCTGATATGTTCTTAATAGCCAAAGTTATTGAACTTTTAATGCATGCATTGCAGTAGTACTGCGCTCTCATCGTCTCACGGCATATGAGCTCTCGCCTAACACACGTAGGCCCAATGACTTAATGCATGCATTAAAAGTTCAATAACTTTGTCAATTATGAACATATCAGCACGGATTTTACATCGTTTTTGAAAAGAAATGATTGCTATTCAATATAGCATTAGCAGAAGTTTTAGTTTATCTGTTCGTTATTATTTTTACGGAGATGATTTTACGCTGCATGTAACATGCCAGTAATCCTGTACTGGAAATTTCTTATCTGACCCCACTCCTATTCGCAAAACTATAACTTTCATGTTATTAAAGATATTCAAACGACATTTCTCCAGGTTTGGTAGAATTGGCTGCTGGTCAAGTACGGTAAATTTCAAGAACATCGGTCAACTTCTAATGACTTTATTGTAAAAATAATTAGGGTTATCAGTTATAAAAAACACAGTGTAGTTCTATTGTCGCGCCTTCTGATGATTTAATTGGGTAAAACTTTTCAGAGATACGTCCCATTGGTTTGCCTGCTATTTCGGAAATATCTGGGCGATTGTATGATTCTCAAGCTATGTCAAATTTAATATATGCTGTACTTTTTATTATATTGTTTTATTTATTTTAATAAGAAAGACAAAGAAAAGTGTTATACACCATGTATATTACACTTATGTAAATTAGTGATTATATACCACGTATAATGTATATCCAATGATCTGCCAGTGGGCAGTACACTAAGACAGAGAGAGAGAGAGAGAGGGGGGGGGGAAAGTTAACAGGGTGCACTCAGATCCTGATATGTAACGGTTTTGTCAATGTGTACTTGTATAATTAGATATTTGAAATACAACGCAATGGTTTTAATAACGTTTATCTCACTAACTGGCAATATTCAATGATTTTGTTATACATGTATAGGGTACAGTAGTAAAATACAAATAGCTCCACGAGTAGTAGAATATAATATTATAACTCTGATATTACAAGTATATTTAAGAAAATCATACGGTTATAAAAGCAATAAGTAGACCACACAATTATGCAAAGCAACTATACAATTAATGATAACGTTATAAATCTTAAATTAACTCCAAACTTCACGTATCTATTCAATTTTCACTGGTGTATATAATTTAAATCGAGCTATTTGATTTATTAAATGGCAAGCTGAAATAGTAACGACAAACGGGGTGGTAACATAAAATATTGTTTACTGAATATATGACATAGCATAAAGTAAACCTATCAAATAAAAGAGAAACAAGAGCTTATTGAATAATGCCATACTAGACATTGACCACCACACTGATAAACCATGTGTCACTTGATTATTAGAACACTCAGTTTATGCACATTGTACAAATAAATATTTTAAGTAATTATATAAGTGAAGGAGAGGCAATAGTTTTAAGGAACTATTAACTAAGATATCACTATCATATCTATTAACTAAGATATCACTATCATATCTATTAACTAAGATATCACTATCATATCTATTAACTAAGATATCACTATCATATCTATTAACTAAGATATCACTATCATATCTATTAACTAAGATATCACTATCATATCTATTAACTAAGATATCACTATCATATCTATTAACTAAGAAACCAACGTCAGAAAGTGCAGTCTGTTGGTGAACGCCTAGGCTCCAGAAATAGCCACACAATGTTATATCTCGACCCTGCTTGGACTGGGATAATGATGTTAACTAAGATTTCACCTATTAAATGAGTCACAAATTTCATTTCACGCGGACTTCGCGGAGTTTGAGCAATGTCTGTCTGTGAGCTGTCTAATCCAGCTCCTGTACCAGCTCCTGCACCAGCTCCTGTACCAGCTCCTGCACCAGTTCTGTACTACTTGAGCAGTCCTGTACTACTTGAGCAACTCTGTACTACCTGAGCAGTTCTGTACTACTTGAGCAGCTCTGTACTACTTGAGCAGTTCCTTACTACCTGAGCAGCACTGTACTACTTGAACTGTACCAGCTCTGTGCTACTTGATCAGTTCTGTACTACTTGAGCTAAGTAGTGTAGGCTAAGACGAAGTAAAAGGAAGAGTCACTTGAGACTAGTTTCTAATGAAAGACAGTCACATAGCTTAGTTAATCACAACAGTGGCAAAATAGATAATCAATTACCATTACAAATTAAACAACGTATAAATAATTCAACATAGACTAATCGTCCGCCAATTACAATTACGAAAATAAAAAGAAGATAATATACTTTTGCGTTTTAAGTATTTGATATACAAAACTAAAATATTTCTAAATTAGATCAATAGTCAATTTGTAGCGTGGCCAAAAATTATAAAATAAACTTTTCAACATTTTGACAGCAGTGAAATGAGTAATATACAAGCAGCAGAAACAGTTGTCAGGCCAATTCTATACAAATTCAATCAATTTAGTTTTAAAACTCCAAAATATTGTCAATTTATACCCTACGTCATATTGTGATCATACTCGCAAAAGTTCGTTGCTTTAATGAAAATGGCTAAATGAAAAACCTATGCTGAAAATAAAAATAAAAAAGTTCCATTTTATTATATTATTAGTTATAATAAGGGTAACATATCTATACATACAACAATAATAGGTAATTCACTAGGTGATCAACGTCTTCTCGTTTAACATTTTAAATATATTAGGCCTACTGTTGTTAAAATACATGGAGAATGTAGAACGTTTTTTTCCGAAATCACTTGAAAGTGTACTGAAGTCGAATTATTACATTATTTGAGAACAATATCTGCTTACAATTTAAATAGCCTTGTTAGCACAGTAAGCATTTCTTCACGTTACTATACACTTCGCTGTTTCTCAACATAAGCACATTTAGTATATTTATAAATAAACCATCTTTCCGATTCGTTTTAAGGATATGGTCTGTATTTTTTTTATCAGAAATCATATCTATCTTCAGCAACAGTCACAGCTTCTTCACAAGAAATATTCAATGTTCTCAAAACTTAGAAAACATTGAACCTTGAAGCTGTGAGGATCGCAGTTGATAGAAATGAATGGAGGAATGTTGCCGCACTATGTTCTGTTCAGAACGCAAAAAACGGAATCCTTTTCAAGCCAGCCTGTAATAAAGAAGAAGTAAATGTAAGTCAAAGATCTAGTTATGATTATCAATCGTCATGATTTTTCTGTTGTATATCAATCAGTATTCCCATCGATATAGTTTCAGATACATGAAATACTATTAAATACAAGCCGCGGTAGCAAAGCAACCACTTACGTAATGTTCAAAACTGCAGGCATATTAAAAAGATATTTTTTTTACAATTTGTGAACTGCCACAGCAGTAGCTGCCACAGCAGAGGTCACTATCAGTCCCATGAACTTAGGGACTGAAGGTAGAATCCTCTCAGCAAAGGATTTCTCAAAGGGAAATTCCTCAAATTCTGGATCAGGCTCTTCATCCTTCCAAATTTGATCTTGGGATATTTTACCGAGGGCGTGGAGCACCTCCCTGGCGGCCCTCTCGCCCGCCTGCACCGCTCCGTCCATGTAGCCCGACCACACGGTCGCTGTCTCAGTCCCAGCGAAGTAAAGCCTCTTGAACGGTTCTCGAATGGCTGGTCCGAAGGTGGTTAGGGTTCCTGGTGGAAAATTGGACACATAGCAACCGCCTGCATATTCCTCGGCCATCCAATTCTTCTCCACGTAGTTAATGGGATTTCTTAGCTCAGGGCACTTGAAACATTCAGCATAATGATTTGCCAGTGCCATTTTTCTCTCGTCAGGTGGCAGTGTGGACATTTTAACTGATTCCTTGGCCAGAATGAATCCTATTAGACAGGGATGTGATCCATCAGGTTTTGTGTCATCCATAGTATTGCGAACTGGACCATTATCGGTGAATATTTGTCCAGAGTAGCCTTTCTCCGCCCAATAGGCTCTATCGTAGAACGTCATCGTCTTGATGACGCACCCCATAGGGACTCGCTGAATCAGCTGTAGCTTCTTGTCGGGTAACGGTGGATCGAATTTCACTCTGTTGACAATGGGCAGAGGCATAGCGCTGATGACGTAGCGTGTCTCGTAGGTTTGCCCATCAGACGTGTGAACGAGAGTCTTGTTGTCGCCTTGTTCAACTCTGCTGACCGGAGAGGAAAGCTTCACCTACATGTAATAATCATGCCGGTTTTAGTGCTTATTGCGAATGCTAAAAGATTCATATTAGTGTTTAACATGCGTTTCCTTTCTCACAAGCATGTATGCGACGCTAGATTTGAGGACTACCACAAGACATTAATTTAATCGACCGTGCTACTGACTTAAAAAACAATTGCAAATTTGTATTACAAATAAGTTTCTAAACTTACCTTTATAAAATTGTGTGCCTGGCGAGCAAAATTCAAACTATGATCATGATAAGGACAGGCAAGAAGTTCAATGTCTTAGACCCTTGCCTGTACACACGAATTGATATAAAAGCCAATTGAAGTGAAATTTCTAAATATTATGATTACAGTAGTAAAACTGATACGTATAAACTCAATTATAAATGGCTATTTGTTAGTCCTAGATGAATATCAAACCATTAACTCAAACTTCAAAGACTTTCAAAAATTATATTGCATAGAATCTTGCTCACAATAAATCAAAAATATCATTTAGCTGCCTATTATCTCAATTGATTTTCTTAAGAGCATAATTCGTGAATAATTAAAACAGCATAATAGTTACAGGTACCTTTCCCCCAAGCTGTTCCATCATTCTCTCCGATATCTGCATCGATCCTCCGATCATCTTTCTCTCCTGGGCTCCATCCGTGACGCTAAGAAGTCTGTCCAGCCCTTGACCGGAAGCTATGAACCTATTATAAAGACCGACGTACAATATCATACTTATGGCGTAGTGTTCACGGCAGTGAAAAGCAAAAATACTTAAAATATAAAATTTCATCGTAGTCAGTGTAATATATAATATATATATATATATATATATATATATATATATATATATATATATACATGTATATATATATATATATATATATATATATACATGTGTATATATATATATATGCATGTATATATATATATATATAATATATATATATGTGTATATATATATATATATACATGTATATATATATATATATATATATATATATATATATATATATTCATTTCTTTATTCCTCAAAAACAGAGAGGATCAAGTTACATCACATATACATATATACACACATATACACACATACACATACGATCATAGAACAATCAAAATGAATTACAAGAAGCTTAAATAGAGTTCCTACTAATTCCAGCACTAGCATTAAACGCTTCGTTAAGTAAATATCCGCTTCTACCAAATGACACTCTATTTTCCAGAACCATCGAACAATTTATAGGCAAACTAAAACAATCACACATTTTATCTTGTTCCGTCAGTACATGTCTACTTACAAAATGCTTTAAACTTATATTTCTACTGATTCTATTTAGGCTGTTTCTAAAGAATTTAAACATAAGTTTAATTTCTTTAAAATTAAAATCAACTGCAATATAATTAAGCACTGAATGACGCATGTCAATGCGAAGCCTTGCAAAGCATATCTGGCAATGGGTTTAGGTGCTACACTGCATCGTATTAGAATTTCGATTTCGGAGCTTTTTTAAAACGCACAGAACGAAAACGTAAAATGTCTAGAATGCAACAAATGTATATAATTTCATTGCATAAAAACAAACTTCATCTAGCTATTAAAATGAAGAAAGTTAATTGAATCGCTTCAGAAAAGGATTAAATTTAAAATAATTTTGGCTAGCTTTCCTTCTCGTATTACTAATGTTTCATGTTTACTGTACTTATCTTTTAGAAAGAGTCCTGCATTATTCATATTCATCACACCACTAAATATTGTAATCTTAGTCTGCATATATACGTGTATTAATTTCAGACCCGTTCTTGGGAATTAGAGAATCTCCTTTAGTTTAAACTTACATGTAAATTAGGGTAACAAACAGAAACTAAGATAGAAAACTTTGTATTACTAAATTTGTCGTTCTAATCATAATAAAACGATTATTCCTAAACAGTATTTTCAAACTATTTTTGAAAGTATTTTTAAAATAGCATCTTTGAATAGAAATATTTTAAAAAAGTGTTTTATTTTAGCATTATTAAAATATTTAGCAAAAGCATTCTTAAAAGTAATTAGAATACGCTTTAAAAGAATTTAATTAATTTAATTTGTAAAATGAATAATAGCTTTTTTAAATTTTGCCCATAATTGTCCACATCAGTAGATGCACATAGTTTTCTGTTTCATTTCTGGTATTTATATACCAGACACATTTTGGAGACCCAAATTTCACCAGTTATTCATCGAAATGACCAAAATATCTCCAACCTAATTGTGCATTTCTAACATCAATTAATTTAAAAACTAACAAGTTAACATGCATGCAACTGCGGCCGACTATCCAACCCTTCGAAGATCAGAAAAACTCAAACTTAAAGCACTTGTTCTATGCATAAACTTGTTCACTTGTTCTATGATTAAACTTATTCACTTGTGTACGCATAAACTAATTCACTTGTTCAATGCATAAATTTGCTCACTTGTTCTATGCTTAGTTCATTCACTTATATATGCATAAACTTATTCACTTGTTCCAGGCATAAACAAATTCACTTGCTTTATATATGTACACGTGGCCAGCAACAAGAAGTCAATCATTCAGGAAAATCGCTCATTTTAACTGTCTAGCGGTTGCTGAAGATTGCAATAACATAAAGTTGCACTTGGCAAAACTTTAATTATTCGCAGAATATGGTTTATTAGTCATCATCTGAGAGAGATACCTGATTGAGATAGCTGATGGACTTCATTTTCGAAATCAGCTATCAATCAATCAACCAATCAGTCAAATCAATTCATCAATCAAACAATGTATCTACATTAAGGCTTTATTTCTAATGTTAGGTTATTGAGATACAATGCAAGATTCACTCCCGACAAAACACACTCCACCCAATATATTTCATTGCTGTGCTATCTTGCAATCATAACTGATATCTACCATCTATCTGTAACTTGTTAGAAAATTATGTAGTTACTAACTTATTAGCTTTAAGTTAAATACATTCAAAGGCCACCAATAAGCAGCATTCTTCATCCCAATGGAATAAATAATAATAATAAAGGTTTAACGTCCGTTTCCTCATCCAGAGATGATGTCAGGGACGTCATCCCTGGAATAATTAAATGACAAATAGTGCCATTTATCTAGAATATTTTCTAACTGATCGCTCAATAAGCAATATCTAGCACTAAAATTTCGTAGTAAAAGGATAGGAAAGAGAAATATTTACGTGTACTTTTCACTGTATAAATATTTTCTCCCGCAAGCTATCTTTTGCAAATCTTTTGCCTAATGCGCAAAATCTCTGTCAATTTGTTGTGTTTTACTCACAGATGCAACTGAATGTGAATACTAAGCTCCATGAACTTTCTCTCTCTTAGTGCACTGCCTACTGGCAGGTCCATGGTATATAAAGCCTCCACTCTGCTCTGTCTTTCGCTTTCCTCTTCATTTCCACATATGAGTGTGTCTTTAAATCATCTAACATACCCAATCTCGGCTTGCCCCTGCCTCTTTTTCCTTCCATTCTACCTTCTATGACCTCTTTCAGTGCCAAAGAATGGTACTTTCGCTAAAACTACAGAAACAGCCTAATGTACATATCGCTATGCTCAATTGCTGCTTCATACTCACAACAGAACACTAAATTAATGTTCAATCGAGAGTATGTAGTCTTTATCACCAACAAGTTAACTGCATCATAACGTTTGCTCCCTTTCAAATCATAACGTAGCCTTTTATCTTAGAAGAGCCATGGGTTCTGAAGCAGTTTCCCATTGCTTTCTTCAGTTTTTACAAATTGCCTCCTAGAACAGAACCGCTGGACAGTTCTGCAGTGACCCGGACGCAACACGGGAATGCACATCTACAGAACACTGACCAGTGGAAGAACAGTGCCGATAGGTTGTGAGGATCTCCGCAGAAGTACTCTCTACAGATGAGCCGCACAAAGTTCTTGCTGAACTGAGTCCAGCAGTTGTCGTCGATGTACTGGGCCATTGTCATCGTGTCCAGCCTTTCCGCGTCCTTGGCCTTCCACGGCGCCTCCACTGGAATCTGAGTAACAAACATCACTATATGCTAACGAAGAGCGAGTGTTTTATTAGTCCTATAGCGTGTTGAAACAACAGCTATAAGCTGTTTAAGCTGTGCCTTCCTCAGCTTTTAGCTGAGTAGTATTTAACAAGGAATGTTATAAATAATATGAGTGGAGGCGTAATACACCATGGACCTGCCAGTATACAGCGCACTAAGAGAGAAAAAGAGAGAGCGTGTTGAAAATTAATTCAGTGAAAGGTCGGATTGTGAATCGAAATCGAAAACGTCGGATTTTATCAAAGCGTACGCGATATTAAACCTTTCGCTGGACGCATCCTAATTGAAGTTGATTGCTCACGTACGTGTACATTACAGCCTCAGGAAGAGAAACTGACTCACTAACATAGACAACATTTTACATAATATATTTTAACATCAGAGTTTAATTATTGCTTATGGCCTGGAAAGGTAATGTGAGAGATTATTCGATCGGAATTTGAACTGGTAGCTACATGTAGCTACATATAGGCAAGCGGAATATCAACGTCGCTCAGTCATCACATACTATGTTAGTTTGATATTCCTAATCTAGGTAATCGAAAAATGGCAATTTAATTTTACTGTATATTTAACATTCCAGTACATCACAGTAAGCCGTGCTCAAATGCTATATTATTAAACTTCAATCACCCTATTTCTTTTAACACCTGCGTTTACCTGACTCGCTAGCTGATCGATCTTTCGATAAACAGTGATGAAATCTAGGTAAACGAGTGGATTATAAACCGGAAGCATATTCCCCTTGTATGATCTCCAGACGTTACCGAAGGACATGATGTGCTTGGGCCCGTCACGGATCTTGTAGAATTGCAGACCGAGTTCCTTAGCTAATCTAACCACACGCCTCTGAGTAGGGCCAAAGTAGGCCCCACCTAGATCAGTGTAGTCGAAGGCCGGGTCCCTGAGAGTGTGGGTTCGACCCCCGACCCTGTCCCTAGCCTCGAGCACCAGCA
Source organism: Enchytraeus crypticus (assembly GCA_905160935.1). NCBI lineage: Eukaryota > Metazoa > Annelida > Clitellata > Enchytraeida > Enchytraeidae > Enchytraeus > Enchytraeus crypticus. The sequence goes on from CAJHZI010000186.1 coordinate 592,235, forward strand.
CGTTCAGACCAGCCTTGTCGAGCAGGCGAGCCGCCGAGAGACCGCTGATACCTCCGCCTATCACGATCACGTCCGCCATCTTGCTTCATCAAGATCGTAAGTTGATTAGACAGTAGCTTGAGTTTAGTTGTTCTGATCTATAGCGAATAAGTGCATTGAAACAATAAGTACAGAGCTGAGATTGCGCAAAAATATGCACTGTGCAGGTGTGTCAGTAAGAATCGAGATATCTTATGATTTGTTGTTTATAGCCAGGAATTATTGCTCTGAAACTTACAGTTTAGGTCTACTTTCTATAGAGTAAAGCGATGGTTTTCATTGGTGTCAGTGACTTTGGGTAACTACAAAACGGACAAAGTATATAGGCCTACTTTCAAATATATTTTTCAGTTTTTGCCGTTTGAAATCATTGTATGCATTACATCCTGAAGAATATGATTCATACTGTATATTATTTTGAAAATCATTTTCCAAATTTTCAGAGTGTGTTTGTTTGATATAAAGCTTTCTTTATACTTTTAATAACATATAATTGCAATTACGCGAAACTAAATAAACAATTCTACTAGGTGATCTACTATGGTTGAAATGAAATGAAGATTAATTTCTCTACAACTTAACGATATTTTATCGAGTTAAATTACATCAAAGCAAGGAGTACATGTAGGCCTACATCTAAATTAAGTTAAACAGGTGCACTGAAGAAATGCAGTGAAATTTTAATCATCAGATCATCAGGCTAATGCATTTTACAAGAGAAAGTATAAATACAAACTTTCAGTTTCTCTCCTCTCAGATATCTTCAGTGAATTATCGCTAAGAATGATCGAAACTTTTTAAGCTGAGGTTAATAGAAAGATATTTGTACTACGGCCGAAAGTAATAAAATGAAGTCAAAGGTTACGTTATTTAATTGTTGTTTTGAAATACACGGCTTGGCATGGGACTCTAATTTAAATTACAATGATCGTATCAGGTTAAATACATTTTAAACTTTGGTCAAAGAAAAGGTGATAAATTACATTTAGTTGTTCGCTATCTGCAATTCTGCATGTTATCTAGTCAAGCATAATTTACCTCTGCTAGTTAGGTAGGCCCAGGAGCGATTTATATCAGAGGCAAAGACCGTCCACTTGTAGGCCTAAAGGCATATAGTAGACCTATTTTTATTAGGCGTAAATAAGTCAAAAGCCCTTATTTGAGTTACTTACATCAGATTTAGGCTACTTGTCAGGCAATCGTAGACAATAGGTATGGCCCAATGACCTCCAGCATAAACATTGGACTCATTAAGATTAGCTATACTCAGAATACAGTGTTAGACATGATAGTTGACATTCTTGGCACTCATCGCATGCGTATACCGAGGAATTGCAATATTAACAGCACAACCTGGGTATACAGGGCTTTGTATATCCATGCACGCTCGATTCTTACTATACGATTACCTCCAGGGAAATGAGGTGGTCAGTTTCAACTAGTATGGGGTGTTTTGTTATCCCATTGTTTTTGGTAAAGATCCTGTTAACGTCAGTTTCCTCACTCGAAAGAGATGTTAGTGACGGGAGAGCCCAGGATTTGAACCCCGCACCTACTGATACTAGTAGAGTATGGTTTTCTGCTTTGATGAGTAAGTTTCGTACTTTATGGCACCTTTTCATATTTGTGTTACTTCTTGAAGTTGTGGATTACGACGTTTAGGTGTCAATTTCTCGTTTAGATGAATGGAATTCAAGTTAAGTATTAATATTATGTATTAATTACATGTTTAATGGAGTCATGGGAACATGATTTTGCTACTGAATTTTACAATAATCATGCTGAATGATATCTACCATAGATAAAGTTCACCTCTATTGTATCGTCTACATGTATCTCTACACATGTGCACTCAACGAGTCACTGGGTTTTGTACTCTTGATCTCTTTGCTGCCTTTAACACCAGTGATCACCAAATCCTCCTACAACGTCTTTCGTCTTGGTTTGGTATCCACGGCAATGCAATTGCCTGGTTTTCATCATACCTCACTGATCGTGCTCTTAGCGTCAAAGTGCAGGAGTATGCCTTTGTACTCTTGATCTCTTTGCTGCCTTTAACACCAGTGATCACCAAATCCTCCTACAACGTCTTTCGTCTTGGTTTGGTATCCACGGCAATGCAATTGCCTGGTTTTCATCATACCTCACTGATCGTGCTCTTAGCGTCAAAGTGCAGGAGTATGCCTCTCCTCCTTCCATCCTTAAATACGGTGTGCCTCAGGGCTCCGTTTTTGGTCCTATCCTCTTCAACCTATATACCACTCCACTAAGCTCCTTGATCTCCTCCCATTCATTAAACCATCAACTTTTCGCTGTCGACACTCAGCTGTACACTTGCTTTACCCCCCCCCCCCCAATCCTTTCCTGATACGAAGACTTGCGTACAGCAATCCTTTCAGTTGATATTGTCCTGGATATCTGCCAATTTCTTAGCACTCAATCCATCTAAGATTGAGTTAATGCTGTTTGGGACACTTAAGCAACTTTCAAAACTGAACGAGATGTCCCTAGCTCTCTCTTCCGATGTTGCATTTGCATTTTCTTCTGTGAAGAATCTTGGTGTTGTCCTTGACCACCACCTTACATTCCAAGATTACATCACCAAAACATCACAGGCAAGTTTCTTCCACCTTCGCGATCTTCGTCGAATAAGATCGTATTTTCCTCTTGAGACTGCCCTTACGATTGGTTCTGCTCTCATGCAATCCAAACTGGACTACTGTAACTCCATATTTTTCAACCTTTTCATTCAACTTTCAACTCCCATTTTAATCTTCCCAGTTGCGAGATTGATAGGTTGCAGTTTATTCAGAATTCCATTGTACGTGCGGTCTTTTGTAGCTTCAAATTCTCTCATGTTACTCCAATCCTCAAGTCCTTGCACTGGCTCAAAGTTAGAGAACGTATTTTATACAAGACAGTTTCTCTAAAATACAAGTCCATCACCACCCACAACCGGCAATAGTTACATGTCCCACTTACTAAAAGTGGGGCACCCTACCTCCAGGCAGTCATCTACCAGGTCCTCGAAGTTAGTAACACTAGAAAGACCGAGAAATCCTCCTCGCAGCAAGCTGCCTAGGCGCCGCTCCTTCCAGCATGCTGTCCCACAGATCTGGAATTCTTTTCGTTCCATTCTGCGCACCCATCATCTACTCCTGATCAACCTTACCTACTTTGCGAACAGTTTCATAGGCAGTTAAAAGCTTTTCTCTTCGATATTTTCTATCCACCAACAGAGACCATCATGAAAACTTCCATTCCGCTAGTACCCTTCATTGAACTGATTACCCGGACTTTGGCACGCACCGTTTTGGGACTCCTCATTCTGCTCATCCGTTTTGATCTGGTTCCATAATGCATGATGTTGTCATGGACAACAGTAGCACTATAATAGTATTGTTGTTGTTGTTGTTATTGTAAAATTGCTAGTTCCTGTTTTAGCGTCATTATCTGGTAGCCAATTCCTCTAATTTAATTGTCGCTCATATAAATGTAAAGAACCATTTATTGAAATCTTGTAGAGATTGAACTCACTTCCTCATTTGTCTGTGCTCGCTGGCAAGTTGTTCGACAGCGGATCAGTGGGTGCAGTGTTCAAATCCAGCGCTGTCAGGCTCTCTAACAGAACACCGACATTAAACGTCGCTTCGGCTTCTTTTGTTTTGTCTCAGCATGTTTCTTGATTTATAATCTTGTTGAAATAAAATGAATTAATGCCGAAATAAACAGCCGCAATAAACATATGTATCTCTCTCTGGCTGGAGCCAATGACGCCGTCGGTAAGATATTCGATCGCGGATCAGTAAATGCGGGGTTCAACTCCTGGGCTCTCCCGTTACTGACGTCGCTTTCGAGTGAGGAAACTGAAGTTAACATTAGCTTTTTTCATCTACTCAGTAATTACATTTTAAGTACTAACCATCAATAGATAAATAAGCGAGAGTCAACATGTATTATCATGTCATGTTTTCATTATCCTTCTTCGTTTTATTTTTTTTCTGCAGATTATAGTTAGTAGTAAGTTTATTATCATTACTATTATTGATATTAGAAGAGTATATAGGGCAACATGTATAGACCTATGTTATTATTGCTAACTCATCTTTGCTGTAGCAACTTCATTCGCTTAAATTTCCAGAACGCATAGAATTCAAATCCTGCCTGACCACGTTCAAATACCTCACTAACACCGTCATATCTTGCTGACTACCGTATACCATTAATTTGCTTTCTTGTTAAGGAAAAATCTGCAATCGGTTGAGTCAGGAAAACTTGCTGTACCTAAATGCCGAACAATTTCCTATGATGATAAGTCTTTTCCAGTAGCAGGTCCCAAATTTTGGAATGAACTTCCACATTTTATAAGACATTCTGATAACCCTGATAACTTTAACAATAACCTTAAAAGACATATTTTTGCAAGATCCTTCCTGCAAATTTTATTCAGTGATAAATTTAAATATTTCTTAGATTATGACATTTTAGCAATATTGTGTATGATAGTGTTTGACATTGTGATGCTTATTATTATGTACTCTACAGGGTGAGTAAAAAAGTGATAACACCTGCAAAAGTATGAATATCTCAGACTGTTGCTAAGATTTTAAAATCAAACTTTTACCAATTACCAGAGGACTAATTGTTGATGAGGTGGCCAATTCTTATCCATTTTAATACATAGATGGGCCAGTTATGAAAGTTTCAGCAGAGCAACCCCCCTTTTTTGAATGTACTGCAAATAAAAATTATATTGAATTTAATTTTTTGGCCCTGAAAAGGGTCGTTGTGGTGGTTCAGAAAGAATCAGTTGTATCTCCTAGCATTACTACCTATTCGATATGCTTTCCCCCAGCTGCTACGCAGGACTGCAGTAGCTTTCGGAACGCTAGAACAGCCTTGTTGATTTCAGTATGGGGCAGTCCTCCCAAATTGATTGTAGCACTTCCTGCAGTTCTTTCTTTTTTAGGCTTCGACTGGTGCTTCTGATAGAGATGCAGCATGGTTCCCCAGACATGGTAATCCAGAGGATTTTGATCGGGAGAGTTTGGAGGCCATTCGCTCTTCTTGATGAAATGCGGATTTTTCTAGCTGATCCATTCCTGTGCTTGACGCGATGCATGAGCCGGAGCACCATCCTGTTGAAGATGAAGCCATTTGGTAGAAGAGCAATGCAATCATCAAACAGCTTGGGAAGTAAAGTATTGACGTAATACTGAGCGTTCATCTTTTCCTTATCACCAATGAAGTGCAATTTGCCCTTACCGTCGTAGCAAACGCAGTTTTTTAGGTAAAAATGGGGGTTGCTCTTCTGAAACTTGTATAACTGGCCAATTTATACATGAAAATGGATAAAAATAGGCCACATTATCACAAATTAGTCCTTTAGTAATTGGTAAAAATTTGATTTGAAAATATTAACACTAGCCTGAGATATTCAAACTATTCGCAGGTGTTATCACTTTCTTTACTCACCCTGTATATACTGTATATACTGTATGTATACATTATATATATGTAAATTACATATTATATAATTATACATATACAGTTATATATGTATACATGTACATTGTATATACACGTATATTTACAATATATTGTCACACTTTTTTTTATAGAAATGATGTCGGTAAGGTATTTAACCGCTGATCAGTATATGTGGCTTGATATCCTGGGCTCGCCTGTCATTGATATCGCTTTCGAGAGATGAAATTGACGTCAACTTCAACTTTTTACCTTTATATATATATTTACATGTAAATATTTATATATATATATAATATATATATATATATACATATATATATTATTACATGTATATTATATATTATTATATTAATTATTATTTTATTATTTCTATTATTTTTCTTATATTATTATTTCTATTATATATATATTATATATATATATTAATATAAAGAAATTTTAGCAGCCAGTTAATTAACTGCTATTATAGAATAAGGTAAAAGATAATTTAATTACTGGAAATTGCATACATAATTATACAAAGTTAATTACTGGAAATTGTTTGGAAAATTACTAGACGATAACATTAGCATCAGTATTATTTTTATTCTTGCATTCTGGTATTTTAAACAGCAATGCTTTGTTCGATGGCGTAATTCTGTTTCTACTTGTTTTCACATTGGAAATGGTATGCGTCAGGGAAGTGTACTTTCACCGTATTTGTTCTCTAGATATATACGCGTATGGTTAGAGCTTTAGTAGATACCGGGATTGGTTGTGCAATTAATAATAAATTAATTAACATTCTTGCATATGCTGATGATATCGTTCTCATTGCTCCTTCGTGGAGAGCTTTACAGTATTTAATAGATGTGCTTTAGTTTAACGCTAAAGTTATTAACATGTCTTTTAATATTAGTAAAACTGTCGCCATGATATTTGCTCCTAAGGCTCGAAATTGGAGTGTATTAGAGGAATTTCCAAGATTTAAGTTGGACAATTCTTTTATTAATTATGTAACGCAGTTTAAATATTTAGGTCGTATTATAACCAATGATGGTCGTGATAATAACGATATACAGCGTGAAATACGTGGTATGTTTATGCGTACGAATATATTACAGCGTAGATTTGCTTATTGCTCTCTTAATGTTAAGAAGGTCCTGTTAAAATCCTATTGTATGTGATTCTATGATGTGGCACTATGGTCGTCGTTTACAATAGGTTCAATAGAGAAGTTTCGATCTTGCTATAATAAATGTATTAAAATATTTTTTGGATACAAACGTTACAGCAGCCTAACCATCGCGCTGCTAGAAACCGGATTGCCTAGTTTTGATACTATCCTTTCAAATTACAGATTAAAGTTTAGAATGTGCTTGCTGGATAATGCTAATATGCTAGTTAAGTGTTTTGATGTTCTGAGCCTATTGTAGCTTTGTATGCCTAATTCTATAAGTAATTGTTTTATACCTCAATTTATGCGCATTATGCGAATTAAAATAAAATAAATAAATTTGAATCATGACAAGGAAATGCTGAATAGGACAGCGTTATAGTAATTTAACACCCACATGTAAATAGGGCCTACATAACTCTAATTATCTCTCCTCAGCACATTTCTTTTACAGATTGGTCCGAGTGAATTGATCTTTAGTGATGTGTTCTGTTGGGGACGTCCCTGACATCATCCCTGGATGAGGAAACTGACGTTAAACCTTTATTATTAGTAGTATTATTAACCTGAAGAATTTGTCAATATCGGAGAATGATCTGTTTTAGAACTCTCCGATTCTACATGTATTTTAGTATAAGTGTAGTAGAATTGAAGATGAGATTGTACATTATCTGGTTGCCTTTGAAGCACTTTAAGGTTGTTTAAAGTAGGCCTTTACGTTATATATTGTGTAACCGATATAGAACAGTTAGTTTAGTTTTTAATTGGTTCTTTGAATTACGCAATTTCACAGAAATTTCAGTTTTTGTAGATATTTGCTCATCGGTGTGTCTGGCTTAGTTGATGGATTTTAACAGTAATCTAAATTAAATAGAAATACCACTGCTGTTGCTGTGTTACTAATCGATCAATTTAAGAAAATGTACCAGATTTCAGTCTTTTTGATCAGCTGCTCTTTGGACTGCGCAGCAAAATAAGTCCGAGGGTTGTTTTACTGTACACTTCACAACTATTTAATGAAAACCTCATGCAGTGCACATACTCTGAAAACAGCATTTAAATATAGTGTTGCAATAAGTAACAATACTGCACAAATTTCGACAATAATATATTTCTTTAAAATTAAACAAAATCGAGAGTTATAATTAAGAAGTTAATAATTTGGTTTCCACGTGTGTTGCATAATCTACCATAACAGGTAACAAGATTATTAAAGATTAAAATGGACCTTTTACCTAACAACACCGGGGTGAAGGTCAAGAGGCGGAGCTTATGAGTAGCTCCTGCTCGCGACGTTGAACGAGCTGTTGATTGGGAGAGGTCAATGGCAGCCAGGTGGATCATCTATATTCATAAATGATACGTTGATATCAAGTTTGGCAAAAGGATTTCAAGAATGAGCAGGACACTAGAGGTTCAGCGTCCACTTACTTATCCAAGAATCATGTTAGAGACGTCTAATAAATGTGTTCATTGGTGTCATGGACAACATTAACACTCTAATAGTGCAATTGTTGTAATAGAGGTAATCATAATGTACTAGTAATCGCCATGAGCCTTGCAAATCATCATCTTCGTCTTGCTTTGAATCCCAGTTTAATTAAGGTTGAGATTATAAATGGAGATTATAAGCTAATCCTCTCCATTCTTCTCCAAATCCACATTTCAAATGTGGATTTGGAGAAGAATGGAGAGGACTCAAAAGGCTGCAAATGAGGAAGTTCTGGAGAGAGTTCGCACAGATAGACAGTTGATAAATGTATTAAGAAATAGGAAGAAGAGTTGGATAGGACACAATCTAAGGGGGGAAGGTCTATTAAAGAGGTCATTAAAGGTAGAATGGAAGGAAAACGAGGCAGGGGCAGGCCGATATTAGGTATGTTAGATGATTTAAAGACCCACTCATATGTGGAAATTAAGAGGAAGGCAGAAGGCAGAGAAGAGTGGAGGCTTTATATACCATGGACCTGCCAGTAGGCAGTGCAATAAGATATATATATATATATATATTTACAGCAAGTAGATATAAACATTTCTAAATAAGAATAGAGTCATTAATGCACTGCTATTTCATTGATATTATAAATTAGAGTTGTTAGTAGTTAACCTTGCCTATATTGCCAATAAAAACTGTCGGTCAAACTCTTAAACTTGATGCTTAACAGTGCTAAGTACATTGGCATGTAAGATTAACTATTCTATGCCCAGTATGCTAATTTAAATGATGGATTAAAATAGTGTGTACTTTAGTTGTTTAAATTCGTAGAATGAGGGCAACTAATTTTAGGAGATTCGGTAAAATTAGCAAAAATTACAGCTAATTGATACAACACAACACAGCTACAGAGTTAAAAATAAATTTATTTAAATGCAGAATTGTGTAAATATTTGACTTAGAAGATCGAATAATTGAGCGTATATGATTATCTTTCAATACTGTCCAGCCAAGTGGCAGGTCCACGGTACACATTCCTAATCACTATCTGCTTTTCACGCGCCATAAAGAACACAGCATAGATCAACGAGTTAACCCATTCACAAATGGCTATACCTTATCCACACCTGAATGTAGCCTATAGCTTTGGAAATAATATGACTTCCGAGGTGGTTTCTAGTTAACTACCTCAGTGCTTGCTCAGCCGCCTCTTTCGACACGTGCAGTTTATGTTTGGTCTATTCTTTCATGTCCGGGAAACAGCACTAGAAAATAATTTCCTTTTCTATATTTCTATATGATGAGCTGACAATATTTTTATATTAACTGCAAGTTACAGATAGTGTTACGCAAACGTCTTGAAATCAGGCGTTATTTGTATTTTCATACCATGATAACTTTATATACGACGATTTATGACTACTTCACGTATAATGTATTGATTAATACCTTATCTTACATAGTACCTAGGAATTTTCCATTCTTTTAAGATAATCTGCTCGCATCGTAATATCTTTATGCTCCTAAACCTATTAAACAATCTTAAATGCAACACTGAACTCTTAGTAGATAACATGAATTTTATTACTTGTTATGTTTTCACAATGCATAGAAATTTCAACTATTGTGGGAATCAATAAATTTAGCTTATTCCAGTCTATAGTTCTAAATTATGAAATCTTTAAAATTATTGTAATTTTCACAATCATGTAATAGCTTATTTAGTATTACTTCATTTTTATTTAATCTTCATAAGTTCATAATAAATTATTCTGAAATTCAAATAAATTAACAATGAATTTATTTAATAGCTTGATAAGAAATTGAAATGCAGACTACTATTAAAATTAGATGGCCATGATTTTGTAATGAGCGGAATACAGTGTTTCCTGCACGTTACCTCCATGCAGATATCACTAATTTTAATATCATCACTTTTGTATTTAGATTTCGCTCATATTCGGCTTCTACTTATCGTTCACAATATGGCATCAAAATGAAGTATAAAAAATAAGTTAATAGATTAAATTTTGCATTATCGTGTGCAGAGTTGCACCGAAGGATTGTGAGTTCATTTACTGGGGCAATTATCAGTATTGCCTCTACCGATGCAGCTGGATAGTTTTAGTTTCAGTTAACGTAGCTAACGTAACGGAACGTAACGTAACGTAACGTAATACGTGGTTAACGTAGCTAAGAATGCAACTAAAGCATCACAAGCTAATCATGCAAACCTGTAGGCCTACCTTACAGCGATGCCCTTGACAGCAAAATATGCATGTAAAATATGACAGCTGTATTGAATGCATTTGACCAATGCAGTTATTTTCAGGCGGTTATCTACAATCTCTGCTCTGCGAGATTCGAATGTATACATGTACATGCCTTCATGTGCAATGTTGGATCTTTCGTTTACTGTTATAACTCCATCAATGGATCCAATTTTCAATTTCTTACCTAGAAATGTAAAGATATATATATATATATATATATATATATATATATATAGAGAGAGAGAGAGAGAGAGAGAGAGGAGAGAGGAGAGAGATTACCAACGCACGGATTTGAAGATGTCACATCGTTGTTGATTATAATCTTGTTGAAAGCTAAGGGTGTTAACTTCTTGTTATATTTTAGAAGGTAACAGATATATTGCAATCGTAAAAGGTACGTCTTTGCCGAACGAGAATTCCTCATTATTACAAGATGAAGTGTTTACGGATACAACATTCTTGTACATCAGAACATGCATACGATAGATAAGCAGCGGGATATTGCGTGCCTAGGCCTGCCAACTGACGGGCTGCTAGTGTCAACTACTGACGTGCTTTAAATGTAATTCTCTACCTCTTCCAAAAGTCCGACTTATTTTATACCAATTAAATTGATTCGCTTTGCTTAAACGCTAACTTTGTATTAAATTAAAGTTTTTCGGTGGGTCTAATGCTAATCAGTAGAAGCGTTGGTGGCCTAATGGTAAAAATTGCATCGGGTATTGGTAAGAATTTTTTAATGCCACGAATTGTTTTTATAAGCAATTGGATCTTCAAGTCTCAACTCTTGAATTTGAAGATTCGAGTCCTACTCATGTCCATTGATTAAAATAGTTTAGATATAATTAGAGAAATTCAACGAGAAATTCAAGGACAATCTTGCTAAATTTAATTTAGCACTTGTAGATTTTCTTTTTTAATATAATTTTAGTGGAAAATTTAATACAATTGCATAGCGATATCAATTGTTCTGTACATTTACAAATGCCTTTTGAAACGTACTTGTCAGATTATATGGGAATACATTAAAATTCTTCAAACTGTGGTAGGGTTTGAAAGCTGTTTGTTCCTCATTTTCAATGAGATATAGCTTTAACATATTAATAAACATATTAATATTGTCAACGAAAAGGTGAAGGAGATTACCATTCAACTCCCCCTCCCCTCCGGAATTTCCACGCTGTATAAAAGACATGGTTATAAATTCATAGTATCATCTTATCAGTATTATCTTATCAGTATTATCTTATCAGTATCATCTTATCAGTATTATCTTATCAGTATTATCTTATCCGTATTATCTTATCAGTATCATCTTATCAGTATTATCTTATCAGTATTATCTTATCAGTATTATCTTATCAGTATTATTTTATCAGTATTATCTTATCAGTATTATCTTATAAGTGCTCAATAGAATGTCTCAATAGCGTAGGGGTAACGTCATGAAGTTTTAAGTGACAGATCCTGAGGTGAACTGAACTCTCATGGGTTCGAATCCAAGCCGTGCTGATCTGAGAGCAAAATCTCGGATATTACTCACTGGACTAGCTATACGGAAAATTGGCTAGATTGCCTAGCGGTTTAAAAATGTGAGATTAAAAGTGACAGATATCGACAAAGTTGGTCATTTCATTATAATGCGTGTTTACGTTACATTTACTTTTTTTGCTATCTTATCGCTAATTATGAAGTAAGTCAAATTCTAGAATGAAAGTTCAAAAATTTTTTTAATCTAAATTCTAGTCAATTAAATGGATCCCTTAGAAGGCTTAAATTGAATCTATTTTGCTTTAGATCTATTTTTAGAATTAAAGAGATCACAGATGACGTCATCACCACCAATCTAATACCAAAAGAGTAGGCAAAGATATCATTATCAATATTATCTATTAATGTTACCATTATCTCACGAACAAAAAAAACACGATGCCATTATCTCACGAAACCTGACTGCAGCTGATTTCAAGAGAGATTAACGCTGTGCCTGTTCAATAACTTCAGTTGAGTTCTAATTAACAATCTTCCTTCACAAGACTTTTAACTATTGAATTCTCATATTTGCATTGTTACATTTGTTATCTTAAATTTCGTTGACAAAAAACAGTCCCGTTAATCTAGAAGTTCAAGAGTTTTAGAGAAATTATCTGAGGATAGTTTAGAATCTATTATTTTTAGGACATTTGGAAACTATCTTTTAAAAATGTGACAAAATGATCAAAAGTTTTCAGAAGATTCAGTGGTTGAAGTCAAAGTTAGAGGTTCATTTGAACAGCAATAGAGAATACAAGAAATTTATGGTTCCAAACTTTTTTACAAAATTTCTCCTGTTAAAATTCTTCCTGCGTAAACGTTTTAAAATCCTTTTGCAGTAAGATTAGATTAGAATGCAATCTCGGTCGATAGTGTTCTTGGTATGAGAGTTATTTAAAAACTTATTATTTAAAACGTTTTATTTAAAACGTTTTATTTAACACCGTGCTATAAAATAGAATATAATTATCTGATATATCACGGAATGGATTTATCTCCCTCACTCTAAAGCTCTGCCAAGTGGCAGGGCCATTGTACATAATCATACTAAGAATCTGATTCCAAGCTTCATAAAGTGCACTCCATACCCTAGATACTAGGTAGCCTACAAATTTTAAAAATATGGTTTCTGAGATGGTTTCCCGTTGCATTCTTCAGTTCTTGCTTAGTCGCATCTTACGACATGTGGAGTTAACGATTGGTCCATCCTACAGTATCCCTGACACAACACGGGAGCATATACTTATGTAATTAAATTTATGAATTTCCTTACATGCAATTTTTATTTTCTTATTTGATCTACAGAATACATATATGCATACTTCAATGAGCTTCTATTCTGATCATAAATCAGTATTTATTGCCACTTCTCCTCATATGCAAAACAGACCAGCTATATATGTAGTAAGAGGCCTACAGCATGACATTCCGAGGAATCTTTTATATACATCTTTTATATTCATATATATATATATATATTATATATATATATATTATATATATATATATATTACATATTTTATTTATATATACTTATATATATTTTATAATATATTTTTATATTCATTTTATTTTTATTATGGTGGCATATATACATGTATATATATATATATATATATATATATATATTCATTATATATATATATACATATATATATATATTTATTTATATATATATGTACTTATATATATACATATATATATAGATATAAGTACATAATAGTACAAAAGTGAATGGACATCATGTTGAACTGAATGAAGACTGCGTGATCATTGCACGACACGAATAGAATTCTTGAAAATTCACAAAAAAACATATTCTCAGAAAGCATAACTATAGGCTAAGTGCGATAAACAAACAGTTATTTTTAAGTGAGAAAATTTTGTCTCCTGCATTATAACTACCATTCATTTTACCATCATATTTCATTCAAATGACTATTTCAAGGAAAAGGCGCTTAAAATTCCAGGTTATTTTTGTAGACTTCGTTACATAACAGTAGGCCCTACTATCGGTTATTAAGCAATTGCACTCAGTCAGTATATTATATAAATTTTTATGTCCATAATCAAGAACTTCATAGTAAATACTTCCGATTGTTGAACTTTGCCTAAAAAAAGAATCAAAATCTTGTTTATAAGTTTTAGTTCCTCTGAGAATTGTCCCATGTCGGCCTATTATTGAGTTTGCGCTATGATATTTCTATCAAACGTATGAAAAAGATTAGAATAAATCAGTGTGTAAATCTGTGTGTAAATCAGTGTGTAAATCTGTGTGTAAGCTGCTCAATACTGCAAAGAAATGGTCATGATTGTTCATCAGTATCTAATCCATTTAGTAACATTAGCAGACCGCGACTATTTAGGCTCGGACAACTGTATCAAATATGACAACTCACTAGATTAAATGTACGTACTATGTTCATAATACATGTATGTTCATAATACTTGTATGTTCATAATACTTGTATGTTCATAATACATGTATGTTCATAATACTTGTATGTTCATAATACATGTATGTTCATAATACTTGTATGTTCATAATACATGTATGTTCATAATACTTGTATGTTCATAATACATGTATGTTCATAATACTTGTATGTTCATAATACATGTATGTTCATAATACTTGTATGTTCATAATACATGTATGTTCATAATACTTGTATGTTCATAATACATGTATGTTCATAATACTTGTATGTTCATAATACATGTATGTTCATAATACTTGTATGTTCATAATACATGTATGTTCATAATACTTGTATGTTCATAATACATGTATGTTCATAATACTTGTATGTTCATAATACATGTATGTTCATAATACTTGTATGTTCATAATACATGTATGTTCATAATACTTGTATGTTCATAATACATGTATGTTCATAATACTTGTATGTTCATAATATGTTCGTAATATGTTCTTAATATGTTCGTATTACGCTTATTATAGAATGAATATTGCCTTGTCTTATGTAGGCCCTACTGTTTCTGCGATTAGTGCCAATATTAAGAGGCTATTTATTTGCACATATATATATATATATATATATATATATATATATATATATATATATAGGCCTATATGTATATATATATACATATATATACATATATACATATATATACATATATATATATATATATATACATATACATATATATACATATATAATATATATATATATATATATATATATATATATATATATATATATTTGCAGTGCAAATAAATATATATAACTATACACGAATATATATATCCTCCACATATTTCAAACCTCTGCTTTTCTCTTCAAATCAACATACGAATTAGCTATCAAATCATTCCGCATTCCAAGCTAGGTCTTCCACTAACCTTTTCCCTTCCTTTTTCACGTAAACCATCCCTTGCCGGACATGATTCATCCAGTTCATATTTATAATTCTTATGGTATTTACAACTGTCTATTTAATATGTCAACCCTATTTAGCAATTATGAATCTGTACATGCAATCTGATTATGAATCTGTACTTGAATCAAAAGGCAATTATCAAAGTTCAGCAGGAGTTAATAGAACGAGGAATAGGAAGGAGAGTAAGACAAGGCTGTTGCATGTCAATATTTTTATTTAGCATTTTCGCAGAGGCAATGATGATGAAAGCAATGGATAACATTGAAGAAGGAATAACATTTGGAGTTAAACTTGTGAAGGATGAAAGATATGCCTATGATCAAGGTATGATTGCTAATATCAAAATTGGTTTATAAAAAATTGCAGATGGCCTGAACCGTATTTCATTAAAGAATGGAATGAAAATTAATTTAAAGAAAACCAAAATGACGAGAGTGTCTAAACAAGGAGGAAGAGTAATGTAGAAATAGCAGTACAAAGTTAGAATAGGTAAAGAATTTCCGATATTTAGGACACAAATTAACAGAAGCTGATAAACTGAAATATAATATACTTGTAGAATTGCTTAAGCTGAGGAGGCCTCCAAGAAGAGGAATGATTTACTAACAAAACGTTTGAAGAAAGCCACGAAGATATAGATTGTTAGGACTTTAGTGTGAACTACGCTACTATTCGGTAGTGAAGCATGGACGTTAAGAAAGGAGGACATTAGGAAACTTGAAGCATTCGAAATGTGGCGATGAAATAGAATGGAGAAGATCAAATGGACAGGCAAAATTACGGAATAAAAAGTGCAAAATAGGGTTGGCATAGAACATTAAAACATAACGGCACACTGGGTCAGGAAGCACAGATGCTTGCTTAAGGCCCATTTCCTCTTCCTTCCTCTCCATGGTTATTAGTAATCGTTGCCTTTTGATGGCGCATCAATTGCAGCCGGCGCGGATTTAATAATAACCTTCCATCACCCTGGGATATTTTCCTTCCTAAGCTTTTACCAACCCTCAGTCTTCCAAGGTGGTCATCCACAAAGTACTAACCGAGGTCGATGCAGCTTAACTTCGATAATTGACGCGCAACTAAACCAATTGCGCTATTCCCGCCGAAAAAGAGACCTTGTAGATATCATAAGGAATAAAAAGAACAACTGGATGGGTCATGTACGGAGAGAGAATGGTTTGCTGAAACAGGTAATTGACGGAAGAATGGAAGGAAAAAGGTTAGAAGAAGACGGTGACTTGGAATGTTTTATGACATGATAATAAAAGCTGGTAAAGCTAAGGTTAACGTCAGTTTCCTCACTCGAAAGCGATGTCAGTGACGGGCGAGCCCAGGATTTGAACCCCGCATCTACTGATCCGCGGTCGAGTATCTTACCGACTTCGCCAGTGGCTCCAGCCATTGGCGAAGTAAACTACTTCATATGTTGATATGAAGAGAAAGGCATAGGATAGAAATATGAGGAGGGGCTATATGCCGTGGACCTGCAAATTGGCAGTGCACTGAGAGAGAGATTTAGCAGTTAGTTCTTTTGCAATTTTGTCAGTCCATTTGATCCTTTTATTCTTCTCCATATCAACGTTTCTAAGGCTTCCAGTATCCTGATGTCCACTTTTTACGTCGATGTTCATAACCGTACAGGAGCGTGGTCCACATTAAAGTCTTAACTATCTTTATCTTCGTGGATTTTTTCGAACTTTTTTCGTATCTCTTTGCTCTAAATGAAGGCCTCGTTTCCCAGAGCAATTATACATTGAATTTTTGTTCCACAATTCTCATCTTCTGTGATCATGTGTCCTAAATATCTGAAACTCTTTTCTGGTTCTAACTCTATATCATCTATTTCTAGATTGACTCTTCTTTAGATAATCTAATCACTTTGGTTTTCTTTATATTTATTTTCATTTGTACTTATACTTTAAATAGCAAATTTAATGGAACTACAGGTGGGGAACTAAAGACAGAAATGAATGATGTAACAGAACGATGTAGAGGATATATTAAGGATTTGTATGATAATGCCAAAAAGCCAATAACAGAAATTAGAGAAATTTTAAATTAGAAAAATTGGCTATGGAAGACGTAAAAAGAGGGCCTGATATGATGAAAGAAAAATTTATGAAGCAATTACAGAAACGAAGAAAGGGGAAGTAGCAGGAATTGAAGACGTGCAAAAGAATTCATAAAAGTATTTTAAGGAGAAACGCTGTAGTCACAGAGAAACTCTAAGAACTCTTGCAAAATTAAAATCGGTGTCTTTAAAAGAGATAAAATGCTAAATGTATGATTTGCACAAAATTCATTACTATAAAAACTCGATAGTAGGCTGATTCGAGTATATTTATCTGTCCTATAATAATCACAAAATCAATGTAGAGAGATAACGTTCATGAGATTGGGCTTCAGTTAACTTTGTCCTGGCTTTGAACTTGATCTTAACGATTTTTCCTTAAATGAATTTTAAAAGTTAATTAGTAGTACTAAACCAACTGCAATTTGTTAGCATTGGTCGACAATAATTACAATTAGAGTGCTACTGTTGTCAATGTTAACATCGAGCAAACTGGAACCAACGCCAAGCCGACGAACCTATATAAAAACTACACTTCAAACGATGTAAAACCAATATCCGAAAAACGACGAGAGGGTTCAATTTATTTTCACGTCATATTCATGGAGATTTTCACCATTTGTTTCCACAGCTTTCGTCTCACAATGATAAAAAGTTTTACAATTTCTCATTTCTTCCAGTCATCCCATCAAAGAAGCAAACAGTTAACTCAATTCGGTCATAGCACCCAAGTCAATGTCCACAGAATACAGAGATAAGTTTAATCTTTTCAGGATATAATCCAGAACATGGTCAGAAAGTGTATAGAATCCATAAACTTGAGACGGCGTAGCGGGATTTTCACCTGTATCACTGGCAAGATCTCGTCACAGGAACCTGCAGAGACTTCGACAGGCATCATGTCGAGTAGTATACTACTTTGTCTCAGAAAGACTCTTTACAATTTGGCTGGAATTGAATTGGCTGGAGCCAGTGGCGAAGTCGGTAAGAAACTCGATCGCGGATCAGTATGTGCTGGGTTCAAATCCTGGGCTCGCCCGTCATTGACATTGCTTTCGAGTGAGGAAACTGACGTCAACTGTTAAGATTTAAGATTCAACAGTTCCAGCAATGTGCTGAAGTAGGATATTGCTGCCTCACAACATTCTGCAGCTCATGACTCAATAAGATTTAGTGAGTTAGAGACGAATACGGCCGAAGGAATTCACGTCTTTTACTCTAGCTTGAAATCAGAATATGCACCATACTTGTTGCTCGCATTGTCGTTTGATTTCCACGAAAATGTATGACATCCAAATCATGGTTTTTCAAGGTTTCATGAATGACATCCTCGTGGGAAATGTTTGGATTTGAGTCGACGTAATAAGTACTAGCATTTTATTTTATAAATATATATCTATGTCAATTTGTTAAATTGACTTTTTTCTGAAAATCTTGAATTTTTCTTGGCTTAATGGGCAGAGGTCGAAGTCCTGTCCCGTGGATAAGATATAAAAGCTAAAAAAGCTAATATTAATGTCAATTTCCTCACTCGAAAGCGATGTCAGTGACGGGATAGCCCAGGATTTGATCCCCGCACGTACTGAACCTCGGTCGAATATCTTACCGACATCGCCATTGGCTGGAGCCAGTGGCGACGTCTTTTACATACCATACTGTGATGTCAGTGCCTTTTGAAATGGGATTAACTTGCTAATCAATATACATGTAGCTCTCTTATGAAGCGAGCAATGAGCATGTCATTAGGAATATGCAACTTGGACCTGCCACTTGGTAGAACTCTAGTAAGAGAGAGAAAGAGAATGGGAAAGAGAGTGAGAGATTAACTTAAAAAATAAACTTAAAACTCATGCTTTCTCTTAGTAAGAGAAGCTATATAAGCTAGTGGGTTAAAACATACCCCGACAAATGCTCAAATTTACTTTTGAAAATTACTTTAACTAACAACGGCAGCTTTCACGAAAGTCTGGATTGTAAAATTTTAAGAAGTCAACAAACTCTTTCTGTTCTGTAAACTGTATTTTTATTATTTCAAACGTTAGCGGGCTTGTAAGTGTCTTCACATTTAATTAGTTTATTTTATCGTTCCTAAAGTTGTTATTTCGCTTGGACTCATGTCACGTTAGGCTATCCATTACTCTACCGAGTCTACCCAGTCAATTTGAAAGACGGAATTACCTATTACCTGAAACTCGGCATATTTAAACTGTTCAGAACGCTCAAAATACGAAAATGTCATTCTTTATTATCTTTGGTAATTTGGTAACAGCTCTGCTCTTAGGAAATAGAAGTTATTACAAGAACGTGATCGCTTTTGCCTTAGACCGATGAAATTATGACTAGAAATATGTAGATCCCTAAATAAGTAGAAGTAGATATCAGTTATTGCAAATTGTCATATTACATATGCAAATTATTAAGACTTCACAGCATTTAATAAAATCGGATATTGTATTTCGAATTACCTTGAGCAAAGGTTCTAGAAAATTATTCGAGAAGAGAGAGAGAGAGAGAGAGAGAGAGAGAGAGAGAGAGAGAGAGAAAGAGAGAGAGAGAATGAGAAAAGACACGAAAGAGGGAGATCCTAAGCCTCACCAGCCAGCAAGAAGTATCTAAATTCTAATCATTTAACCTAAATACTCAATGTGACGCATATATAGCAAGCCTGTCTACTAAACATAAGTTGTTGTCTACTAAACATAAGTTGTTGTCTACTAAACATAAGTTGTTGTCTACTAAACATAAGTTGTTGTCTACTAAACATAAGTTGTTGTCTACTAAACATAAGTTGTTGTCTACTAAACATAAGTTGTTGTCTACTAAACATAAGTTGTTGTCTACTAAACATAAGTTGTTGTCTACTAAACTACTACTAAACATAAGTTGTTGTCTACTAAACATGAGTTATTGTCTACTAAACGTAATTTGTTATCCACTAAACATAAGTTGTTGTCTACTAAACATAAGTTGTTGTCTACTAAACGTAATTTGTTATCTACTAAACATAAGTTGTTGTCTACTAAACATAAGTTGTTGTCTACTAAACATAAGTTGTTGTCTACTAAACATAAGTTGTTGTCTACTAAACATATTTAGCTATGTACTAGGCACAGAACAAATAGATTCTGAAAAAAATGAACGTTTACGAAGTCAACTGAAAGTTTCTGAATGAATTATCGGGCAGTACACGAACGTCGTCATATATACCTGACTCAACGTTTAGTTTTCTACGCAAGGGCTCGTAGTCATCTTGAACGTGGCCGCATGCCGCTGTGGTTGTCACCACTAAAGCAGAAGTTTGCAATGATTCAAATGGTGACGATGATAAAGACGTTGGCAGGTTCATATAAAACGGAGAAGAGTTTCTAGAATTCTCATTTTCTTCCACTTCTTTCTCCTCAATAGCATCTTCTGAAAGAATAAACTAAATGAAATTCGTGGCTGGAACTAGTGGAATAATTTGTCATTTACAACACTTGTTTAGTATATATAGCTGCTGGATTCTAATTAAACACTAGCCAGTTCTAGATATTCATTCGAGAGATGTAATCGAAGTTAAACTCGTTTTTAGTACAATGAGCCACAGCATTAAGTGAGTATGCTACCACTAAATGAGTATGCTACCACTAAATGAGTATGCTACCACTAAATGAGTATGCTACCACTAAATGAGTATGCTACCACTAAATGAGTATGCTACCACTAAATGAGTATGCTACCACTAAATGAGTATGCTATCACTAAGTGAGTAAGCTACAATGAGTTTGTAGCAAATGCTAGCGTATTTAAAGAAATTTCGATCATCTAGAGTTTCTATACTATAGTCTATATAGTTTTATGCTGCTTTGTGATCTCTTATGAAAAAATAACTGAAAGTACATTACTTGAAAATTTACCTTAATAATAATGAAAAAAGGAAACACGTAGACGAAACACGCTTGAATGTTAATCTCTGAATATTCAAGCGTGCAGGAAGGTACGGTCTCTAACTACTAGTCTCAATTGTTTGGAACTCGTATGATATTTGAAAAACGGAGAAAAATCTCCAATATAAATTTATAAAGCTGTAAAAAAGTCTGCAAAGCCGATGTAACTTCTGTTTCATCTCTATGAAGCGATTTCAGTTACGGGCCAGCCCAGGATTTGAACCCCACACAATCAGTAACTGATCCGCGATCGAATAGCTTGTATATATATATATATATATATATATATATATATATATATATATATCTTTCTCTCCATTGATGTATATATAATATTAATATATATATTATATATTATATTATATATAATATTTAATTTTAGTTTATAATTTAAAATATATATTATATTAACATTTAGTTACATATTCGTATTACCTTGTTCTAAAGTTGACGATGGCACGCTCTTGGTGTTGTGATCTTGATTAAGTTGCGCACAGCTCCCTCTGGTGCATTGAACTATATTGAGAATTAAAGAGAATAAGAGAGGTATACCCAGCCCAAGGGCAAGAACTAGAGTTATCTCATGGTTGTCGCTGGAGGGACAAACAGTAGTCCAAACCGCTGTAACAACGGTGAAAGCCAATATAACAAATAAATAAATAACAAGCATTATAGTGAGATGATCAGCTATATTGATAGCTATCACTTTTAATACCATATGTTAAAACGTTAGGCAATTTAGTTTATTTTTCGTATAGCAAGTCTGTTGATTTTTATTTAAAGTATTGATTTTGTTGCCGTTCTTGAGTTCCTTTGCTTACATTTGTCGCGTTACGATCAATTGCTACGAGTTAAAATAAACGAGTAGATTCTTTCAGACTATCAACTAATTTATAGATTTTAGTTGTATTGATATACAGTAAGTCATGCTCGAGTCTGCATCTTCAACATTTTTCAATTTTACAAATATTGAGAAATTATAAGAACCGTTTACTAATAGTAAACTTATAGCTCCTAATTTAATAAAAAAAATACAGAATATTGTAGAAAACGCACTAACTTAATTCGGGTAAGACGCTGATTAAGACAGTAAGGCTGTTACTTCCCAGACTGTTCCACACTGTGCAAGTGTAGGGCAAGTTCTCCCCTGCCTCTTGTAGTGTAAGTCTCGAACCATTGATGATCATTCCTCGCACATCTGACCACTGGTAGTGTTCGACCTTTGGGTCAGTTTGAGCCTCACAGGTCAAAATAGATCCAAGCTCTAGCACACCATTTGTCGCCGGTGATATTGTGATGTTCTTCTTAAATGGTGGATCTAAAATAAATGCTCTAACTAAAATAATAGTAATTCTAAGCCACTTAAGTGAATAGGACAAGCACAAGTATACCATACAGTAAGTTTGACATCAAGCTCAGCTGCTAAAAGCCTTAACGCTTCCAATAAGAGCCCGTTAAGCTGAAGGTGGGATTTGTTTTAATTTAGCTAAATCAAAATCATATATGACAATTTACAGCATGAATGCATAGCACATAACAACATTAAAAAGTGAAACAGACATTGTCAGCTGAAGGAAATGATCGTAAAATTTAGGTTGAAAAAAGAGCACTAGTCCCGGGCAGCGTATGAAGTTGATAGTGATACAGACTAATTGGCAGGCGGTAAAAGACTAATTGGCAGGCGGAAAAAGGCTGCATTGAAAAATCAGTAAAATTCAATTTCAACTTCTGTATAGGCCTATACTTTTTACTTGAAAATCTCTTCTATGAGATAGTACATTTTATTGGTTATACATTGTCAATTGCTTTTCTGAGATTTATTAACCGAGTGTCTAGCTTAATTAATTCAATTAAATTGGACATAATTGTTCAGTGTAAAGAGTTAAATAATTATTTTAGCGTAATGCGTTAACTTACACTGAACTATCAGAGGTGAGGTTGAGCACGAAGATGAGAAAGCAGGAACATTTTTGGCGGTTGACTCATTTCCAGATGGCGCTACATCAGAGAAATTATAGAATTTAGTATCACACTTGTATATTGGAACCATAGGCAAACTAGCATTTGCGGTCACCGTGTAGTTTGGCGATAAGGACGTTCCTGTGTTATTAACTGGTAGTGGTCGCCCGTTAACGTCATACCACGCCATCGTTGGCTCTGTCGCAGTGTTGCCATAACAACTGACGCTACAGGACATGGCGACTTGGTTGCCAATGGTAATACTCTCTACTGGTGACGTACGGCATTGGGGCTGCGTAACTGTAGAAATAGAATACAAAAAGGATGAAACTACAGCACTAGTACTTGATAAATGAGAGAGTGATTTATTGTTAACTTCGTTGTAAAGTAATAACCTAAAATTATAACTAATAGGGAATAGATACTTAGTCAATTAAAAAATAATGATAAAGGTTTACGTCCATTTCCTCATATAAGGATGATGTCAGGGACGTTCTCCCATCACATGTCACTACAAATCAGTTCAACTCAAACGATCCGAAAAACATGTGCTGAAGAGAAGAAACAAATCCTAAACGGCGCCGGTCCGGTGATCAAAACAGCAGTCAGGCAAAATGAAAAAACCTATGGCGGGAAGATATTAAATCATCAGCAGGTCTACAGACAATCACTGATGGTGTACTTGATGGAGTTCAGTATTGATGAATTTGAGGTAATAGTAGCGTGAGTTTAAATCTAAGAAATCTGTCCGAGACTCTTAAATCTTGTGGATAGCCTTCTCGATTCACTTTCTAATTGTAAATATGAAAGAAAATACACGTATAATAAAAAATAATGAAGATGTATTATCCGTTTTCTTCTCCGAGTAGACAATGTAACGGACGCCTCAAGAAATGGAAGGGACTCTTTGAGAGAGTTATTTAAACAGTACGATAATGATGTGTTTCGAATGAAATTAACTTTAAATAAAAAATATTATATTATGATGAGCTTCACATTAATGGTAATAAAAAAATTTTAAATTAATTATTTGCATTACATTAAAGTAAAGTGGCCTATAAATTTTGCTTAAGTAATCGACGCAGTCATTGGCAATCCTACCTAGAACGATGAGCTGAGCACTGGCTGCTTCACCCTTATCTTCTAGGCACTGATATTTGCCTGCCGTTGTATCGGTGACGTACAGTACCACCAAGTCACACCTTGCGTCGCCTTCCTCCAGCTTATAGCCAGGAGCTACCATAGAGGATTTTCCACAATAACCAATGGTGAAATTCTTGGGCTCCTTTGACTGGTATACCCAGGATATTGAGGAATTTAAAGTGTCGCTCGAGCAGTTAAAGGTAATTTTCTCCCCCACAACTGCAGCTGTGTTGACAGGCATGTCCATTAGTTTGCCAGAAATTGCTTTAGCATACAAAAATACATTAAAATAGTTAACATTCCATGTCCATAAATCATTTCTCAGGTTCCAGTCAATTTTGTATTTTATATACAAATTATTTTAATTAATTAATGCATCGCATAATATTCATAAAGTCATTGTCAAAACTGGAGTGTTACAAGTATACACAGCCATGGACTTCTCGATAATTTTTATATAGTGTATCATCATCGGCGTCATCATCATCATTGTCACCGTCATCTTCAATGTATAATGATGATGATACTCTGTTTAAAAGTGTCCATGACATAGTGGACACTGCAAACCATACCGTAACAGGCGTCGCAGCTCCACAGCCTTCGACTGCCAAGTTTAAAAGCTGAATCAGTAAAACCGCCTAGTGTTGCCAGACTCACTCTAATAATATTTAAATATTTAAATGTTTATGTTTAAATGTTTAAATATTTAAAGATTTATGTTTAAATGTTTATACATTTAAATATTATTTGTCACCCGATTCCTCGCCTGGCATAGAGTAAGACAATGTGCTTGATGTTTTAATGTGCTTGATGTGCTTAATGTGCTTGATGTGTTTTGATGTTTTTATGTACTTGATGTGTTTGATGTGTCTGGTGTTTTGATCTATTTGGGGTGTTTGATGTTTTGATGTGCTTGATGTGTTTGATGTTTTGATGCACTTGATGTGTTTGATGTTTTGAGAATCTTGATGTGTTTGATGTGTTTGATGTTTTGATGTGCTTGATGTGTTTGATGTTTTGATGTACTTGATGTGTTTGATGTTTTGATGTGTTTGATGTGTTTGATGTTTTGATGTACTTGGTGTGTTTAATGTTTTGAGAATATTGATGTGTTTGATGTTTTTATGTGTTTGATGTGATTGATGTTTTAATATCCTTGATGTGTTGGTGTTTTGATGTGCTTGATGTGTTTAATGTTTTAATGTGCTTCATGTGTTTGGTGTTTTGATGCATTTGATGTGTTTCGTGCTTTGATGCGTTTGATGCGTTTGGTGTTTCTATGGGTCGATGTGCTTGATGTGTTCTATGCATTTGATGTCTTTAATATGCTAACTGAAGCTTAATGTAATTTATGAGTTTAATACAACACTTTGAAATAGTAAACTCCGCATGCTTCAGTCATTCACGCAATTATCTCTCAGGAGAAATAATTGGTATTGCCTTAACCGTTGAAATTTTCAACACGTCACTTTTAACGAATCACTGAACATTTCACAACCGGTCTAATTCATAATTAACTAATTTTTTTTTATAAATTTCGTTAGAATAAAATTTAATGTGTACAAATAATTGAACGAGTGCTAGAGCCATTACCAGATTTAGCACTACAACAGTGTATTTTATTGAATGTCTCAATTACTTGGTGGTTAGAGGCGTCAGATAAAATCCTGAAGTTTTAAATAACAGATCCCGGGGTGAATTGAACTCTGGTGGGTTCGATTCCCGGCCGCGTTGATCTGAGAGTAAAACCTCGGACATTCACAAGACTCGTTGCACTGAAAATTGACTGTATTACATAACGATTTAAACATGTGATACTAACAAGTAAAAGATATCAACATGGCTAATAATTTCACTATAATGCGAGTTATTATTATTCGTGTTTGTTTTGATTGAATTTATTGCTGTATTCATAATGTTACGATGATCCTACCTGTATATGACATCCATACAATCCATTGCATCAGTAAGGTGCTTCCAGTTCTAAAAATCATTTCACGTATATCTTTGATT
Organism: Enchytraeus crypticus; assembly: GCA_905160935.1. Classification (NCBI taxonomy): domain Eukaryota; kingdom Metazoa; phylum Annelida; class Clitellata; order Enchytraeida; family Enchytraeidae; genus Enchytraeus; species Enchytraeus crypticus. Next base: position 618,684 of record CAJHZI010000186.1, read on the forward strand.
TCACCTGGCGAACTTACTGCAATTCAAATTAGCTGTCTTCGAGTTATTCCGTTATGTGCGAGTATAAAACTTTTTAAATCTAAACTAACCATTATGGAAAATAACATTAATTCACCTCTTAAGCTGTGTTACTACTCCGCAGAAGTATATAGAAACTATAAAGGTCAAACTTATTACCAGCGCTTGTTATACTAAGTTTAGGAAATTAGCCTTTAACTTTTCTTTTGTGTTTATTAGATAAGTAGGCCTATTAATATATTGAACTAATGAATATAATGTAGTGGTCCGCATTATGTCTAGTCCACTAAAGAATAAATCCATCGTAATCTGCAAGTGTCGTAAGAAGCTATTAAACAGAAATTTGAGGAAGAGCAATGGAAACTACTCCGGTAGCCTTATTTTCAAACTAAAGGCTAAGTTATGGTCTGGATGAGGCTTATATATCCTGTGTGAAATATCAAATCACACGACTAAAAATTACAAGACTAGTATACTCTGCACATTTAGCTTAAGAAACATAAAACAATACGAGTAAGAAATATAATGTATTAGTAAAACGATGTCATCAGCATCTCTTTAGTAACATAGCCTACTTATAATGAAATACCTATCGGTGTTAAACGTGTTACTTTAGCAGCGCGTTGTAAAGTCGTCGGGTGTCTCGGATATACGTATCGAACAGTGAGCTCTAAGCTAAACTCTGTGTACTACAGGTTTCTCCTGAATTAGACTATTGCTCAATTCACTAACTTTTGAATAAGATTTATAGGCTCATTTTTCGTGCGCTAAATTTCCTTGTGTTTCCTGTATTCGGGCAACAACTGTGCTATAAAAGATGTCAACCTTAGATCTAATGTTGTAATGTATATATATATATATATATATATATATATATATATATATATATATATATACGATTATAAACCTCAACTAACCATTAGGTAGCCCCCAAGCTTAGATATTGATTATTTAAAACTACTTTTGATCAAATTAATCCCAAAACCCGTCAATAACATGGCTTCTAAATAGGAAATCGACGTTAAACTAAGCTCTATATTTTACACCTTACTATTGAATATTTAAAGTTAGACTTGTACGTAATTTTAATTGTAAGAAGTTAAATGCAGTTTTATACTAAGTTTACGAAAGCTTATGTCTCATATTTTATGAGACATAAACTAATAAGTATGTAAACTAATAAACCATTATGTAAACTAATAAGACATTGGATTACATAATACAGTATAAAAATTAAAAGGGTTAATCACGCCAAAAAAGGTAAGCCTAGACATTAAGATAGACTACTTCGAATAAATAAAAAACTAAACACACATTGTAATGAAATGATCATCTGTAACGACATCTATCGCTGAAGTCTACATGTTTAATCATTAGGCAGATTAATCAAATATCCACGTTACCAGTCCTGTGAATGTCCGAGATTTTACTCTCTGGATAGCTCTTCCTCTCTGATCAGCCCTTCCAGGAATTGATTCCATGACCTCAGGAACAGCCGTTTAAAATATCGTTAAGCCTCCTAACTCACTTACACACTCAGGTATTTGGACATTCTAAGATGGAATTAGGTTTACATTTTGAAATCACTAATGGTAGACTGCGGTTAAATAATAAGGGTCCTATCTTGTTGATGTTAATAAACTTTTACAAATAGTTTAGCCATTAGGAGTTAAGGAAGTAAATAAATAAATATCAATAAACTCTAATAGGCAATTATCAACTACTATAAATATTATGATGTTTGTCTAATTGGAACGACGATTTTTAGTGATAGCTATAATTGATCGGTAGTAAATTAATTGATAACGTGATTGGACTTGAAAATTGCTTTGCTCAATTTTAATCGTTTGCTTATTTCTTATACTTGCCCCACTGCCAATCAACTAATGCTTAGTTTTAATTAGTTACATGTACAAAACCATTCACCAATTATGTAATATTCATCGTCCAACTCAAAGGAATATAAGAACGTAAGAAAGAAATATAAGCCTCAGATGAATTTTTCATCAATCAAATGAGTTGTTTATTATTTAACTCAATGTCTAAATATTTAAAAAGTTATTATTACATTGCTGCAGTACCTGCTGCCGATCGAATCAGATTAAATCAGTTTTGTAATAATAATAATAATAATAATAATAATAATAATAGTAATAATAATAATAATAACAATAATAATAGTAATAATAATAACTAATAAAGGTTTAACGCCCGTTTCCTCATACAAGAATGATGTCAGGGACGTCCTTCTGTTACATGCCACAACAAATCGATTCATCCAAACAGCCTGAAAAAGACATGTGCTGAAGAGAAAGAAAAGAGATCCTAAACGATGCCGGTCCGGTGATCAAATACTAGTCAGGTAAGATAATATAAATCTAATGAGGGAAAATGTCTTTTCAGCTTGCAACAGAAAGTGGAAATAGTACATTACGAGCAAAAGATCAGGAGGTAGAGAGTTCCAAACAGTAGGAGCTGAAAGAAAATGAGAATTTACCTAATGAGGTGAGAGTATTTGGTATTTTGAGCAGGTTGTCATCAGAAGTACGAAGCTTACGAGAAGGTCGAAAAGGATTAAGAGATCAGAAAGGTTAAGAAAGATCATTCTGCTGCTACTTGTGCCTATGCTCGCAAACATTTATAGATCATCATAGACTTTATGGTTGTCAAGAATAAGTTAGTTTTTATGATGTTTCTAAAGCATTTACAGTGCCGTAGCTAGCACCCCCGCGCCCCCGGCCGCGGGAGGCCCCGGGGCAAAGGGGGGCCCGGGTTGATCAAACATAGAAAATTGTATTGCGTATGAAACTAAATCTCTCAAACAAAATTAAGCCTCGGATCTAGCCCTTCACAAAGGCTATACATCTTACATGTACAGTATATATTTACACTTGGACAAATATAAGAACTGAGTAGATTTTCCAATGCGTTCCTCAGCTATCGCATATTGGTTTCTTACGACGCGCAGAAAAAGTTGCGTTGTTCTAATCAAAATGATCAGAAAATTGCACTGAAATACGATATAAATTACACTGGACATTTATTTTAGTCATTCATTGACATATTTTTATCAAACAGCATAAAGATGATAGTACATTCAATTAAAGAAACACACTTTGATTGATTTCCATGATATTGTATAAGAGGGCAAGGAACCAGCCTTGAGTTAGTCGTACATGTACAGCTAGTCGTGTTAGACTCAAGTTAGTCTGAAATAGTCTTGTTAGACTCAAGTTAGTCTCAGCTAGTCGTGTTAGACTCAAATTAGTCTCAGCTAGTCGGGTTAGACTCAAGTTAGTCCAAGCTAGTCGGGATAGACTCAAATTAGTCTCAGCTAGTCGTGTTAGACTCAAATTAGTCTCAGCTAGTCGGGTTAGACTCAAGTTAGTCCAAGCTAGTCGGGTTAGACTCTAATTAGTCTCAATTGCGTTAGGCTCGAGTAAGTCTTAAACTGAGACCCTTCTAGTCCTAGTTCGGTTCCAGCCTTCAGCGCGACAGTAATCAGACTAGTTGCAGCCATATTTTCGTTGTGTCGGACTGGGTACAGAAATTAGTTCTTTTAGAACTAATAGGCGACCACTGCAGATACTAATAGTGCTACCTCGGAGTAACTGTAGAATTAGTAACTGATACATCGAGAAAAGTTAAATTTAGTAAAACTATAGCTGTAACTTTAACTGTAATTTGTAAGTAACTGTATAAATTTAAAAAACAGAAGTAATAACTGTTTATTAGAGATTGTATTACGTATTTATTAGTACTACCACGCAAGCCTTCATTATTTCAATGAAATTGTTTAACATTTATATTTGGTATTTGTGGTTGTTCCTTGCCTATTTACTGTAAACCAGTTGCGCAATAAGAAACTCAGAATCGAACCCGTGTCCTCGTAAGAGGTGCCACGTAGGGCCTTCGCAAGCAGGGTAAACCAAAAGTGTTTTAACCCATGGAGTCTTCCATAGAACCGCGATTTTCGCATTAACAAATATGAACCTAGGATACTTAGTTCCACTGCAATAGCCTTGATGAATTACCCAAGAGATGTTTTATAACTGAATTAATTAATAATTAATTGATATCATATGTTAATATTACTACTTTCTTTAGACATGTAAGTAGCTTGCATACAATGCTATCTATGACGAATGATCTTATAGATACTACAAACTACAGAGAAGTGAAATGATTAAATTGTGCTATCTACAGAGAAGTAAAATGAAAAAATGCATAGACTAAGTACACGTTAATAACAAAACATCCAATTAATCTGTAAAGAATTAGAATTTTTGTCTTGAATGTTTTAGGATACTTTTCGTCAGAGAAAAGTATCGAAAGCAGACATTGAGTTCGCAATTTCTTCATCCTGAAAATAAAACAGAGGAACTTCATATTTCATATAATATTATATATATATATATATATATATATATATATAATATATATATATATATATATATATTTATATATATTTTTATATATGGAATATATATATGGAATAATAATAAAAAATTAATATATAATAATATTGTTTTCATAATAAAGTATTAATTTCACTAATATCAATATAATATGAAGAATTGTAAATATTAGAAAGTTGAAGTATTTTCTTCGTACTGATAACAGCGTTATAATGCACAATCTTGAGAAAATCAGGAAGTTTGCCTTATTATAATTCTCTAAAAGTGAAAGTGAAAGTACAGATCACTTCATATCACATTTAAAACGGAATTTTAATATTTATGACAGAGGCAACAAAAGGGAGATGGCGGTCGGACCTCCAACCTTCCGGGAATTGTAACACTGATGACAGAAGATTTAGGCTTGATTTGCACATGAACATATTTACACTCAGCAATTGAGTTAATTGGGCCTAGAGTAAATAAAAAGGAGTCTTGACGACGAAAGTTGGCTATCAAACATTGATACATTACATGTATCTCGCTTGAAATCATCATCAATAAATTGTTAATAAATTAAGAAGTAATAATTAATAAATTATTAATACGAGTAACTAACCTTTAGACAGCTGTTTATAAATTCATCTACGGAAATAACTCCATCATTGTCTGCGTCCATTTTCTAGACACATATTTAAATGCATTTTAATTCCTTAATTTAAAATTTAATTTAATTTAAAAAACGCACGGGGGAATAAACTGAAATGACTAATTTGTGCTCTTCTTTGATGACTCTTAGTAAATATTTAAGCAATTAATATTCAAACTATTACTTATTATTATATATCACTTGCCATATATTATTATATATCACTCCCCAAACAATAGGCTCTCTCTCTCTCTCTCTTAGTGCACTGCCTACTGGCAGGTTCATGGTACATAACGCCTCCCCTCTTCATAACGACTCCACGCCTCCTCTGTCTTCCGCCTTCCTCTTAATCTTCATGCCATATCTCAAAGCCGTATCATTCAGCCTATCCATTATCATCTGCAATCCAATCTCGCTGCCCGCTATCATTCCTTGGTCATCTGCAAATCGTACATCTTGTAACAAATTTCCTCTTACTTTTATTCCTTCTTCCAAGTCTTCCATGGCTTCATCCATCATTGCCTCAGCGTAAATGTTAAACAGCAGCGGCGAAATGAAACAACCTTGTCTTACTCCACGTCCTATTTCGCCTTCTTCTGAGTATTCTTGTTGGATTCTGATTACAATAGGCTACGGAAGGGATAAGATTTAGCCATTTGTGAAAGGATTAACTTGTTGTCTCTGGAGTGTTCTTGATGGGGCAAGAAAGTAGACTATGAGTATCAGTATGTACCTTGGACCTGCCAATTGGCAGAACACTAGAGAGAGACAGAGAGAGAGAGCAGAGAGAGAGAGATAGAGAGAGAGAGAGAGAGGGAAAGAGGGAAGATTTTCTAAAAATATATTAATAGTAACAAATATCTTACAGTATTTCAGTGCTGTATTAACTCACTTTTATATCAAACTAGTAAGTCAAACAGACAATACATTAACTGGCCCTGTTCTTCTTGAAAAACGGAACTCAAAAACCAAAACAATATAATAATACGAAATTCATTAAGCTTATTAATACAATGGAAGAAGTTAAGACCTGGAATACAGTCTGGACATGCTGTATTATGGACTGCTCGTCGAATCGCGGATCTGTGAACTTTCCCATGATGTCGTAGACCGAAGCGACAATGAGCGACAGTTCATCCGTGGTGATCACCCCGTCGCCATTGACGTCATACAGGCTGAACGTCCACTGTAACTTCTCACTTAGAGTTCCTCTCAACAGCAGAGATAGACCCTCCACAAACTCCTGCGCAACGAACATTGAAGAGTTTGTTACCAAGTTAGCTTTAAACATCTAAATATCATACATTTTTATTTTTTAATCTCGTCACAAGTAATAGTAAATACAATTAGACCTAAAATTAACTTGTAAATAAACAAAAAACAAGGAGAAGAATGGCGCATCCTTCAAATAAATTAGATAAGAAGTTAGATCAATTCGCAGGTACTGAAAGATAATTGGAAAGCGAAAGCCTAGTATGATAACTGTTATTTAAAAGATTAGATTTAAACATATCTTTTATAATCTTGGACATGAATCCTTCGTGATATAAACACTTATAAATCATATTGGCAGTCATAGTTAGATTTAGGAACGATATCATATTTTTTAACTTAAATAATAATTTACTATGGCCTATTCTGTATAATTCACAGACTATTTCTCCTAATGATCGATAAAATAGATGTATTTACTCTGCCTCATTCACTTTCTCAAAATATTGACTATTTTACCTCAAAGCTAATTGTTCCGCTTCCATCCTGATCGAAAGTATTGAACACGTAGTGAGCATAGGCTGAGCAGTCTAAAACATTGTAACACTAACACAAGTGAACACATAACACTAACACATGTGAACATATAGTGAGCATAGGCTGAGCACTGCAGTCTAAAACATAGAAACACTAGCACATGTGAACACATAGTGAGCATTGGCTGAGATGTCTGAAACATTAACACATGTGAACACATAACACTAACACATGTGAACACATAGTAAGCAAAGGCGGAGCAGTCTTAAACATTTTAACACTAACATATGTGAACACATAACACATGTGAACATGTAGTGAGCATAGGCTGAGCAGTCTAAAACATTGAAACATTAACACATGTGAACACATAGTGAGCATAGGCTGAAACATTGTAACATTAACACATGTGAACACATAGTGAGCATAGGCTGAAACATTGTAACATTAACACATGTGAACACATAGTGAGCATAGGCTGAGCTGTCTGAAACATATTACTAACACATGTGATACATAGTGATTAGTCTGAAAGCATTAAACACTAACACATATGAGCACATAATGAGTAGCATGAAAGCGTTGAAAAACTAAAACATTAATACATAATGAGCACATGCGGAGCTTTCTGAAAGCATTGAAACACTCCCATATGTAAACACACAATTAATTTATCCGTAGCTGACTGAAAGCATTAAGCACTAACACAAAATGAGCACATATTGAGTAGGCCTAGCGGAGCTGAAAACATTGAAACATCAACACATATTAGCACATAATGAGAATAAGCGGCAAATCCTGAAAATATTAACACATTGACGCCTGCTAACACATAATGTGTCGGGTCTGAGTGAAGTATTTGCATGTAACACATGCATTATCGTTTTGAGCACTTATTTTAGCGATGTAGGAGGACGATATTTACGTGGTCGTAAATCTACAACTGACCAGTTCTTGCATGTAGCCAAGTCTACACAAATAGATGACAATTACAGCTTGGATTTATTGTGCTTAAAATCTTATGATAAAGATTATAAGGCCTTCAAACTTCCTTCACTAAATCACTTTGACAATATTTTATATCGTAAATTTATGTTACCAAGATAATGGAAATAACTAATGAATTTTCTAAAGCGAATCGAAAAGTTCCCCACCCCGCAGAGAGGAGTGCGGAAGGTCTATTCGTATCTCAACACTGGCTAAACTGGAAATCAAGGAAAGATGATGATGCATGATGATGTTTGCAATTTAATGTGCTATTCGCTCAATTTTAATGCAGATATCTTACCTCCCTGTGGGAAAAACTGTCCGTAGATATACTTGAACGTTTCTTCACTGACCACCCCAGTAGGGCACTCCTGAGTAATATCAAGTACACATAGCACAGTAAATAGCAAATATAAAGATAACATTTCATGAGAGCATCGTTAGACTGTTATTTCAGACGCTATTTAGCTAACTACACAGAGAATGACACAAAAATTCCGATGGTGTTGAAAGGTCTTTTCCTATAACCTATATAAATAACCTATGCCCTATTCACACCTTAACGTAGGCTTGGGAATTATATGACTTATGAGGTGGTTTCCCCGTTGACTTCTTCAGTTCTTGCTTAGTCGTCTCTCACGACACATGCATTTTGCGGTTGGTCTACTTTTCATTGTCTCGAACTCAACACGGGGACATTATGTACGAATACTTAGTGTCTATTATAGTACTTAAAAATGCTTTGTTGGATATTGTATATACAAATATTTTAAAATATATGTGTTAACTCAGATTGCAACAGGCTGATTGTACATTCAATCAGTTAAATCAGTCAATTGAAACTGGTAGGTTCTTAAATTAATTCAGTCAGTAAAGTTTTTTCTTTGCTGATGACTAGAGTGATCACATGTGCGGTGTATGCTTTCAGTTGACGTAATATCAAAATGTGCTCAACATCGTTAAATGTATTTTTATTTTTGATCATAGTCTAGCTCACTTAAGCAAACAAACATAAGGCTTCGTGATTTAATATATCGTGACATTATCTAGAGCTCCACTCATGGGATTATTGGATGATTCAATTAGTAATTATAATTATTTAATTAATCTCTCATTCAATTAATAATTAGCACTTGATTAACTAAATTAAAATAATAATCATTATGATTGAACATTTCAAAATCAGAGTACCTAGACACTTCACAAAAATGTGCAAAAGAGGGCCACTGATATCAACTTCTATCTATTTGTTAGATTTCAGCTATAGATTTCACGAATTCTTGCCATCAGGATTTTACATGTTGTACTAATACATCGCCCTTTACGATAGAGTTTATCGCGAAATTTTTTCACATCTCTCTCTCTCTCTCTTTCTCTCTTAGTGTACTGCCCACTGGTAGGACCCTGGTATATAACGCCTCTACTTTTCTCTGTCTTCCGTTTCTTTCCTCTTGTGGAAATATGAGCGGATCTCTAAATCATCCAACATGATATACCATCATTCTAAGAGGTGGGGGGTTGTGCATATGAAGAGGTGGGCCCCCTATGCCATGCTCATCTTGGACTAACATTTACTGGGAAAGGGCGTCATTCCCTGAGAAAACTATCCTGTCTACCCATAAGTTACATAATTTTGATAAATATTGTTAATTACTTATTAATTTATTGCGTAATATTTTATCGCTAGGAAGGTGCAAATTCTTTTATCAAGCTTTTCACTACTGCCCCGTAAGTTTTACTATTATTGTAGTAAGAGTGCTAAGCCTTAACTATTTCATGCAGTTAGGCTTTTGTAGGGAAAACGAAGCTCCAGTAATTTGAACCTGCTTAATACATGAATGACTAATTGTTTGCATAACAGTGTACAGATATTTTCAATTAATAATTCAAGAACTATATTTATTGAGAAACCTTCTATTGAAAATGCAGCAGTAGCGCTAAATGAACATAATGTTTCGACAAATACAATAACCCAGTAACAAAAACACCTCTACTTTTTAGAATTTAAGCGACCTATTGATCTGCGAACTCACTGCCAAAAACTACACCGTAAATATAATTTCACCAACATATCTGCATCGGCTAGCTCTTGCGAAAACGTACAGTTGTCAGTACGTTAAATTCTCAAAAACCTTCTTGCGAAATGTTAAGATATATGAAAGATACACACAGTGGTTACGAACATGTAGTACATTTGAAGTACTAGATATAAAGTCATCAATTAAACAATCACTAACAGGATTGGAAAATGTATGGAATTAAAAGTAGATGAATTTCAAATGTAATTTGAATATTGTTGTAAAGTTAATTCCTGCAGAGAGAGCGTAGTATGCAAAAGATAATAAAATATAAAATACTGAGAAACTGTTTGAATTTAAATTGGAATCATAATCTCAGCAATCGGTGCTCTGTAGCTCTTATAAGTGCGGGGATATAGCTTAACGGTTCGAGCAGTCACCTCGGAATCAAGTGGCCTGGGTTCAAAGACCCGGTCAGACAAATCGTAACGCACTCCACGTGAGCTTAGGTTCAGCGTACATGCATGCATATCAGGACGAGCTCAACCGATATATTTCATTTCACAAACATGATTATTATCAACAGAATAGAACCTACCAGTCGGCCGAACTTAACATCAAATGATAATAATTTGGCCATACTCGTTTCAACAACTCGTTCAGTTAAGATTTAGTGATTTCTAAACGATGGTTGAACGAGTGAGACATACTCTAAGAAAAAGTAGGAGGATATAAAATCAAGAATGTATTAGCAATTTCTTTCTCAATTCACTGAGGGATCACGAAAGATACGTTCCTCTTGTACTTAATGTAAATAAAGTAAAAGTATTGTTAATGCTTACATTTTTGAATCCTCTGTACATGATCTGAAGTTCTTTTCGAGTGAACTTAGTTCTACGACAGAGGGCGTCCAGACCCTCAGGCTTGTATCTGCTCATCTGTCTGTCTGGTTCCTCAGCCTCCGTCTCTGAAAATAAAAAAGCTAATGTTTATCATCAGTTTCCTCAATCGAAAGCGATGTCAGTGACGGGCCTAGGATTAGAACCACACACATACTGATCCGGGGTCGAATATCTCACCGACATCGCCACTGGCTCCAACCAGTACCAAATATCAAAGAAAATAATTAATTGCTTTGCGACTGGCGATTTTGTTTCGACAATGATGATATTTTTACAGATTATTACGGAGGTAAAGTTCGGCCTTGCTCAGGAAGAAAAAAATAAAATTTCATATAACTGGTATAGATCGAAATAAATCTGTTCTATATACTAATTTGATTAGCGAAACTTAAATTCTTAAGAAAATATATTGTTGGTACATAGCGAACTCAAAATAGGCCTCAACATTGGATTGGGCATGGTTAAAGAAGTGTAAGGATACTGTTTAGATAATTATAATTTAATGCAATGTAATCAGATATACTGTAATCATGGATGAACATTTCAATTTTACGTGTGTAATATTATTAGCAGTAAACTGTATTGAAAGGAAAATTTCAATTATGAACATTATGAATTAATCTTTAATTAGAAGACATTTTGCACTGGAAAACTTCACATTATTTTTATTGTTCGACTTTATCGCGTCACTTGCCGTGCATACACAATATGTAGTGCACTTGTGACTTGTACATTACAAGAATCTTACAAGTTGGTTTCACCGATATACTCAGACTGTTTGCCTATCATAGATTTATAATATATACTATTAGAATATATACTATTATCTAACTGATATATAAGAAATGTTGAACTAATGTCAGTAAAACTGAAAATGTTTCACAATTCTTCATTCGCTTTTACTGTCATCCTCTTTAATGCTATGCACTCTGCAGATAAAACTCTCTGAGGATTAACAATTGGGATGACTGAGATGCCCTTCCTTCTCAAACACCCACCTCAGATACTGCCCCGTATCGACATATGGTTTATCTTTAGGTCATTTATCGGCATCTTGCATCATGACTTGTGGTCACAAAGGGCATTCGATCAATGAATTCTTTTGTTTTCTTTCGTTATAAGTGTTTAGATTCTTGAATGAAGGCATTTGGCATGCTCTCACTCTCTCTCTCTCTCTCTCTCTCTCTCTCTCTCTCTATCCCTCTCTCTCTCTATTTATTACTCTAATTTTTACTCAATATACAAATCAGCCATTCTTTTTTCTTTCTGTCTCAATCAGCACGTAAAAAGTCAAATTTCACGCCTACTGAAGGGCGTTTCATGTATATCTATTCACAAGTTTATAGCATCACAAAATGTTGCTTCAATCCATAAAACCGTTATGAAACAATAGTTTCTGAAATTGTTTTCCATTTCTTTCTCGACTTATGGTTACCTATAATTTCAACTTATAACGAACAATGGCTGATTACTGTAAATAACAGATAACCAAACGTCGCAGCGACTGCAAAGTCTTAAGAGGTCTATCTTAAAGCGACTATTGTAACATGTGATTATACGGGATCGATATCCGCTGAATTTCAATATTTAACTTACTTTTACAAATGGCGAGTAGTATATGAATACTGATGTTCTCTTATTTATTTATCTCTATCATTTTCTCTATTGTTCTATCAACGATAAGCTTAATACAGTGCAAATGTTGTACTCACGGAAGAAAATAATGGAAAAGCTTAACTGAAATCGGTTAGAATTGCCTTCCACCACCATCAATACTGCTAAAATTAAATATTAAAATAATGTTGAATTAGTTTTCTGAATAGACTTTCTTCTAAACAATTATTGTCTCCTATTATCATCCTTGTATGAGGAAACGGACGCTAAACCTTTATTATTATTATTATTATTATTTGTTGTAATCAGGGTCATTGCGGGCCCCCCTGGCCGTCAATGACGTTGGACTGTGACGTCAGGCAGTGACGTTAATCTCGTCTGATTGATTAATGGCGGCGGCCGATCTCTCCCAGCCGTCACTCATAAGCCGCTAAATGCGCAGATTTTGAACAAACGAGCAAAATATCTACGGCTGCTTTACGATTAGAGGGACCAAAAGATGATTGAAAGAATAATATATCCTATTTACCTCTTCCTGATACACCCTATTATTATTACAAGCTGGTAAAGCTAATGTTAACGTCAGTTTTCTCTCTCGAAAGCGATGTCAGTGACGGGCGAGCCCAGGCTATAAACCCCTCATATATTGATCCGCGATCGAGTATCTTACCAACATCGCCAGCCAGTTTATTAAATAAACTCCATCCTTATCTATCGTTAGCTGCTGGATTGTCGTTTAATCAAGCGTCAAATCCGCCAACAATTGGAAATAAATAAAATAGTCTGTCTGCTATTGCTATTGCTGGCTGGAGCCAGTGGCGAAGTCGGTAAGATACTCGACCGATGATCCGTATGTGCAGGGTTCAAATCCTGGGCTCGCCCGTCACTGACATCGCCTTAGAGTGAGGAAACTGACGTTAACCTTAGCTTTGTTGCATATATTTTTTACATTAGTTATACCGCTTCCAGATTATTTTTCTTATCCTTCTCTTTCTATTTACCTGATTTTATTGTTAATTTTTAAAAACCAACTTTTCAATATCATTCCCATTACGTAGCCTAACGATTGTTCCGTGGAGACAAAAAAGAGTTTGAGACAAAGAGCTAGCTTATGAACCTATAAAACATTTACATGTAGTGTTCTTTGACATTTTCTGTGTAGCATCCAACAAAGGAACCAAATTAAGGACATGACAGCATCCAAAGGTGTCTTTCTCAGAACCAGGCTAATTGCGATAGAAATTTCCTCAAGCAAAGTCTCTGCCTCTTCCGCTATGGCCACCAAAAGGATATTAATCATTCCGATAGAAGCAAAAAATCACGCAACCCGTACATTAAGGAGAAACGTCTAGGCAAACATTTCGCTGTGAGGCGGTGGCTTAGAAATTACTCAATTGTATTGAATTAGCCGCAACATGATCCTCCTGAGTCCCCCAGGACTTAACGCTGATGGATAAGTAGGCCTTACCTCTCTCGTTTCACCGAACACTCAAATCCCGTCTCTCCATACGAGTATCCTTGACTGAACCTGCTCTGAATGACCTTGAAGGATCCGTCTCTTAACCAGGAGCTTTTATCAGTGAGATCGCACCTAATTTCTTACCAAAGATTTAGCCCATACAATTCAGGCCACACGTGGTTCAAGTCCCCTGCAGTTAATTGTTAACTATAGATCAATAATGTTATTAGTTGCTTATCAGCCTCACTTCCTACTGAATTATTATGCTTTAAAATATCCTACTTCAAAAAATGTTCACCAACTGTTAATAATGATGCCAAAGTCGTAACACTGATTGAATAGTTGTCATCCACAAGTAGTCTATCTACGACAGGATGACATGTAGATAGGTTGTCCTAGGCTAGTAAAACACGCATTATAGTGAAATGATCAACTGCGTTGATATCTGTTACTTTTAATACCACATATTTAAACCGCTAGGCAATTTAGTTCATTTTCTGTATCATCAGTCCAGTGAATGTCCGAGATTTTACTTTCAGATCGGCTCGGCTGGAATTCAAAGATTTCAAACCCACGAGGATACAATTCACCACAGGATCTGTCATTTAAAACTTCATGATGTTACCCCTGCGCTATGAAGAAATTATGCGTCTATTATAGTGAATATTATTATATTATAGCTTTTATTATTATTATTATATTATTGTTGCTGTTATTATTATTATTATTATAGTGTCTATTATAGTGACTATAATAGACACTATTTTAATTTCTAAATGTCCATATGTCCCGTAAATAGTTCTCATGCGATGAACAGGACGTTAAACTGATATTTTTGTCTTGTTAATGCTACGGTTTTTCGTAATTTCATACAATTTTAGGTTAGACTTAACATGTGATGAACGAATCAAGTGGCAAACTGGTGTTGACTCATAACCACAAAGCTAGGAGCTTAGCGCATATTTAACAAATCTGCTCAAAGACCTTAAGCTCAGGAAGTCAGAATATAGAAATTGTCATTGAGTATTACCTTCTCTCTCTCTCTCTCTCTCTCTCTAATGTAATGTCCATTGCAGGCCCGAGGTACATATTCCTACTCACATGCTGCCTTCATTAACCGTGAAGAGCACTCCATCGATTGAGAAGTTAATCCCTTCACAAAAGGTTATTCCTTAATCACACCTAAAGTACACCCTAAAGTAGCCTATTGCTTGTGATGATATCTTGCGTTGCCTTCCTGAGTTCATGATCAGTCGCTTATTACGGCGCATGTAGTTTACGATTGCTTTATTCTTCAATATCCCTAACATAGCATTGAGGATTACTCATGCAACGTAACCAATTAGTTACAATGATTTATAACTTTTATGATTTAAAAGAAAAGACTGTTACAGGAAGTGACAATGTACTTACTTAATAGAAAAGAGAAAATAAAACCTTCAAAGTGTCATTTCTCTCACTGAAGGTTATGCATCATAATGAGTTCCAGTCGAATGAGGGTCGAGAAACGAATAGACCTTCAAATTTCTATTCGTTTTAGAACATTTTGTAGCAGTTTAAGGAGCCTAGTCGCTCACCAACTCAATTCCCTTTCTGGCGTTTTGGTTTGGATCTTAGTACTTTGTCGCCTTTACGACACATGCAGTCTACAGTTGGTCTATTCATTTCTCTTGTTCTCTCTTAGTGCACTGCCTACTGGCAGGTCCATGGTACATGGCGCCTCCACTCTTCTCTGTCTTCCGCCTTCTTCATTTTCACATATGAGTGGGTCTTTAAATCATCTAACGTACCTAATCTCGGTCTGCCCCTGCCTCTTTTTCCTTCCATTCTACCTTCTATGACTTCTTTTAATAGACCTTCCCCCTTAGAATGTGTCCTATCCATCTCTTCTTCCTATTTCTTAGTACATTTATCAACTGTCTATCTGTGCCAACTCTCTCTAGGACTTCCTCATTTGTAACCTTTTGAGTCCAGCTAATCCTCTCCATTATTCTCCAAATCCACATTTCCAATGCCTCCAGTTTCCTAATATCTACCTTCCTTAAGGTCCATGTTTCATATCCATACAATAGCGTGGTCCAAACCAAAGTTTTCACTATCTTTATCTTTGTGTCTTTCTTTAGACTTTTTGTTAATAGTTCTTTTCAACTACCACAGGCCGCTTTTGCTTGTGCAATCCTACTGCATATTTCCGTCTCACATTTCCCATCATCGGTTATAGTATGACCCAAATATTCGAAACTCCTTACCTGTTCTAATTTCGTACCATTTATTGTGATATTAACTTCACCTTTATTATTGGACACTCTGATAACCTTGGTATTTTTTTATATTAATCTTCATGCCATATCTTAGGGCCGTATCATTCAGCCTATCCATTATCTTCTGCAATCCAATCTCACTGCCCGCTATCATTCCTTGGTCATCTGCAAATCGTACATCTTGTAACAAATTCCCTATTACTTTTATTCCTTCTTCCAAGTCTTCCATGGCTCATCCATCATTGCCTCAGCGTAAATGTTAAACAGCAGCGGCGAAATGCTACAACCTTGTCTTACTCCACGTCCTATTTCACCTTCGTCTGAGTATTCTTGTTGGATTTTGATTACTGCTCTTTGATTCATGTACAAGTTGAAAATTAGTCTTCTATCTCTCCAGTCAATTCCTATTCTTTTAAAGATATTCATCATCGTTATCCAATCAATCCTGTCAAAGGCCTTCTCGAAGTTTACAAAGCAAACAAAACGTCAGTTCCATATTCTAAGCTTCTTTCGCAAAGAACCCGCATTACTCCTATTGCTTCTCTTGTGCCGCATCCTTTCCTAAAACCAAATTGTGTTTTGCTCAGTATCATCTCTGCTTTCGACTGAATGCGATTATTTACTATCTTTAATGAGATCTTCGATGAATGAGGTATTAAGCTGATTGTTCTGTAACCCGAACACTCCACAGCAATGGCTTTGTTGGGAATTGGAATCATCACTGACTTGGTAAAGTCGTCTGGCCAAATACCTGTATTGTACACTTCATACATGCCTCCATTAACTTTTTGAGTGTTTCTCCTTCCAACATTTTCAAGAATTCCCCTGGGATTTCATCTACTCCGTCTGCCTTCCCCTTCTTCATACTGTTAATTGCAGAATAACTTTCCTCCTTCATTAAATCGGGGCCCCTTTTATCGTCTGCTATGATAGTTTCTTCTTCTGCTTTAAAATCATCTTGAACTGGTTTCCCAGCCTTATCATACAATTCCTCTATATATTCTCTCCATCTTTCTTTTACTTCTTCCAGCTCTGTATTTAGTTCCCCATCTTTACCCATTATACTAATGTTCTTTGCATCTCCTTTCTTTTTCTTATCGGTTCTTGTTAATATCCTGACTTCCTGGTATAATAGATCCGACCTCCCTCGTCTGTCATATTCTGCTAAATCATCACACTTTTCACTCCACCAATGATATTTTGCTAAGTCTGTAATTCTTCTAAGTTCACTGTTTAAGCTTCTATATTTCCTTCGGCCATGACTGGTGTCAATACTTTTCCATTTCCTCCTTTCATCCATTTTGTCAAGCATCTCGCTTGTGATCCAAGGTTTTTAGCTATATTTGCTTTAAGAAAGCCATAAACTTCTTTTGCACCTATTTTAATAGCTTCCTGTAGCTGACACTATCTTTCATTTACCCCAGTTCTTTCGTAGTCCTTCATTTCCTTAACTTTTCTTTCCACTGCTTCCTGAAACTGACTTATTTTCTCGTTCAATCCGTTCAAATTCCATCTCTTACTGCTTTTCTTCTTAAGTATTTTCTTCAACTGAAACCCTACTTTTGCCATTATTAGATTGTGGTCTGAATTAATATCGGCTCCTGGATAAGCCCTTGAATTCTTCACACTATTCCTGTACCGTTGCTTTAAGAGAATATAGTCTAACTGGTATCTTCCCTCGTTTCCGGTGCTTCCTGGTTTCTTCCATGTGTAACGCCTTATCTCCTCATGTTTGAACCAAGTGTTGGACACCACTAATCTCATTCTATTGCAAAAGTCAACCAATTTCTGTCCTCTCTCATTTCTTTTTCCTAGACCATATTCTCCAACTTCATTTCCATCTCTTCCTTCACCCACCACCGCGTTCCAATCCCCCATAACTATCACTTGATCTGTGGGTTTTTCTCCTTTAATCATTCCTTCTATTTTTTCGTACATCGCTTCAATTTCCTCATCCTCTGAGGCTGATGTATGCATGTAGATTTGGATAAACACCAAATCTACTGGATCTGCTTTGATCCGCACTAACATCAGTCTGTCACTGCACTGAAGAATCTTTGTTACTCGTTCACTTAAATTTCTATCCAATATTATTGCCACACCCTTCTCCCTTTTTATCTCCTTCGGAGTATATAGCCGTGTACCCATCACTTATAAAATCTCCAGTTCCCAACCCCCTTACTTCACTCATCCCTAGGACATTTATTTTCCCTTTCTCCATTTCCCTCTTTACATTTTCTAACTTTCCCCTTTCTCCCATAGTTCTCACATTCCATGTGCCCACACTTATCCTTTTGGGGCGCATGGAATGTCCTCCTGGTATATCTGTGGGGCACCCAAGATGTCGTCTGGCCGTGGATTCTTACCACCCCCTCCCCATTTAAGGGGTGCACGAGACTGGGGGCGTTCATTTTTGTCGTGATATACCATTATTTTCTTGTGGGATAGGCTTTTTGACGAGGTGGGCCCCCTATGCCTTCCTCAGCTTTGACTGACATTTACCGGGCAGGTGGCGTCAATCCCTGAGAAAACTATCCTGTTTACCCGTCTATTCATTTAAATAACTAATTTAACATTTAATAATTTAAATGGTTGGTTGTACATGCAAATTAACGAAAAGACTTTGTGCGTGTGAAGACTGGAAACATTGCTAGAACCTTTAGCTTTATGCAATTCCCTGAATGCGACGAGGTTTTGTTACGCTTTATTAGCCACTGCCAGCCTTCAGTCGAAGATATAAAAGCTCTGATTTATCTTCTGCGCAACTATTGAAGCATGACTCGACCTCCAGTCGCTTGAATAGTTTAAAGAAAAATATATAAAAATACATAAAATGTGCACGGCTTGCTATGGTCGAGGCTGAATCTTGATGCTGTTGATCTCATGAATTTCAAGAATTATTTATTGAAGAAGAGTTCTGAAAGAAAATAAATTTTCAATTGATTCCAACTTTGAACGTTTGAGCCTAACGTGTTGCGATAGATGTTTTTAAGCAATTTAAGAACTTTACAAAGTAAAAGTTTGAATATGGGGTTAACTAAATTAGAGATAGAACGGGTTTATAAACAATTATTAGATCTAAATTCAACTTAAAACTTAAAAAAAATGCTGAACTCATAGCTATAGATGTATTAATTTAAATATAAAATTAATCTGTTAATGTCAACCCATCGACATATTAATTAATCAATATGATTCAAATATAACTGGTGATAAGGTAAAAGATTGCAATTGTTACGATTTATCTTTCAACTAATTTCCTGAATTTTGGAATTTGCACCGTTTTTTAACCTCTTTGCCCACTGGCATGAATTTGTGTCAATGGTGCTCGAAGTTGTCAGTGATGACGGTAGCACTTTAATTGTTGCTCTGTTATAGTTTTATAATTCTGAAATAATATGCAGCAAAAGGACACTTCTGCATCAACAGCCCCATATAACTCGGCAAATACCTTCATATTAATTATGTTTGACGTATGACTAAACAAATAGAGTAATGTAAACTAAGCTTCATAATTGATTTAAATATTGATGCCTGCATTTGATTGAGTCATGAAAGGCATCCGATGCTCTTTATCAAGAACCGTTCATGTCACGATATGTACATTAGGGCTGTATGTAGCCAGTTTCATTATTCTCAGAGAAATTCTAAATAAACTTAAATGGAGTAATTTTTCATAGCGTAAGGCTGTTTTCAGCAGTTTTTACCATCAACGTTGACTTACAAATTCGCGTTTTTATGGCTATATTTATTGGTTTTAATTCGAGTAAAACACGCGATAAATCAAGCTGAATTACCATCTGATAATTGTAAACCATGCCATCACGCTTATATTTTTTTATTTAGAATTTAGTCAAATTGAAACGCAGATTCATATAAAAGCAAATTAATATCAGGAACCGAATGAGACTATAAATCTAAAGTTGCTAATGGCAGAAGTTCTTTATGGGAAATTAATTGATTGAGTTTAGCCACTAGCCTTTGAAGATATTTCTGATTTTAATTTTTCTCTGTACGTTGGGAACTATTGGCGACCTCAGAACTTCCCCGAGGTCCAATTTCTGAAATAAAATTTGCTCTGAGAACACGTTTACCCGAGCCCGCCTATCTGGCTGAGGATAATTGATCTGGGATTATATTTCCTCGGCTAAATCTCCCCTGATCTCCACTCATCCGTTCAGCCAATATAAGCGATGTTGTCTCAAATAATTATCTAATCAGAGCCGCCATCTGATGGAAAGCCCAGATTTTTAACAATTCGTTCAACTGAAAGAGTAAGAAAGCAGGCGATTATAATTCAACATCGTCTGTTGCATGTAACATCGTAATTCTATTTTTAAAGAAGAAATTCACTAATCGCTGAATCCAATAATTGTCTGCTATTTTGTTTCTTCTTAAGCTTGCGACAAAATAGAATTCGTTAACTTCTCTCATAATCTTAATTAAAAAGTATTGTTTTCCTGATTAATTACTACTTTTATTAAATTTCTACTTCGAGTAGAAATTTCTCAAAGGTTATAAGCGAATTTTTATTTATTCATACTTGCCTTATATTTATATCACTATAACCTTGACTTTTATAGTGTATACGTAGTTTAAAAAAGGAGGAATTCGATGTGTCCTCCTAAATTTGATGGAGCTGTTGCAGCTCCTACTTCCACATGTGATCACGTAATACATGACGTTGTCACCTAAATGCTTAAAATTCAGTTGATGGTAAACAAAATTTATTTATGGTAATATGCTCCCTTAAAAGGATAAATAACGTTTCTGCCGATATATTCTTTTAGAATAGAACTCTTTTAGAATATATCGGCTCTCGGCTTCTGAGGAATGCATCAGTCGCTTGAATGCATCAGTCGCTTCCAATAATTACTTGCTCTTTTCAAATAGTCCACATTTTTAATTTCCTTCAGATAAAATAACCACGAACGAATGAAAACTTGCATTTCTATGGTAAAACTTTAATTTCTCTACTTCTAGGTACATATATGCAGTTGCACAATATTATACCATTAGGAAGCAGTAATTCAGCTTTCTTCATTATCTCATCTTGTGATAGCTGTTTTATCCATCACATTCAGCGTTGATTACAAATTTCAATTTTTTTAAAGATTATTAACGAATGCAAATGCTGTTATCTCGAAGTGTTGACAAATTAAACTTAATACCGTTAGGATTCATTAATTGTATGTAAAGTTTTAAAATAGTTATCTAGATGTATCTCAATATTGAAAAGAAAACATTTATAATATATTTTAAATATTATGATATATTTCAATAATTATATCCAAATAGGGTTTTTCAGTTATTTTGAAGGAGTGAAGTGAGTGAGTGAAGTTCTGGCTAAGCTAATCATACGAGCTATAGAGTAAAAAAGTAAAACACACATTATGGTAAAATTAATTGATAGATATCAATTGTGTTGATATCTATCAATTTTAATACCACACGTTTATACCATTAGACAATTTAGCTCATTTTCCGTTTAATCAGTCCTGTGAAGATTTACTCTCAGATCAGCGCGGCTGGGAATCGAATCCACAAAGGGTTCAGTTCACACGTCATGATCTGTCATTTACAACTTATGACGTCTTAAATGACAGATTCAACAACTGCTTAGTTTTAATGGCCTATCATTTAGTGAAAACTGAGGAAATAAAAAAACTATTTTAGGTAGAGCTACTGAACACTACATTCTTCGTAATAGCTTAATATTGGTTAACAGTAAGTAATAACATTATAATGACTATGGAGCTTATTGTCCGTTATTTCATCCGAAGATAATGGCGGAGTTGTTGAAGATATAAAGTGTATGAGAGAGGGAGAGGGAGAGAGCGAGAGAGAGAAACATCTAAAAAGAGAGAATTAATTAAATCCGAAGAAGAGGGCGGAAGGAGAATCCCGTAATAGAGTTGGAGCATGCAAGAACCGGTCCAGTGACGATGTGACGTCCCATACAGTGCTCGTGAAGTGTATGTATGCAGATAAGATCGGTACGTGCTATATAGATGTATGTGACACAATGCAATGCAACAAAGATTTAACGTCCCTTTAATCACCACGCAAAAAATGCGCTGTCAGTGGCATTTCAAACTGCAAAGTACATGTTCAAAAGCGCATGAACTCACTAGAAAATGCAAAGAACGAAGTGCCGACGTTTATGTGAACGTTTTGTTACGTCAATTACAATACATCATCATCTTACCTTGAATCCCAGTCTAAATAGGTTCGGTATTCGCCAATTACAGTACAAGAAAATAAAATACAAACGGCCATTCTTATCCATCTTCATATACATGTAAGCGACTAGAGGAAATTGGAATTGTTGCGATACGTCATTGGTTTTGCGTCACATTGCATCGATATTTCAAGCGACCGATTCGTCAAGTACAAAAATCTGGTCAGTGAAGATTTTATCCTTCAGTTCAGCATCTTTGTTAGTCGATCCTTAGGAGACAATGTGCATAGTTCTTTCTGCAACTTACGCGAACATAATATAGTACTTCTGCTTGGTTGAGTTAAGAGTTCACAGTAATAAAGTGGAATGGTAATGAGCAGAATGGCATGAGTTGAGTTGAAGACTTGTGATATGGAGAGACTTTTAATGAACTTCCATCTTTTAGGTTTAGAAATAGCAGAACACTTGAAGTTAGTCGGAGAGGTAGAGTAGATAAGAAAGAGATGAAATTGGTTGGAAGCGATGAGGCGAAATTCATGGAGGGAGATTTATTTCTCAGTGACACGATATCTAGAGAAACAGAGGAAAAAGAGACTGCCACTCTTAGATGGAGAGAGAGAGGGAGAGATAAAGGGAGAGAGAGAGTTAAAAGGTAAAAAGATGGCAAACACACATAAAAAAGCTAGACGATACGATGGTCTAGAAATGTGAGAATCAGAGAAAGTCGGACTGCATATCGATCTACATGTATTAAATTTCACTCACTGATGAAAAGGATTTAAATATAATTATCTGAACATTAATTTTGTCCCTGATCATCCTAGCTTGAGTAAGTTGAATAGAGAGTCCTTTCCAGGTTGAATAATTATGTTCACTAACCTTAGTATTTTGTGAAAGAACAATCTGCTAGACTCTTCAATTTTGTGTTTTTACTTGCATGCTAATTAATTAATTAATTAATGTATATTATTTATGAATAACTGTGTAAAAATCAGACAATGAGGGTAAATAATAATGATAGAGAGACGTCATCATTATCATCATCTTCTCTTAAATCCCAGTTTAATTAGAGTCGGGATACGAATAGACTTATCCAGTCCTCTCTGTCCCACACCATATTATCAGTCAATCTCTTATTTCCATTCGTTTAAGATTTTGCAGCAATTTCTGGAGCCTAGGCGCTCACCAACCGAATCCCCTTTCTGACACATTGGTTTGAACCTCTTTTTTAGAGAGATAAACACGTAGAAATACATAAAGAAAGAGAGAATGAGAAAAGAAGAGAAAGAGAGGGAGATAGAAAAAGGAAGGCACGATGGAACGCTAAGTGAGAGACGGAGGGAAACGAGTAATAGGAGACTCGGTCAACTTTTGTTGGTCCGGAGAATAAATAATAACACATGAAGGCACCTGCAGCTCCATTAAGTTCTTTGTTTCTTCTTCCTGTTCTTCCCTATTTTTCTTCTGCATTTATTATACCCTACAGTCGACTAACTCACATACTTAAGTCCTTGAATCAAAAGTAAATATTTATTTGGTCTAAGTGAAATCCGTTTGCAAGTCTATCAACTTTACATGTCTACTATACATTTAAATTAAGCCTATAAATAGTTTATAAAGACTATTTATTGGCTAGGTTAATAGAGAGAGTTGGTACAGATGGACAGTTGGTAAATGTATTAAGATAGAGGAGGAAGAGTTGGATAGAACACATTCTAAGGGGGAAAGTCTATTAAACGAGGTCCTAGAAGGTAGAATTGAAGGAAATAGAGGCGCAGAGGCAGGTAGAGATTAGGGTTTATGTATTATGTATGTTAGATGATTTAAAGACCCACTCATATGTGGACTTGAAGAGGAAAGCGTAAGACATAGAAGAGTGGAGGCGTTATATACCATAGACCTGCCAGTAGGCACTGCACTAAAAGAGAGAGGTAGAACTTGTTTATAGTTAATTGTCCATTTACTGATCCTATAAATTTCTGAGATTGTGCAGTCTGATAAGATCCATCGGGAATAACCATCTGAAACTTCGTGATGTCCACTGGCACTTTATTCACTGAGCTATTATAACATTCGAACCTGAGCTAGCTTGAGAAACTATACAACCAATGTATCAGATTTCATTATGGTGAACATGGGTGTGGTCAAAAAACATTAAATACGTGTTACTAAGTTATTTATATTAATTAAAGATTTTGATTGTCCTGCTAACTTGAACCGTGTAAGACTTTGGCAAACCTCCTAATAAAGGGGAAAGATACAACACTAGATTAGAAAAGTTTGCTACGACTTAAGGTTTGATTGATATTTGGCACTATACATAAGCCCTTTCTACAAAAAGCGGACAACATTTATTATATATTAGCATAATAAAATAGCGGATATCGATTTGAAATAGATTTAACGTACACACATGTACATGTAGATCATACCGTTATAAAATATCCCACTTTGCTGTCGGAAAATGCTCAACATATAAATTGGTAATGAACTATGCCGGCCTCCAGTCTGAAATATTAATGACAGAATAGAGTCATCAGATGCCGCTGATTGGTGATTTGATTAACGACATTCTGCAGAAGTCTGTCATTTGCAAATCATACAGAAATGCTATTCCCGTCAACTCAAACAAATTTGGGGAATTTTGTTGATGCACTGGAAATTCGGTTTTCTATAATTATTTCACTAATCTAATTTAAAGAACCAGTAAAAATATTGAAACTAATTTTAAACTATAAGTTTCGGTTTTCCGTTTTGTAATTTTCCGTTTTCCGTTTTAAAGCTGAACAAAATGGTCTAAATAACTAAAATTAGTTCTAAGCCAACATAGTGCTATAGAGAATATCTAAATACCAATGCATGTATTGTCGCATCCTAATAATGTTTGATGTTGCTTTGAAATATTAATACCGCAACAGTAACTCTATAAGTAATAACGTTGTAAGTCTTTTTATGATCAAGCGAGAGTTCTTACATATATGTTGCAAATTAGACAAGCCCAAATGTGACCATAATAATAATTTAGTATTATAATGTATTCACCTCGGATAATTTTAAGTACGAAATAAACTAATATTCTCAACAATTGGACAGGTTAGTATAATTATTCAAGTTAAGTGATGCAGTATTGAATATGATCTTAGAACTAGTCACAGCTATCATCTTGTAGGTTAATTGCAAGTAATTACAAGCTTCCCGCCATGGTTCCGAGAAACTTGAGAAAATATCAATCAAAAACTGTACTCGATCTTTAGCAGCTGACAAATGTAGATTCTTTCTCAAAATAGTTCACAGATACTGAGAAGTGTTCAGCTGCTGTGTTAAAGCAACCACATCAGAACTTATAGTATTTCAAATCGATAGTTTATAATGCGATAGTGCAACAACATCTTCATTGATGTCGCAATTACGTCAACTTCTGAATAAATGGATTGCTCATGTAAAATAAAACTTAACATGAATGCGTGGCTTGAATCTATCCTTTACTATAGTACTATTTTTAATGATAAACTGTGTAGGATAGACAACGATAGATAGAAACATACACAGATATAGAAAGAGAGAGGGAGAGAAAGAGAGAGAGAGAGAGATTGAAGACGATAGTAACTAAGACAAACTTGCCTATTATATATTTATCTGAGCCTGTTTTGTTCACGAGAGATGACTGACTGCGGCCCCTCAGCCGATCTATCATTCCAACCACTGTCAAACACAGAAAACAATCCGACAATCAGTTACTAGAACACAAAAATCTAAATCATTAATTCATTCTAGGTATGTTTCAAAAATATCTCTAAGAGTAATTTTTTAAAGCTGAATAGCTTAAACCCGATCATAGCGTCAGTTTCAGCTTAGTGTCTCTAGTTTTTAACCTATATCTCAAAAACTATGGAGTGAAAATTAGAATCTCTACAAAATAGTTTCAAGATTAGTTAATTTGATATTTTGTAATATGATTTCTCTATATTCTTCCTTTTCATGTAACCAAACCATTCTACGTTTCGAAAAGAGGCAACTACTATCAACTTCAAAATAATGAATTAGTAACAGATCCAATAAATTGTATGATGTTAGATTTATCTTATGGCCAAAAAATACTTTAAATATCAATGGCTTCGAAAATAGGATTTATGAATTGAATGTCAATCAATCAATCAATCAATAAGAATTTAACGTCCGGTACCTCGCTATAAGGCAATGTCAGGGACTTCAAACAAAACAAACAAGAGTCAAACAAGAGTCACCGCTAACAGTACACATTCCCGAAATAAATTGCAGCAGAGGCTATGAATTTCACCCGCTGACTTGAGTCGATGACACTGACTTCAAATTAGCATTATTACTGCTGTATTTCTGCAGCTAAGTCTATACTACCGGGAACAATGAAATTTCTGCCGGTACATAAAGTTTGATTGCAGTTACTTAAACTGATTCTTTAAGATAAGATAATAAGAAGTTAAGACCTACAAATTAAATTAAATTAATTTGTAACATTAGAAAATTATCTTAATGATATTGATGGGTTTAGTTCATCAATGGCATTTTTTGTATTATTATATTACAATCGTTAGAAAATTACAATGCATCTTAGTTTTTCTTACATTTTATTTAGGTAGCTTACATATGTACTCTGTTTCTTTGTTCCTACGTTAATAAAGAGCTCTCTATCCACCATGAAAGTTATTTGTAGCATAAAGGATATGCCAATTCATAATCTAAGTTTTAGCTAATGAAAATACGGTTTATAAAATGATTTTTCACTGCTCTCCTCTGCTCTTAGCTATTTACGACTATTACGACGCGAGCAGTGCGTGTTTGACAAATTCTTTGTCTCTGACACAATACTAATATTTCATGTACTACATTTTTTGAGAGACAGAAATAACGCTTAGAAACTTACACATGAAACAGTTTAACACTCAATTAACTAACAGTATAAAGAAAATCAAGACGATTAAGATAGCAGAAGGTTACAAGTGGTCACACTCTTATACGGAAGTAAAACATCAGGCAATAGCTACATGTATCTCTAAACACTCGGGTGCATAAATAAAGATGAAACAGAAGCTTGCTATGATGAGGAATTACATGCCAAGGATCAACCATCTTACAGTACACTCACAGAGCGATAAAGAGAGAGAGAGAAAGCGAGAGAGAGAGCGAGAGATAAAGAGAGAGAGAGAGAAAGAGAGAGAAAGAGAAAGATAGAGTAAGAAGGACAAAGAGATCTTGAAGAATAGGCTCACTATGCGGTCTGAAGGTTTACTCTAACTAAAAGAATTTATACTGTGGATATTATATCCGGCTCCCATTCAAAAGGGTCCATTTCCTTGATTAGACTATGCGTCGTTCTGTGACTTGTTTGGAAGCGCTAACGGAATCGGGAGAGGAAGCGAGATTGAATGGTTGAATTGGCTCTCACACATCTCGGCAGTTCATTATTTCTCAGGAGGGATTCCTATATCAATTTAAGTTCAGAATAACTAAAAATCATACGAAGCCAATGATGTTTATAAGCATTGTCAAGGTATCCATGCCCTGCGTGTGGATCAGACGATGTGTGTGACTTAATGATAAACGCTTTAGATATGTTTAAACTAAATAAATGAACTAAAGACTTCATTCCCATTATTTTGGGTGACACAGATATTAGAAACCTTCAATGAATAGTATTGGTCTTGTGAACGAACGTATTTCTTTTGTATTTTTTTATATGTATTTGTTATCGTGATTGTGATTTGCTGCATTTAAACATTGAAGTTTGAAAAGTTTTGAGAATAGATCTAAACTTTTCTTTGATTACTAACTACTTCTCTCCCTCCCCCCCCCCCCTCTCTCTCTCTCTCTGTCTCTTAGTGTAGCCTACTGCCGACAGGCAGGTTCGTGGTAAATAACGCATCCACACTTCTCTGTCTTTCGCTTCCCTCTTCATGTCCACGTATAAGTGGATCTTTAAATCATCTAATATTCCTAATCTCGGCCTGCCTCTTCTTCTTTTTCCTTCCATTCTGCCTTCTATGACCGCTTTTAATAGACTCTCCCTTAGAATGTGTCCTATCCAACTCTATTCCTATTTCTTGATACGTTTATTTATTTTTCTTTAAATTCGCGTAGTTACACACATGACATACCGCATGTGTTTACAATGTTTCCTTTGTTAGTTTCTGTTTTTGTAGTTTTCGTTATTTCCTCCATTCTCCTCCATGGTTATTAGTAATCGTTGCCTTTTGTTGGCGCATCAATTGCAGCCGGCGCGGATTTAAGAATAACCATTCAATACCCTCAGGATTTTTTCTTTCATAGCTCTCAACACACGATCTAATCAACTGTCTATCTGTGCCAACTCTCTCCAGAACTTCCTCATTCGTAACCGCTTGAGTCCAGCTAATCCTTTCCATTCTTCTCCATAGCCACTTCTCTAATACCTCTAGTTTCCTGATATCTTCCTTCCCTAAGGTCTAATTACTTAAAAAACTCTAAATGAAAGTTTAACGCAGTCGAAAACGATGCTGATTACGACTTTCACAAAAAAGTTCATCGCATTTTAACCGCATCGAGGTCGTAAAATACGAGGACCAAACAAAGGCCTTTTAACTTAAAATCGAAGTATTTACTTTCTAACTTTAGAAAGATAGAACTAGAGAAAATTATTATTGGTAGAGAAAAATATTTCATCGCAATGATATACTGTGTATGTAGGATAAACATTTGATGAAATTTGTTGAAATTTTCTCTTCTGCAAGAAGCCAAAAGTATCGTACCTTCACATTGAGTTTAGTAACAATATTGATAATAATAATAATAATACTACTACTAATAATAAAGGTTTAACGTCCGTTACCTCATCCAAGGATGATGTCAAGGACGTAAATAATGTGTTAAAAAGAGTGTTGATAAATAATTAGCCTCTTTATTTATCATACATGTGCTACAAGTATCTACATGTACAACTCTACATTATAGATACTTTAAAGATAACTAAAGTTTATCTAAGTTACTATCTAAGGTCTATCTAGTTAAGTTTACTAATCTTATGGGATCTTACATAATTAGAGAAAACGTAACTACAGCGGGTTTTATTTCTTTTTCGTCAAGTGAAAGCATGTCAATTTTCATTTCTCGAATTAATTTTAATCTCCAAGGGGGACTTGAAAATGATAAACCGCAGCCCAGCTCTAAGCAATGGTGACCACCTGCAGCCCAGCATATTAAATAGGACCTTCGGTTCGTCACTGGCTGCCGGAGTCTATGATAAATGGATTTCATCAAGCAGAAGGGGAAGAAAGATGGACTATCTTAAACAGTATCTAGGCAAATATGTTAATGTTAAATACCTATTTCGCCCGTCACTGACATCGCTTTCGAGTGAGGAAACTGACGTTAACCTTAGCATTAGCCTTAAATACCTATTTACATGCAAGAGACACTACCTGTTTGTATTCTAATCTAAGTTAAAGGAATTCATAAGGAATTCTTTAATTAATCTTTAATTTATTTAATCTTTAATCTTTAATTAATCTTTAAGGAATTCTTAATCAAAATCTTTAATTAATCAAATTAAATCTGTTGTAAGAAAAGCTTCTTACCAGTTTATAAGGCAAAAAGGAGTAATTCATCAAAAAATTGATTTCAAATTTAAATGCAGATTACTACAAAATTTCAAAGAGGCCGTCATTTAGAAGGCCTCTACAGCGTATAGAAAGCCTATATAATGTACACGGTATAAAAGGTTTGCTAATAATGCGCGATGGAGAAAACCAAGTAATATCTGCGTAGGCTCTGCTAGGGAATTCACAGAGAGCAAGGTGGACAAGTCACACGTGATAATGAGGTGTAGACAGAGTCGTGATACTCTATGATGTCGTGGACGGCGCATGACGTATGAAGCGACATGTTGTAAATAAATAATGAGGCATTGTTAATTAACCTAAATGAAGTTTTTTTCATTTCTCTGAGATACTGATAGATTTCTGTATGATACAGCTAGTTCTATTTAGCAAATAGTTAGCGTTGATATGCTCTGTTGTTTGTATACTCTGGAAGAATTTAGAAAATTTTAGAAAACAATTTGAAAAATTTTGCCGAGCTTAACATGTCTATTTTCGTCTTTCTTCCTTTGGGATGAGCCTGTGGATGTCAGAAAGTTATTCGACAGCCGAGTAGTAGGTGCAGTGTTACAATTCGGTGCACACCCGTCACTAACATGCTAACTAACTGGAAACTGACGTTAAATTTGGCTTTTTATGTTGCCTTTGTAGGTCAAACAAGTGCGGATTTAATGAGATTGAAATCCCTACCACAGTATTACTTGCTTGAGAGACAAGTGTGCTGTCATCTCGGTCCGATATATTCATTAGCTACACTAATAGCAAATGTTTCCAAATGTACGATTAGTACAGGGTGAGTAAAAAAAAGTGATAACACATGCAAAAAGTTTGAATATCTCAGACTATTGTTAATATTTTCAAATCAAACGTTTACCAATTACTAAAGGAATAATTAGTGATGGGGTGGCCAATTGTTATCCATTTTAACCTATCGATTGGTCAGTTATACAAGTTTCAGCAGCGCAACCCCCCATTTTTTACCTAAAAATGGCGTTTGCTACAACGGTAAGGGCAAATTGCACTTCATTGGTGAGAACGACAAGTTGAACGCTCAGTATTACGTCCATACTTTACTTCCCAAGCTGTTTGATGATTGCATTGCTCTTCTACCAAATGGTTTCATCTGTCAGCAGAATGGTGCTCCGGCTCATGTTTCTCGTCATGGACAGGAATGGATCAGGGAGAGAAACCCAGATTTCATCAAGAAGTATGAATGGCCTCCAAACTCTCCCGATCTAAATCCTCTGAATTTCCATGTCTGGGGAACAATGCTGCATCTCTATCAGAAATACCAGCCGAAGCATAAAAACAAGACAGAACTGCAGAAAGTGCTACAATCACTTTGGGAGATACTGCCCCAAGATGTAATCAACAAGGCTGTCCTAGCGTTCCGAAAGCTGCTGCAGTCCTGCATAGCAGAGGGAGGAAAGCATATCGAATAGTCAATAATGCTAGCAGAAAGAACTGGTTCTTTCTGAACCACAACAACGACCCTTTTCAGGGTCAAAAAATAAAATAAAATAAAATTTTAATTTACAGTACATTAATAAGGGGGGTTGCTCTGCTGAAACTTGTATAACTGGCTCATCTATAAATTAAAATGGATGAAAATAGGCCACCTCATCCAGCATTGGTCCTTTAGTAATTGGTAAAAGTTTTATTTGAAAATATTAATAATAGCCTGAGATATTCAAACTTTTTGCAGGTGTTATCACTTTTTTTACTCACCCTGTAATGATAAATAAACTTAATAAAGTCGCCAATTATTACAGTCTCTCAATCATTAGCTAGCTACTTCAGTGATGGTTAACACTGAAGTAGCACTATCTTTGGTAAATTAGCTTGGGGTTCAAATCCTAGGCTCTCCCGGCAATGACATAGCTTTTTATTGAGGAAACTGACGTTAACGTTAGCATTACCATCTTTTATCACGACTTCATAAGAATGGTTTTGTGATTTGAGTTGATTTAGAGTCTCCAGGGGGGGATTCAGAGCCCCCCGCCCCTCCACCCGCTAGGCCGCCAATCATACATGACGGCTCCATTTTTTTCAGCATGGGACTGCTCTTTTTCTCAATTTTTATTGTGTTTATCTTTCATGTACATATTAATACTTACAAAAGCTATTAAGCTTTTGTAAGTATTAATATGTACATGAAAGTAAAAAGGGCGTAAATTAAAAAAGTTTAACTCTGTCCCGGAGAAGGCTTGGGCGTAAGTAATACGGACACTGTCAAAAATTATTTCGGGCCTCCACCTTACAAAATTCTGGATTCGCCCCTGAGGCTGAGGGTCTCAGCTTTGATTCATTGCGTGCTTCGAAACAATGAAGCCGGTATACCGTGGAGACATCGAAACGAAACGACCTTGATACTGAAAATATACCATGGAATAATTTATGCCCTTGGAATGACAATTTCACTAATTTACTTGCAATAACTTACAATGTACATAATAAGAGATGTCGTAATAAAGCATCAGCATATATTTTCTAAAGGCATTAGGATTTTACCGGATAATAGCAACACTGTATGCCGTGGAGTTAATGAGTTAATGAGTTAATAAGTTACAATGAATTAAGCACTTCACAAAAAGCTATGCTACATCCACACCTAAATTTTAACATAATTATAGCTTTGGAATAATATGGCTTCCTATGTGGTTTCCCGTTGCCTTCTTCAGTTCTTGCTCAGCCGCCTCTTACGAGCTACTAGAAGTAATAGGCCTACTTACGTTTGCTAGAAAGGAAGCCATTGGTGAGACCAAATCTGGTAGACGTCACGGGCCGACCGTCTTCGTCTGGCATTATAATCCTTTTATATCAAGCAATATCCCTCGTTATGATCTTTGTTAATTTGTTATTCACTTAACAGTAGCAAGTTTCACCCGCTAAATATAGCGAGCTGTTATCCTTAATTAAAGGCCTAAACAACTAGGTAAAGCCTAACAATAATCCTGGTGTAGAAACTGGCCCTGTTTAAGTAAAATAAGATCAACGGTATTTTAATGTAATATTAATAAAATTATAAATTATGGGAAAAGGTAAAATTTGCAAAAATTGCAATTATTAACTAAGCCACACGCATGACTGGTTAATTAATTATTGTTCTACAGCACAACGAAGGTCGATGTGATTTGTCGATAGCTCATTGTTCGGCTCTCCTGTCATGTGCTTATTATCTTGCACATATCGAAAACTTTAAAGAAATGCAGTTCTTAAGTTTATGGCTAATCAACTTCAATAAACTTAAATAATTTTAAGTTTATGGCTAATCGATTTCGCAAAAATTTAGTAAATTTAGTCAAAATATTGGTCTACGACATTAAACTATCATAGTCTACTGAAATTAAGACTAGCATAAAACGTAAAATTTGATCGCTTTAACTAAATTGCACTGCACTGTACCTACAAGTAGCTTTACTTTATTTTAATCTACTCTCTCCAGCTCAAAACAGTCGATGTGTTAAAGTTGTCCTGTAAGTAACTGGAGGCTGACCGCATCACGTTCAGCAGATCTACTCTGATATTCAGTCGAGTCTCTGTAAGAACTGAGAGACGTCACGTGACACCAGAGCTTCTCTTATCACCGCACGGCTCCCATTCACTCCAACAACTGACGACTAGTCATGAGTGTATTGCATTAACTGTTCTCTTAAAGATCGATTAAATATAATTAAAGATAATTAGATATAATATAATTAAATATAATTAGATAATTAAATAATTAAAGATCGATTAAAGATGATTAAAAGATATTAAAGATCGATTCAAGTCTTTTGTTCAAATTGCTATTGCATTTTTCGTTATGTGGCTCATTCTGAACAAGATAAGTTCCATACGTAAAACACTGCGTGCAAACCGTGATAATTAATTAACACGGTAATAATTAAATGAGATTTGAGTGATTTACCAGTTAACCTTGACGTCGGTCAATCATCAATGCAGGTTCAAACATCCAAATTAAATGTACTTAAACCATAATCGTCATTTCTAAAAGTTCAAGTATCATGGCGCTGTCAGATTGTGCTATCATGACTTTAAGCCCAACAGTTGAACTGGTAAATCTGAGTATCAGAGAATCAGTGAATTTGAGCCTATGGCAATGACGCAGTCGTGATGACTTCTATGACCCAGCATCTTTACCAGCCACTATGACCAGTGTTGACTCCTATGACCAGTATTGACTCCTATGAATAGTGTTGACTCCTATGACTAGTGTTGACTCCTATAACCAGTGTTGACTCCTATGACCAGTGTTGACTCCTATGACCAGTGTTGACTCCCATGACCAGTTTTGACTCCTATGACCCAGCAGTTTTAACAATCGCTATGACCAGTGTTGACTCCAATGACTAGTATTGACTCCTTTAATCAGTGTTGACTCCAATGACCAAGTAGTTTTAACAGCCCCTATGACCAGTGTTGACTTCAACGACTAGTGTTGACTCCTATGGCTAGTGTTGACTCCTATGACTAGTGTTGACTCCTATGACTAGTGTTGACTCCTATGACCAGTGTTGACTCCTGTGACCAGTGTTGATTCCTATGCCCCAGAAGTTTTAACTACCCCTATGACCAGTGTTAACTGATCCCACTAAAATGCCTTTACATGATAGCAAGGTAAATTTAAATCAAAATATGATTTTGCCTCATCGAAACCTTAATATGCAACCTTAAGTTAGGGAAATCATGCCTCCTAATATTGCTTTCACCGTCTACTATTAGTCACTCACTAAAATGAAATTAAAATTGGCCATTTAATTATGATAAGAATATACAGTCATATGTTTCAGCAATTTGCGTTTATACTAAAGTCTCAACATAATATTGTTAATATTTCTGTAGCTCGTTAATGATCTTAGTATTGTCGTGATCTTTAATCCTATAACTATTTTGTATATTATGCGATGTTGATAACCAAAATACTCCATACAAAAACTATAGGTCTACATTCAGGATACATCATATACAGTAAATTAGACCTTCAGAAGTATCAGTTTATTCGGGGAGAATACTTTCGCGTTGTAAAGATATATTCTTTGCTTTGACTTATTCCCATGCTCATTACTCTGTAAATTGAGGGTTCCTTCTTGACAGCGATTGAAAATACGTCATGTGCCAGCTAAATTCAATTTTCCAATCGAACGACACAATTACCTAATTTTTTTCCAATATCAAAAGTTGCAGTGGAGTTGAATATGATGTATTGTAATTGCTCGCTAACTGTAATTGATCAATATCAAGACCGTTAAATTCTTTAGACGAGGGGCCAGTAAAGAACAAAGCAAATTTCTACAGACTAATAATTGTTTAAACAATTAGAATGGATCGATAGCACCGCACCATTCAAATATAGCGGATGCAATGGTAATTGTTTCACTTGAGAGCTGTAGACTATATAGGGCTAGCAATAGACGGCATTGATCAGATTAAACAATTTATATAGAATACTTAGAATGGCTCCAGAAATAATTAATTAGAATCGAAACTCGAAAAAATTGCTTTCTACTTTAAATATTCTTTAAATATAAGTTCTTTAAATATTTCACAAAACAAAAGATAGAAAACCTTAAAATGTCTTTAGTATGACTTAACATAAACATATAACAGCCACGCGACTGTTAGAATATACTTCTAACAGTTTACATTTCTTTAGATGAAATTAAGAAGTGCAAAAGCAGGTTATGGTGAGCATTTCTGTATATCAATGGTATGTCTAGTTCCAATAACTTAAATCCATTCAAGAGAAAAGGGTGCATTAGTTGACAGCGTCTTCTTCATGCATATGAATTTTGAGGTTAATTTATGTAAATGCATTAATCAAAGCAATATAGCACTTTATGTATAATTCCATGAAGCGCTGTCAGTGTCAACTGTCGTGGTTAAAGATGAAGCTACATACGAACTGTCCATGCGACGATATCTTTCTCTTTTGTAAAGAATTTCTATTTCTGACTCGACTGAATGATATCTCTGATTCCAGAGGGACAGATCAACAGACCATATACCACCCCCACCTTCGATTTTAACACATGCCACCCCACCTTTGACTTAACCGACTACCACCACACATTCAACATAAACATATACCACCGCATTAACCACAACCCTGGACCTGAACCTATACTATCCCCACACACCACCTGCAGACCACACACCACCTCCACCTTCGATCTGATCACATACCACCCGACCCTCGACTTCAATGTACACCACCTACCATCCTGCTCCCTTTGTTCTACCTGCTGCCCCATTATTGAATGCTGCATAGGTCTGAAGTTCTGAACATAGAAATTCAATATTCGTTTCACAATAGGGGATAGTGGCATCATACCCAGTCCTACTATGGACACACATGATATATTCCATAACTCATAAATATTATATTAATTTAATACTAATCTAATCCTAATAAATTTATCGTCAAATTTATATTTATGAAGCAAAAATTGTCTCAGATGAACCGACTGGGATTCTAGCAGAAGACCTCGTGCTTATCAGACATCCGCCTCATCGACTCGGCTTATTATTCCAGTACTAGGCGCAATATTGAATACACATACAAAATTTTACACAATACTGTACTATACGCACGTCTTCATAAAAGGTAGAATACTTTACTTTATGTAAGTTATACATATCTAGAAACGACATCTTGTAGTGGCAGACCCATGTACACATTCCTACTCACATGATACCTTCATGTTCCTTAGAGTATTCAATCGATTATCAAGTTAATCTCTGAGCAACAAGTTATTTTTTATGCAGGTTAAAAGTTAAGGTCTTAAATCCGAAGGGCTTCTCTTCGATACGCCAGGCGTATCGTAAAATTCGGAAGGTGAATGTCCGAGATTTTACTCTTTCATTAGCTCAACTGGTACATGATCCCAAGACCTTAGGAACAACTATTTAAAACTTCATGCCGTTACCTAACGCGCTTACACACTGAGTCACTGAGGTATTCAACAAAAGGCCTTGCCTATCCACGCCCAATTATAGCCCGCAGCTTGGGAATAATATGATTTCTGAGATAATTTGACTCTGCCTTCCTCAGTTCTAACTTAGTCGTCTCTTACGACATGTGTAGTTTGCAGTTGGACTTTTTATTCAGTTGCCCGAACACAACACGGGTCAGATACTATCGTCGCTTTATAGACTTTTCAACCTAAGTTAACACTAAAAATGTCATATAAATAACATTAACACAATACTAAAATTACACTACCCAAACATTACTTAGTTCAAAATATTCAATTTTGTGACGCAGAGGCTTCTTTCCACCTTTTCCAATGACGCAAAACGCAACTTACTGTTCTGAAAATGGGGTACCGTACTATAGCACTGTGCCCCTTAAGTTTGATTTTCAGGTATCCCCGGAATATTTCGTAATGAAAACTGCGTCATCGCTTATATGGCGAAAATGCCCCTGTTGTGACCTGTCGATTTCAACGCAACGATCACGATTCAGAAATTAACGGATCTAATGAAACAAATGGAATCATTAGTTGCAGATGCTGGCTGTGTTATCTAGCAAGGATATTAAGGATATTAACTGATATTCGCTTTTCCGGAATCGTTTTGGGAATGATTTATTTAAAAACGTAGTTTAAAGAAAAAGGAAAGAAAAATGATTAAAGGTAGACCGAGACTTGGAATGTTGGATGATTTAGTAACAAATTCGTAGTTGATATGAAAAGAAAAAGAAAGAATAGAAATATGTGGAGGAGTTTTGTATCAAGGACCTGCCAAAAGGCAGTACACTTAGAGAGATAGGCTGTTTAAATACCAGCAGTATTCCAAGCCGAAGGTCTCATTTAACTATAAACCATTTTGCCTACAGTCCAGTCACTGCAGTACAGCAGAGCAACGTAGGTGATCAATGACCATCTAGGCATTGTAAGACATGGTTTGCCACAGCCCCTTCTAAAAAATATGCGGACGGGGTGGGGGTTGGGGGAAGTGTTTACAAGGCAAAGCAAATTACGCTTATTCGTTTCAAGTGTAAGCATACTTCTACTAAAGTACTGTTGTCAAAAAGTCATTACCGGAGAATAGAAATGATTTTTTGCAACAGCTATTCGTTAGAATTTTAGAATAATTTCTTTTGCACACACACACACAAAAACACACACGCACGCAAACACGTACGCACACACACACATCGTCTCTCTCTCTCTTTCTTTCTCTCTCTCTCTCTCTCTCTCTCTCTCTCTCTATATATATATATATATATATATATACCCCGTGTTGTGCTCAAGCTATAGGTTACATAAGGTATGGATAAGGCATAGAATTTGTGAAGACTTCCAGTATGAATACGTACCTTGAACCTGCCACTTGGCAGTGCACTGAGAAGGATATACACGTATATATATATATATATATATATATATATATATATATATATATATATATATATATATCGTTGTGCAGTAGAAATTTTAGTTTCACTAAAATATCAAAGTACTTTCGTCTGAATTAAATAGATAACGTTTAATTGCTAATAAAAGTTTCAGTTGTCAACGTGTTGATAGTTGACTATCAACACGTTGACATCTTTATTTTGATATTAGCTCAATATTGATTTAGTTCACTTGATTTATCCTACCCCAGACTAAGGTTTAAGGAGACTATCTTTTGCTTTAAATTATATAACTCTGCTTCCGCTATTTACCTACTTTCATGGGCAGTAATTAATGTGTATGGTTGCCATAGGCTCAGTAGTATTGTGTAGAATAGAAGACAACTATTAAACATATATGTTATTCTTAGTAAAAGCTAAAAAAACTTATATTAACGTCAGTTTCCTCACTCAAAGGCGATGTCAGTGATGTGCGCGCCCAGAATTTGAACCCCGCACATACTGATCATCGCCGCTGGCTCCAGCCAATTGTGATCCGTTAATTGCTACTGACTGTATTACCTACACAGCTTAGGCTCTTTTGTGGTAACCCTCTTCCTGATTAATTATGTTTTTAGTTTCTCGTTAAGAATGCTGTATTTATGTGTAGTAGAGATATGAAAGAAATAAAATGTTGCATTAAAAATACAGAGAAAGTTTGCAACATCTGTCGAAATTGGACAGCGTAATTATCTTATAATATCATATCATGGGTAAACAAGATTGTTT
The DNA here is from genome assembly GCA_905160935.1 of Enchytraeus crypticus. Taxonomy (NCBI): domain Eukaryota; kingdom Metazoa; phylum Annelida; class Clitellata; order Enchytraeida; family Enchytraeidae; genus Enchytraeus; species Enchytraeus crypticus. Next base: position 657,656 of record CAJHZI010000186.1, read on the forward strand.
TGTCAGGGAATGAAACCCCTGCCCATTAAATGTTAGTCGAAGCTGAAGAAGGCATAGGTGGCCCACCTCATTCTGCTTATAATTATAAGCAGAATCCCCCAAGAATAATGGTTTATCAAAAGGAATGTTATAAATAATATAAAAATCCACCCATAAGTGGACATGAAGAGAAAGATAGATTAGAGGCGTTATATACCATGGACCTGCCAGTAGTCATTGCAGTAAGAGAGAGAGAGAGAGAGAGAACATATCCTTTAAAAGGCTCATTAAAATTAGCAGTTTGTAGTGAATGCTTAACTTCAGCAAAAAAACATAGTTAAATTTCATTGTAATCTTTTCTGTTTTCAGATAAACAAGGACAGGTCCGGGCTAGACAGAGTCTGGTGGGGATTTGAAAATGAAGCCTCGTGAGTATCAGGCAGGTTATCTCAGACTATCACACAGGTCATGCAATATAAGAAAGTCTCATATAAAACTTCTGCCAGGATAAGTATGCCTACAAAATATCAAACTACTTCTCCTGGGTCAAGTCGGAACCAAGATTGTTTTCATGTCCGACTGTGAATTAATAAGTATAGGGTTCAAAGCAACAGCTCCGTCAAAGTCACGCTTTTGAATGGGAAACAGACAAAACGAATATAATCCTTTTAAAATTTAATAATGTTTTACCATTTCAATAACAATTAAAGAATAGAAAGCTACAACTAACATTTTATATTTTATTCTTAATTAATTACAGCATTCACACACAGTCAAATATGATACACATCTCACAATTACACATCTCATTTAATACATTTCATGAGAAAACTAACACCCAATCGCAAGCAAACTTTTGTTTTACAGGAATTTCGCATAGTCATCCTTAGTAAATTCAATGATGTGTACCAATTGTTTACTTCTCAGAACAGTTGTCACCATATTGCGCTATATTTAGTAAATCTCAGCAGAGTCTAGGTGCAGAAGATCTTGGCCCAAATATATCAGTCTATTAGAAGCCTCATATGAACATGAGCAATTATTATTTATTTAATATTAAATGTCTCAGGTCCACAAAATTTCAATTTCTACTCTTATTATGGTAACTTCAAGTCTCTCCACTAGAGTCTTAGCCCAATCCAATAAATTTGCTTTTATCACTCTACCAATTCTCTCATTAAGTAGCACCCACCCATAACTCTCTCGACCATTGCAAACAAGCAATACATAACGTTTTACAGTCGCGAGCCAGGGGCAGTGCCGGTAAGATATTCGACCGCGAATCAGTACATGCGGGGTTCATATCCTGGCCTCACCCGTCACTGATATTGCTTTCAAGTGAGGAAACTGACGTTAACATTAGCTTTATCAGCTTCTTAGTCTTTATTCACAACGAGCCCTATACCCAACTTCTAACTTCCACATAGCTCATCAATAATTTTACACATAGTCTATCACCTCCTAGTACAGTCATCTATCCAAACCCTATACACTCGTCTCTACAACCACTCTAACCAGTCCATCACTTCCTAGTACAGTCATTTATCCAAACCCTATACACTTGTCTCTACAACCCCTCTAACCAGTCCATCACTTCCTAGTACAGTCATTTATCAAAACCCTATACACTTGTCTCTACAACCCCTCTAACCAGTCCATCACCTCCTAGTACAGTCATCTATCCAAACCCTATACACTCGTCTCTACAACCCCTCTAACCAGTTCATCACTTCCTAGTACAGTCATCTATCTAAACCCTATACACTCGTCTCCACAACCCCTCTAACCAGTCCATCACCCCGAGCCACCCCGGCTCCTATTCTTCTGCTCTTCTGAATTTCCAGAATTCTTTCAGTTGCAGATTTCTCCGAGGTCATCTTGGCATATCTCTGAGGATTAGGAAAACTAGCGACATTGAGAGAGGGGTCGACGTTAGTGAGGGGAGTCCAAACACCCTGAATAGATGGATGATCTGTATGCCAGGTTTTACGTAGCCTCACAGTCTCAATTCCAGACTGAGTCCTCATCAGCTCCACCCACTTACATAGCTCCTCCCTTGGCTTACTCGCAACCGGTATTGATATCTGATTCTCATTCACTGCTCAATCAATCAATCAATCAATCGAAGTATCAATCACGTTTCTAGCTATTCACTGGGAAAAAAGACTACCAGTATTGAAATCGTAATTAAGTTTACATAATTAACAGTCAACTGTAACAAATGATAACTAAATTAAACTCTATGCTCTTACTTCTCTCTCAGAATACTGATTAATGATCGTTGTCATTAACGGTCACTGTCCTACAGATCAACAAATAATTATAATTGTCCTTAATATTTGTCCTATATAACCTGTAAGTGCTGAATATCCTTCATCCTCAATACCGAAGGGAAGAAATCAGTAGTGTAAGATTTTCACCTCACAAGGTTTGCCTTTTAAATTTAGTGCGTTACAGATGTTGTACAGACATTCTACATCGAAAATACGTAATGTACGGTTGACTAAACGTGGAGGAAATAAAATGAGAAAAAAGAGATTGAAACAACATTAGGTTTACAGATTTTTGCCAATTTTTGATTTGTCTTAGTACCTGTCATAGAAGCCACAGCACTGTTATATATATCCACTAAATGGTTGGATTAGTCAGGATTAAACTCGACTTCAAATCTTATTTTATTGCTTCATAATATTTAATTTTCATTGGCTAAATCTTTTAACAAAAAGTCAAAAGAAAGACACAAAGATAAAGATGGTGAAAACCTTGGTTTGGACAACGCTATTATATGGATGTGAAACATTAACCTTATGGAAAGAAGATATTAGAAAACTTGAGGCATTGGAAATGTGGATATGGAGAAGAATGGAAAGGATTAGCTCAACTCAAAGGTTATAGACCTTTTATAAAAGGTGCTTACTTTGAAAAATCACCTTATATATTATTTTATTCGTTAGAGCAGCACCACTGTGCATCATAAAATTGATTGTTTTGTGGAAGGCAACTGCAATGTGATATATCCTTAAAATGTAATATAATATTATCCTCTCTAGATATTCTATCTAGACATATATTAACTGTAAATTTAAACATATGTTTATCATCATTTGACAAGAAATTGAAATATAATTTGTTTGCAATTAATTAAAATACCATTCTGTTAAAAAATGAAGAAATACATAATAAATATATACCGAATATACTGAACATTACCAGCCTTCAATAGAAGCACACACCCCTCCCCACTCTCCGACTAGACTTTGTTTATTATGTGAACAGAGTTACAGCTACATATTATAAAAGGTCTATAAATGAGGAAGTTCAGGAGAGAGTTGATACAGATAGACAGTTGATAATCGTATTAAGAAATAGGAAGAAGAGTTGGATGGGACACATTCTAAGGGGGGAAGTCTACTAAAAGAGGTCATAGAAGGTAGAACGGAAGGAAAAAGAGGCAGACGCAGGCCGAGATTAAGAAAGTTAGATGATTTAAAGATTCACTCATATGCGGACACAAAGAGCAGAGCAGAAGATAGAGAAGCGTGGAGGCATTATATGCCACGGACCAGCCATAGGCACTAAGAGAAATAAGACAGAGACACTAAGAGAGAGAGACAGAGATATAGCGATTGCGTACATACGGTATTCTCCAACAATACTTGGAGCCCTGAACCTCCTAGGCTGAAGATAAACGACCACACCCGGGTGAGCTCTCGTGAACTCCAGTAAGTCGTTCTCTATAAAATCTCTGCACATTCGATCAGTAAATCAATTCTTGACTTCAACGATAGCCGTCAGTCAAGCAAAACTACTATAACAACATAATATCTATAAATTCTTAAAAGTACTTGAAGAGCTGGGGAGAAACCTAGCCAATCACATGTCAAATACAAAGCAACGAGCTCTCTGTAACCTGACATGTCAGTGATCGGTTAAGTTTGGAGCAGAGATTCCATTGAGTATGAGGTCGGATCTTCTCACAGGGCCAATGCGGATACATAGGCCATATAGGCTTTTATTAAATTCTCTCCACTCGCTATTAGTTTATGAATCCTAGACTGCATCCAATGCACATATCTCTACATATTTAAGTTCAGCACATTTATAATCCCTTAATAATTTCAATAGCTTAGTAATCTCTTCTTAAGACCATGGCATATGCTAGTAAAGCATAAAAATATACAAACAATTAAATCTATACCTAAATATTAGGTGTTTAGATAATTACAATTGTATTTATAATTGTATAAATATTTCTAGTAATTATTTCATAGTTGCATATATCGTAACAGACAAAACATGAATCAAACGATATGTTATGAAATCAAACGATAGATACGAAAACATATCTTTCGACAAAGCAAAAACTGAGCAAGGCAATGGGAAGCCATCTCAGAAGCCAAAAGTTTTCCCAAACTATAGGCTATAAAGTGTGGCTAAAGTGTAGCCTTTTGTGAACGAAATAAATTGTTAGTAAAAGAAGTGTTCTATATGGAACGTGAAAGCAGACTCTGAGTATAATATGTACCTTTGCCTGGCCATTAGGCAGAACATGCGAGAGAGAGAGAGAGAGAGAGAGAGAGAGTGAGATTTCTAGTAAACAATATTAAACTAAGTGCTAAATTTTTCTCATAAGTGATAAATGGAGCATACCTAACACCTCGACTAGAGGCATGGGTCTTGCAGAACTTGATGGTAAGTCTCTGTAGCTGACACACATACCTACCCACACCATTCTGTAATACACTCTGAACAAACCCACTCGGTATTGATCTCCCAGACATGGTGTAATTTTAGAAGGCAGCTGAGAGAAAATAAGAGGACAATTAGTAATAATAGTTTGCTTTTTATTAACAGCATATAATAGCCTTTTCAAAAATTACAGTACAGTGTAGAAAGCAGAATGACTTAGCATTTGCCCAGAAGGAGTCTACAGTATTTGAATTAAAATTTAATATAAAACCAATATATGCAAAGTTGCAAACAATTGGTAAATTAAATGTAGTATATTTTAGACTTTGCATTTAAAAGATGAAAAACATGAGCAATTATTATTCATTTTATATTAGTTGTCTCAGGTCCACAAAATTTCAATTTCTACTCTTATTATGGTAACTTCAAATCTCTCCACTACAGTCCTAGCCCAATCCAATAAATTTGCTTAGGTATTCTTCTAAGGAAGTCTCATGTTCAATTTCAATCATGAAACATAAATGCTTTTATTGAGTACTGACCTATACTAGGAGCAATTTTGAGTCTTATTTTTTAATTGTAAATTTCTACATCTCTGTATATTTCACTTGTTTAGGTTATGTTAATAATAATAATAATAACACACATTATAGTGAAATGATCAACTATACATACATAACAAAAAAAGAAGTGTTCTATATGGAACGTGAAAGCAGACTCTGAGTATAAATATGTACCTTTGCCTGGCCATTAGGCAGAACATGCGAGTAATATAAATAACCTTCCATCACCCTGGGATTTCTTCCTTCCTAAGCTTTTACCAACACTCGGTCTTCTAAGGTGGTCACCCACAAATTACTAAACGAGGTCGATGCAGCGTAAGTTTGATAATTTAGAATGTCTAAATAGCATAGGGGTAATGTCATGAAGTTTTAAATGACAAATCCTAAGGTGATTTCAATCCTCGTGGGTTCGAATCCTGGTCGCGCTGATCTGAGAGTAAAATCTCGGACATTCACTGGACTGGTTATACGGAAAATGGTCTAAATAGCCTAACGGATTAAACATGTGGTTTTTAAAAGTGATAGATATCAACATAGTTGATTATTCACTATAATGCGTGTTTACTTTTACTTACTTTACATACATAACATACATAACGAACGGCACACTGGGTCAGGAAGCACAGATGCTTGTTTAAGACTCATTTCCTCCTTCCTCTCCATGGTTATTAGTAATCATTGCCTTTTGATGGCGCATCAATTGCAGCCGGCGCGGATGTAAGAATAACCTTCCATCACCCTGGGATTTTTTCCTTCCTAAGCTTTTACCAACACTCGGTCTTCTAAGGTGGTCACCCACAAATTACTAACCAAGGTCGATGCAGCTTAAGTTCGATAATTGACGCGCAACTAAACCAAGTGCGCTAATCCCGCCGTCTATGTCTGTGTTGATATCTATCACTTTTAATACCACATGTTACATCCGTTAGGCAATTTTGTCCATTTTCCATATAACCAGTCCAGTGAATGTCCGAGATTTTACTCTCAGATCAGCGCGGCTGAGATTCTAACCCATGAGGGTTCAATTCACCTCAGGGTCTGTGATTTAAAACTTCATGACGTTATCTACACATCTAACCATTGCGCTACGGAGACATTCAAATTGTTGTTAACTTTTTATGCTTCATACTTTAATATATATGCCTTAAATTTTTTTAAAATTGTACCAGTATTGATGTTTGAAATTTGATTAGATGTTATCATGCATAGCATCATGTAAGTACTTCTCCCCTTAAGTTAACCTAGCATTCTATTTAGAACTTAATATAAAAAAGTTGCTTATTGGCATTTGCCAAGAGTTTGACTCTCTTTATAAGATCTAAATTAAAAACTACCGAAATTACATGCACTGAATGCAAAGTTGCTCACTGCATGCACGTGAAATGTAGGCATGCGGGACATGCAGTGACATGCAGTCATTTTTCTGTAAATGCAAATAGGATGACAAATAAGAAAAGCTTAAGCTTAGTTTTATGTCAGTTTCCTTTAGATACTATAGCATGTCAGTAATGCATGTAGGATTTTAATACTAATCACTATTCGAATATATATTACATTATTTATTTAAAATAAGAGAAAAGATATGTCTTGATACAAGACAATCTCGAGACCTTATTTTACTGTCTAGCTCTTGTGGGTCACTGTCTTGGTCTTGTGGGTCACTGTCTTGATCTTGCAAAAACTGTCTTGATCCAAGCACTGCTGATAACTCATTTTTAAATAATTATTTGTACCACTTGGATGGCCGAGTGGCTAGAACTGTTGCCTGACAGCTGGAGTGCATCGGTTTAAATAAAAGTTTTTCCGTCTTTAAAAGTATCCATTGTGTTACTAAATAGACGCTGTTATCATTAAGCTTTATATAACATTCTATAGTTGCAAAAACAGAGCTAAGCATAACTGTAGTTCGCCTCTACGCAAAACCAATACCACTTAGTAAATATAATGTAAGTCTAATCACGTACAATTAATTATAAAATATTGTGTCTTTGGACTGATCTTTTGATTTTGGAATTTGCAACGTTTTGGACCTTCTTTTAGCTTATCGGCTTGGATTTGTCTCAACAGTGCTCGATATTGTCATAGACGACAGTAACATTCTAATTGTTATGTTATGCTTATGGTTGAAAAGATACAATGTTGTTATTATACAAAATAACTGATTTCCTTCTGAATAAATGCTCACTTTAATATCGCCCATTCAGGGTCAAGGTCATTATTGTATAGTGTTACCACTTAACAATACCACTTAGCAAGTTATAAATATTTATAACTTACCACTACCACTTACCAAGTTATAAATATTTATCGTGAAATAGTCATCTTTAATAATAGTATGGTATCTAGCACTATTATCTAGTACTACATGTTTAACCATCACGCGGTTAAGTAATTCATCCTTGTTACTAGTGCTACGAATGTCCAATATATTACTCTACGATTACTATCAGCGACTAGCTCTATCGGGAATTAATCTTAGGCCCTCCTGAGCAGTCATTTACAATTTCATGACATATCCTAATGCACTTACACGCTGAGATATTAAAACATTCTACGGCCACATTATAATTTATTATATAATAAACTAATAAACTATCTATGAAAATAAAATGAAGATTTAACGCTGATGTAGTATTTATTTATACACTATACATTGAACACACGTGCCAAAATGTCAGATGAAAGAAGAAGTGATAGCAGATTTTTGTGAAAAATTTAACAGTGTTAAAATTGTCCTTTTATACTATGTAGTGGCAGCTCTGCTCAGATAATAAACAAAGCCAGGTGGGACAGTGATTGGGGAATTGGGAAGGATGTATATTTGTATTATTAACAGAATGGCAATTAAAAAAAATATTTCCAACTAAGAAATGTTTTTCGATTGCTTATCCTATGAGGATAAACTAATATTGTAATTTATAAATATCTAGAGAGGATGTTTTATATTTCTGGGATATCTTATACAATACATTATAAAGGCCTTCCGTAAAACAGTCAGATGATAATTGCACAGTGGTGCCTCCAATGAATAATAATATATACAAGGTGATTTCTTCAAAGTAAATTTGTTTAAGAAGAGGTCTGTCTATAGTAATTTTTAATTGGCGACGATTTTGTATGCCAGTTGAGAGAAAAGGTATATGCAAAGATATACAATATTTTAATTGTGTGAACCAACGGAGTATTTGGAAAGAACTTCTTATATTATCAGTCCACCACAGGTATACACATGTACATGTATAGACCTTTTATAATATGTAGCGGTAACTCTGTTCACTTAATAAACAAAGCCTAATGGGGGAGCGGGAAGGGGAGTGTGCTTATATTTCCGGCAGGCAATATTCTATATATTCCCATATATTTATTTTGTCGTAAAAATTTAAAAAAATCAAGATACTACGCGGAGAAGGTTCCTAAACCGGACACTTACCACTGTCATCCATTGAGAGTTGTTCGTCTCACTCCTACTGCGAACATAGCTGTTAGCCACATCCATAGAGAGCTTGACAAAATAGATCAAGAACTAAAGTCAAGCGCAACGCTGGCGCCCCTTACTACGCCGTTACCTTCCATTCGAGCCAATTCATCTTAGATTATAGTAAAGCGAGAATGTAAGAGAGAAATTCCTAGATGCCAAACTAAGAGAAAAGAAGCTGGTCGTTAAGGGTGGTGATGAGGAAAAATCAGCAGAATATAATGAGGCTGTGGAGGCGGCACTGCACGTGGCTGCTATATCGGAGGCGGAGAAAGGCTACCCAGAGAAGATTAACAAAGACAGTGTCTTGCTCTGCAAGAATAAGCAAAAGCACAGAGGCGATCAGGTGGAGGTTCCTGTAGTTGATGTTCTGAAGCTGTTGACACCGGAAGTGAAGGATCAGGAGGATGAGGATGACGTCGTTCTGCTTGAGGTCTCGTCGTCCATGACTCATGATCTCTCCAGTGATGTCCTGGTGGAAGGGAAACTGGTGCGAGACGAGTTGCTCGAAGGGGATGAGCCACCTCATGAGCTGTCTGTAACAGCTGATAACGAGGCAGATAGTGACTTGCTGATGGAAGGAGTGATGGTTTCAGACGAACTGTTTAATGAAGTCGTACTTGGCAACGTCAAGCACGTACAAGATCATCATGTTCATTATATCATCCAGCACGATGAGACGTCAGTGGAGGGTAAGGTAGTAGACGTCGAGATATTTGATATTGAAGCCCATGGCAGCGACCCTAATCAGCATGGTGCTAAAGTTCATATTGAACAATATAGCGCTGACGTACATCAAGAACTACACTGTGCTGATCATGAACAGCACGGTGCTGAAGATCATCATGAACAGCACGGTGCTGAAGATCATCATGAACAGCACGGTGCTGAAGATCATCATGAACAGCTCGGTGCTGAAGATAATCATGAACAAGACGGTGCTGTAGATCATTGTAAACAGCACGGTGCTGAAGATCATTGTAAACAGCATAAGAAGCATGATCGAATCGATAATCACGGCCGTCAGACACATCATAAGAAACATAAGAAGATGCAGTCGTGGTGGCCTCAGATTCAGCGGGAGCTTCATTTCAATCTCCTGAAGCAACAACAACTATATCACCAGAGCTTCGATCGACATATCGTGTTTATTGTGAACTCACCAGGATCTTCTGACTCCCTGCCTCCACCGCACTCCTCGACAAACAAACCTCTGCGAGGGTTGACTCCGCAGTGAGGCGCCCCACGTTCATGGGACACCCGCCGCAGAACCCGATCGGCTCACCGGCTGGGTTGACCCCTCAGATTCTTCTGCGTCCTGACACCGCCACCTCTTAGCCGCCGCAGGATGGCTACGCTCAACCCACAGCTGATCTGCTGTCACCGTTCGACGTCAACCGTCCGTCTAGTCTGAAGATCAATGCTCTGAAACAGCCTCTCGGTAGAGTCTCAGTCTGCTCCCACGAGATCAGATCAGCAGCTGTTTGATCTGCCACTGCTACATCAACAGCAGCCTGGTGCTGCTGGAATGAGGCAGGAGCGCAGCAGTCAGCTGATTGGTGGGGAGCAATTTTCTATAATATCGGAGTTGGAGAAGAGAGAGACGAGAGGGGAATCTGAGGGCAGGTCTACCTCCCCGGGTGATGAAGAATCGCACTTAAATCAACCGTCATCAACAACAAATTCGACTGCGGATCAGTGTGTGCGGGGTTCGAGTCCTGGGCTCGCCCGTCACTGACGCGCTTTCGAGTGAGGGAACTGACGTTAACATTAGCTTTACCTGCTTTATAAAAGAAATCAGTGAATTAAGAAGTAGAAATCTAATAGCCAAAAAGTATTTGTATATCCAGATATTAATAACTTTTGTTAAATATAAAAACATCTAAATACTTTATACTGATAGCTTCTAATGGAATGTTTAAATTTTCAAAGGGGAGGCAGATTCAATATTCCATTTCAACATTTATTTTGTTTTTCGTCATTTACTAACAGAATGGTGTTTTTGAAAATTACCAAAAAAATTATAATTCCATTACTTATCAAATGATGACAAACATGTCTTAATTTACATTTATATATGTCTATATTTATTATCTAGAGAAGATATTATATTACATTTTTACGATAAATTACTTTGCGGTTGCCTGCTAAAAAATAATTAAGTTTATGATTGTACAGTGGAGCCTCATTGCGAAAGAAAAAATATAAAGTGCGATTTTTCAAAGTAAACACCTTTTATGTAAGGTCTATACCCCTATGGGGTGAACTATCGTAAAATTAGTTTTTGTTGAAAATAACATATCATGAGAGGAAGATGGCAACACTACGTATTGTCATTTTCTGGGACTGTTTTTAAATGCCATTAAACAGGGACCTCATACTCCGTGAATTTTCAAAATTAGTTTCTTACTCCTTTGCTCATCAAAATGTACAAATAAATTGCTCTATCATCGGGCTATGTTACATTTCAGTTTGGATAGAACTATGGTTGCATTAGGATTCAGGGGATGTTTATAAAGATTAGGAGACTGAAGTTGTAACAGTTCATTGTTTAATTTTCTCTCTGTTTATGTTTTCTGCAATGTTTGATCCTGTGGAGTTTGATTCTATTGCTCAGGCAGAGTTATGATTCTATTACTAGGACAAAATTATATCATTTCAAATTGGACTTCTGCGGGATAAGTCGCTAAGCTTAGAGATTATCATTTCACGAAGAGAGCCGCTGATAGTTTTAATTTGGTTTTGACTTATACGGAAAATATGATTAAAAATACCGGTAAGTTGGAAGGAAAGACTGTATTTATAACAGGAGCTAGCAGAGGGATTGGAAAGGCCATTGCTCTGAAATGTGCACAAGATGGGGCTAATGTGGTAATCGCAGCTAAAACTGTTGTTCCACACCCAAAACTACCTGGGACAATATACACAGCGGCAAAGGAAATAGAATTGGCTGGAGGAAACTGTCTGGCTTGTGAGGTAGACATTCGGGATGAGGAGCAAGTAAAAAATGCAGTAGAAAAAGCCGTTAAACAGTTTGGCGGTATAGACATCCTCGTAAACAATGCGAGTGCCATAAGTATAACTGGAACTGTAGATACTACAATGAAGAAATACGATTTGATGAATGATGTGAATGCTCGGGGAACATTCCTTTGCTCAAAATATTGCATTCCATATCTGAAGAAATCTTCAAATCCTCACATTTTGAATATAAGTCCCCCATTAAACATGAACGGTCGATGGTTTAGAGATAATGTAGCATACACGATCGCCAAATATGGTATGTCCATGTGTGCACTTGGAATGGCAGAAGAGCTGAAGGATGAAGGTATAGCTGTGAACACACTGTGGCCCCGCACTGCAATTTATACTGCTGCCACACAAAATATGGGTGGAGGTGATGCTATAAAGGATAGCTGTCGCAGCCCAGAAATTATGTCTGATGCTGCTTACATTATCTTTACTAGAAGCAGTCGCAGTTTTACTGGAAATTTTTGCATTGATGACCTTGTATTGAAGTCTGAAGGCATTACTGATTTGAAAAGTTACAGTTATGCTCAAGGTTCCAAGCTTATGTTGGATTTCTTTGTTGACGATGACGACACTCTGTCAGATTCTGCGGGTGTGAGTGGTGCTAGAAGTAAACTGTAAGTTTTTACTTTATGCTATATTGTTAGTCATAACATTGTTATGGAAGACTGCTATACTTTAATGTTGACTATAAATGTCTAATTTTATAGTTCTACCATATTTTATTAAATGTATTGTTGCCGTGACGTCTTACCATCACAGTAGCGCATTCAGTTTATCTATAATACTGAATTAGTTTTGATTTATTGTAGGATGAAGTTTCTAAATACTTTCAGATATTAACTTAAATCATGTTATTCTTCATTTAGAGACTTTTAGCAGTTAGTGTTGTATTAGCTGTGATTAAAGTGGGAGGGAATACATGGGAATTGTGTTCTCCAAGCTAACATTTTTTGGAGCTGGTTTCCCTCAGTGGCATATCCAAAAATTTATCATTTAGGGGCCGAAATATTTTTAGACTGTGTATTCATTACTTTGCGTTCTCTGAGACATGTGATGCAGCCAGAAAAAATTCAGGGGTCTCAAAATTTTTCAAATGTGCATTTTTCACAGTGTGCAAAAATGCACACATCAAGGAAAAATGGCCACTTTTAACAGAATCTTGACTTGAACCCTAACCTCTCAATCCTAAGGTAGACGTTCTATCTAATGTACTATACGGCTCTCAAGAAATCATTGTCTACAAATTTTCTTGTATATGAAAATATCTCACTTGACTCAGCTGACTATTCCTTATACATCTGATTCACCTGACACACCTGAAGCCTCTGACACACCTGAAACAACTGACACATCTGACTTTCCTGACACACTTGATATGCCTAACACACCTGGTACACCTGATATGCCTGACACACCTGAGATGCCTAACACACCTGACACATCTGAAACACCAGACTAACCTGACACATTTGACTCACCTGATTATTCCTTATTCACCTGACCATCTTAACTCCTGACAAACCTGAAACGCCTGACTCACCTAGCACACCTTACCCATCTGACTTACTTGACCATTCCTAACACACGTGAATCACCTGACACACAGGTGTTTCAGAAGCCTGAAACATCTGGCACCTAATACACCTGCCATAAATGAAAAATCTGACAAACCTAACTCACCTTAATAACCTGTCACACCTGACACACATTACTCACCTGACAACCCTAAACAAACCTGAATCTCCTGACACACCTCACACGCCTGACCGGACTAACCCCGACACACATGACACACTCAAATCACATGACACACTTGAAACACCTGACTAATCTGCTACAAACGATACACCACATACCTGACACCGCCGCCGCCCCTGACATACCTGACACCTATGACGAATTACACACCTGCCACACATGATACAACTGACACATCACACACACTACACAGTGTGCACTAGGCTCACCTGAATCAACTAATTCACCTGACATACCCTGACACACTAGAATCACCTGACACACCTGATATACCTGACATATATGACACACCGGACACACCTGACACACATCAATGCACACATCTAGGATATTTATGCACACATTCTAAATCTAGGATATTTGTGATAGGACGTTAAACGTTAAAAAGGTGTTCTATTAAAGATTTTATTGATATTCGCAAGGAGCACTGCCATTTTATTGATATAATCAACAGGGGCGGTGTAAATAGCGTTATTTCATACAGCATGAAAGACATAATGATAGACATGGCTCAATATATTTTATATTATAAATATGACGTTATGAGTATATGACATTAGCGTTACTTCAGACAGACAAACTGACAGAACTGGCTCATTCTATTAGATATATTATATTATTAGGGTTACTGAATGATATATAATAATAATAAAATAATAATAAAGGTTTAACGTCCGTTTCCTCATCCAGGGATGATGTCAGGGACGTCCGCAACAGCACACATCACTACAGATTAATTCACCCAGACCAATCTGCGAAATAAACGTGCTAAGGTCCTAAACGAAAGCTAGTCCGGTGATCAAAAAATGGTCAAGGTAGATTGATTTGCCTATGGTGGGAAAAGGTAAGTTTTAAGCGTGTTAGAGAATGTTGAAAGAGAAAAACAAGAGCGAAGATTAGTAGGTAAAGAGTTCCAGATTGTGGGTACTGCGTAAGAAAATGAACGTCTGCCCAATGACGTGAGAATATTTGGAACTGAGAGAAGATTAGAAGGAAGGAAGACTGCAAGAAAAAAGAGTTAGAGGTAGATCGAGACCTGGGATGTTTTATAATGTGATATCAATATCGTATGTGGAGATAAAATGAAGGCTGAAGATGGATTTGGTTGGGTCTTTGGAAGACTTATATGCCATGGACACTCACTGTATGATTATGTGAGTTGCAATATTTTCAGAACGCCTGGTCCAGATAGTCTGTGGAATCAGAATAGCATTTAATTGAATCAGTCGATTTTGAATTGATCATATTAAGCTAAAGGCATTTTATAAGTTTTGATGTATTTTGACTATAGGTACTATATGTATACCTATATATGACAGATTGAAAGAAACTAAGAAAGATGTGTTTTCTTTTGCTGTTTAGGTAAACTGTTGGTGACAGTGAGCGACTGTGGAAAATCAAGCCTTTCTCGTTTGCTCTACGGATACTGCCTGCTAATATTTCGGTTGAACAAAACGGAAATTCTAAAATTATGATTGACAAACTCCTGTGTTAACTATGTTCCTCGAATCAAATTCTTAGGCCATATTGTTAATAGTAATGTTTATGATTATCACGACAATCGACGTGAAATAGGTAATATTGTGGAATAATATATCGTAACATTATATCCTAAAATACAATTGTCTTCAAACGCAAATTTCATTATTGCTCATTGATTTGTTAAATATGTACATGTATATTATGATACTTATTGCATGTCAACTGTCTAATGCCTAAATCTCGTATAATATTTTATGCATTGAAGTAAACATTTCTGGAGATAAAATTATGATTACTAAAATGCATTTTAAAATGTGAAATAAACAAATGATGAAGTTTAACGGTTCATATAATGCGTTATAACAGTTTAAACAAAACATGTGGGACTTTTTCACATCATTATAAAACTGCATATACTATATTTCTGCGGTTATATTAAGAAATTACTGCTTATATAGTAAGAGGAAAAAACAAATTCATTTCTATTCGTTGTTAACGACCTTTAGGCAACGGTAAATTGCTGAATGATGTGAAATTTTACAGATGTTAAAGGAATGATGTCAAGAAGCGAGAATGGACTGCGGAAGATATTGAAGAATTGGAACGCTACAGCATAGAAGTACATTTACGGCATGGAGATTAGGCTAACTACCGCTAACATCAAAAAGAAAAAGGATGTGTGAGTGTTCAAAGTAAGAGAAAGAGGTGGAGTCAATGTTACTATAAAGTTACGGGATAGGAACAGGGAAAGAAGTTCAAACACTTAGGGCGCATAATAGGCGTATTTCGCTGTGGTCGAGAAGACTGAAATTATATATACTATTCTAAATAGCCCGGTTAATTATAAACGGAAATTTGAAATTAATCTCGTCGTGTAAGGGAATGATACTGGTTAAAGAAGAGAAGTTGAAAATAAACATAACGCTTATTAATATTTTATAGTTTTTTACGTTACGGAAACTCAATCTTAATCATCGAACCACGGAAAGGTTAAAGCCATAAGTTCATGCGCAATCTTGTCAGTTTGAAAATATGAAACTATGATTGGCGAGCAACTTGCATTATACTACATGTAGCTATATAGCAATATAGCTGCCAAATGGAATATAGATATTTTCACAAAATTAAGACAAGCAGTTAAAATCAAACGATTAGCCTACTATATACTGTAGGCCTATTTCTTCAGAGCCAAACCCCTATAATGCAAAGTGTGATGGAGATAATAATGCATAGAATGAAAGTCTGTAAACAATATAGCTTTTGTTTATTTGTTGAATAGCCAAATTCTGCTGCATAGATCTATAGAGCTAAGCTTAAAGTCTCTCTTATTTTCAAATTTACCGTCAGAGGCGGTACGGTGGATTTCTAATTAATAGCCACTTGCTAATAGGCAAATGCGCTACCAACTGGGCCATTATCCGGTTGATGAATTTCTTCCCCAATGTGATACATGTAATCAGAAATTACGTCAAAATTTCAGATGACCTCACTTTATTGTTAATAAAGCCAAACTATCGAATTGTCGTCAAAACAAAGCTAACTATCTGCACAGAAAAACAAAGCTTAGTAGATGCAAATATCTGGCACATAATTGAAGAAAGATTGAAAGAAACATATAAATATTTACATAGAGGCATTGAGCAAATGGAATAATGAAAAAGCGACCGATGTGGCAACACGAACACACAAGAAAGAATATTAAAACACTTCACATAATATTCAAAATATTCATAAATAGAAATAGGCTATATTCAGAGAAAATACCAGACAGTAGACGATAATCAAAATCGAAAAACACCAGACACTTCATTAGCAGAATTAAATACCAACACTTTCGTATGAACGAGAATATAATTAACGCTCAGTTCTAGACTACAAAACGGTAAATCAATGCATATGCGGCTGCTTATCCAGTTCCGGATCAGTGACAGATCCAAGGCACACCTTTCATTCAAGAGCTCATCTCGAAGAAAATGGCAAATTTATCCTTAGTACAGAATATGACGTCGTGACGTAAGCGTATCTGCAATTTCTGTAGAATGCGACAAATATCCAGATATTTCGGTTGATTTCCTCAGTGAACATGTGTATGTAGGCATCAACTACTAGCTAAATCTGGACGGTGGCCAGTGTAAAAGGAACGTAAATAACGCTGCCTTGGTATGAGACTAGGTAGAAAGTGAATCATTTGCTAAAGTCTATCCGTTAATTAATATTTGTCCACTGACATCATAGCTGCAAATTCTGAAACAATAAATACAAACGGCAGAGATTAAATACCACTTCAATTCTGGATTTTATTCCCTCACCGCACTAATTCATTACGATAATTATTCTGAGATTCGACTACAGTCATAATCGTGACATCATCATAATGTAATCGTGACATCATCATGATATAATCGTGACATCATCATGATATAATCGTGACATCATCATGATATAATGGTGACATCATGATATAATCGTGACATCATCATGATATAATCGTGACATCATCATGATATAATGGTGACATTATCATGATATCATCGTGACATCATCATGATATAATCGTGACATCATCATGATATAATGGTGACATTATCATGATATCATCGTGACATCATCGTGAAATATATGTCAATATTAGTAGCATGACTTCAAAATAAACAAATATAAAAATACTCTTTTTTTAACTAGAGCCAACATTTAATTAGTTATAATAAAATTATTGCTACGATTATAGTATTATAGAAAATTTTCTGTGTTCTGGGTCAATCCATATTTCAACTCTACATCCATTACACTCAAGCATTGCCGCTTTAACCGTAGAAAAGTAGATCGAGACGCATCAAAGTTATAGTTTCATTAAAGGCACTGGGAAGACAGTGAAGGTCATTTCTTCTACAGCTACCGCTACAGCTAATGTTAACGTCAGTTTCCGGACTCGAAAGCGATGTCAGTGACGAACGAACCCAGGATTTGAATCCCACATATACTGATCCGCGGTCGAATAACTATCAGAAACCCCATCCATAATAATCTGACAGAGATTTAAGGCAGGCTAAGACTTACCCTCGTAACTGATGCGCCCATCATGGTCGCTGTCAGCGTCGTTGATGAGTTCCTCCACCTCTGCCTCGCTCAGCTGGGTGTTGATGTTCGACATAACGAACCTCAGTTCATCGCGGCTGATGTAGCCGGTCTTGGAGCGGTCGAACGCTCTGAAAGCCTCTCTTATCTCCTCCTCACTGTCCGTGCTCTGGATCTTCTTAGCCATCATGTTCAAGAACTCTGGAAAATCAACTGTTCCACTGCCTGTGGGTTGACAAACACAGTGGCAAAGGATTTGAGACACAAACATGAATCATGAAGTTTTAAATGACAGATCCTGAGGTGAATTGAACTCTCGTGGGTTCGAATCCCGGTCGCGCTGATCTGAGTGTAAAATCTCTGACATTCACTGGACTGATTATTCGGAAAATGGTCTAAATTGCCTAACGGTTTAAACATGTGGTATTAAAAAGTGATAGATATCAACACAGTTGATTATTCACTAAATGCGTGTTTACAAACATAATTGCAATGGATTAGAGACATAAATATTTAAATAAATTAGAAATCTAGCGATTGACAGCATGCAGGTACTCAAGTGAAATAAACAGCGGCTTGTCAAGGAAATTTAAAAATATACAAGTGTAGTCTACTGTCTGCAGATGAACCAATTCAACTGAATGCAATTCAATGACAGAAGAAAAAGATATCCGAGATAACCGTGTGTTCCACACCACTTTGATACAAGTTAACAAACGCTATGTTGTTCATGTTAAAATTAAGTTCATGTTCAAGTCCAGTTAACAAACGCTAGGTTATTCAATATGAAGTATTAATTTATTAAGTAATTTTAGAAATACTTTGAAACATAATTATCTGTATAGACCTAATGGCATATATACAGCACATAACCATGTCAATCGCTCCTAATCTGCATGCATGATGTATCAGTCTTTGCAATGTGATATTAACTAAAGTAGCATTATAATTATTTTAGAGTTATACAATACACAGGTCGCATGCAAAAGGTTTATGTCCTGAATTATTTACATTCTTCACACAAGACTCAACAAGAAGTACCAGTATGGGTAATTGGGTAAGCATACTAAAAATTAGTTCAACTAAACTATTCTTTTAATTCAGAAAGTAGTTAAACTAAATTATTTTTTTAACTAGGAAAGTGTTAATCTAAACTGTTTTTAACTAGAAACATAGTTAAACAAAACTATTTTAACTAAGCAGGAAAAGTTATACCTAACTCTTTTATTATTTGCCATTTCATTAGTGCACAGTTTGCATCGTAGGTATTGGAGTATTACACTGTATAAAAATTAATTTATGGCTATAATTCTTAATAATATACTCAAATTATTACTATCAATATATCAGATTATTAAAACCACTACAGTCACCTGTCAAGATCATGTGTATGGGTTATTGGTTAAATATTTTAAAAATCAGATGGACTCCTATTTCGAGTTTGCAAACCTTAATTTGCATTGCCTCACTATTGACGTCCCTAATATTATCCTTGGATGAGGAAACGGACGTTAAACATTAGTTATTATTAATATTATAATATAATTAGTTAGGATATGTAATGTCCATGGCTTGCATTACATACAGATACTACTAAATTTAAATGCAATAAGCCCAGTTACCAACTTGCTTGTATGACAATCAATTATTTTACAGAGTAGGCCTACTCTTTAATTATATTATTAATTTTATTTGTGTCATTCAAATACGGGCCGCCATATAATGTAACTGTTCATGATCTTATTACATTATTAAGCTAATTTACTCAAAAGCACACTTTACTAATACACATTAAAAGCGCCTGGGACGTATCTCTTAATCACGAACGCTACCACCAGGGCCATCATAACTGAAACACTGAGCTTCATAACTAGGCTAAATTACGCATAAAGTCAAGCAATCGTTAAGCCTATACCGTCGACGTCCACTTCGTTGATCATTTCCATGAGTTCTTGCTCAGTGGGGTTCTGCCCTAGACTCCTCATCACCATCCCCAGCTCTCTGCTGCTTATATATCCACTGCCGTCCTTGTCGAACAACTGAAAGGCTTCCTTTATCTCTAAAAGCAATAAAACACGAAAAATAATTTAATCAGACAAAAATTGTAGGCCCCTATACAATCAATGAAACGTTCCAATGTAATAGCAAACATATAAAAAGAGCGCTCGCTCAAACTTTCAAACAACATAGGGCCTATTTATAGGCTATTAATAGCTAAGGTTGCGATGCCACGGAGGTAAATTTCACAAAATTACTGGAGCGTTCGAATTATCATCTAAGGACAACATAGCATAAAAATTGGTTATAGAATGCTTCCCTCAGTCGTATAAAATATCTTCGAACAGATACACGTACAGCACGAGTATCATAAGCATATCATGATAGTATTATTAGACTGTCATGGGAATTCATTCAGGATGACACGCTTTCTTACCACATCTGTCAGGTTCACAAATTCATCGATTATATTCTTGCATTCAATGCTACAATCTATTGTTATTTTGTTTATATCATAGCCTCTTTTTCGTTATTTAAGGAAAATATTCCATAGCCTGAAGGGTTTTCCTCCCCAGTAAACACCGTTTTTAGCCTTCATCAAGTGATCAACTCCAGTAATACAACTGAAAAAATGTTGAAGTATTTTTTGAGTGTTACTGATAATTTTAACGGATAGACAACGGAGCATCAAAAATGGCGCATTAGAATTGAGCCTCTTCAACGAATTTCGCTTGTATTGCCTCTCCCTCCACTTCACCTTTTTTGTAAGCTATTTTTGTCCTGCCAGTAATGTATTCTTAATATAGGTTATAGGTTACACTTATGTAAATTGTTTTGCATCTTAACACTAATTTTATAATCTACAAAGCTGGTAAAGCAATGGCTAACGTCAGTTTCCTCACTCGAAATCGATGTCAGTGACGGGTGAGCCCAGGATTTGAACCCAGCACATACTTATCCGCTGTCGAGTATCTTACCGACTTCATCAATGGTTCCAGCCAGTAATTTATGTAAATATTTGCCAGCATTGTTATATTTTATATGTACAGTACATATATATTGTACATAAAAATTACCACACCAGCTCTCTTGTCTACATCTCTATTCAATGTTACAACACCAGATCTCTTTTCTACGTCTCTACTCATCTACATCTCCTTTCACTATTGCCACTTCATACACCAGCTCTCATAGTCTCATGGCTACGCCTTTATACACTGCTATTGATGATATTTTAAAACTTTTCATATTTTAGTAGCATTTGGTCGTTTTATTGATTAATTGAAACATATCTTTGATTGACTAGATTATATATATAATAACGTTTCATCAATTGAGTTACTGAAAATTGTATTGCGTAATAGATTGAATGAAAGTTTGTTTGATTCATTAATTGACTGTTGTTTTCTTCTTTTGCTCTATGTTAAGACTCATTGTTGATTATTTGAAATATTAAATGATTGACATATTATATCAGACTTACTGACTGATTAAATTATTGATTGATTGATTGAATGATTGATTGATTGATATAATACCGGCTATCTGCTCGTCTGCAAGCTTCGATACATCGTAACTCTAAAACCAGATAAACATCCACTAAAAGTACATCAAAATCAAAATTAAAAGACCGATTAATAACTAAATATTAACTAAAAATAACAAATTCAATTAGTGTACAAAGTTTTATATCCTTACAATAAGCTGCTACATTTATTTGGAAGATATCCTATTTTTAGATTTTATATATGTATAACTTCTTTCTTTATTTTATATAATTATTTTCTATTGAGAATACCTGAAGATATACATGCAAAAACTTCACTTAACTGAAAGCCAAATCAAGGAAAAAGGAAAAGAGGAAAACCTAGAAATACTTGGCTCAGTATGATCGACAAAGGGATCTGAGAACATTTAACATTTCATTGGAAGAGGCTGTGAAGGTTGATGTTTTTAGAAGTGAAAGGATGAATGTTACCGTCCTATGTTCTCTGCAGAATGCAAGGAACTGCTGCTATTGATGATGAGGATGATGATGATGATGATGACGACGATGATGATGATGATGATGATGATGATGATGATGACGACGATGAAATTTATAACATTCATGCAGGTATAATATAAAAACAATAAATCAGGATCCTTATTTTTCTGATAATAAAGACTTGTATTCAGAAAAGTCTCGAATAGGGGATGGACTGGTGGTGTGGTGAAGGACAGAGAGGATTTGAGACAGTCTATTTGTATCCCGACCCTGGTTGAGCTGGGATTTCAGGGAGGATGATGATGATGATGAAAGACTTGTATTCAGCTATGCCGCCTTTAATTTTTTTTACATTTAATGTCTAAGAGGCTCAGTGTGTAGAGCTTTAGAAAAGTTATGAAGCCTTATGGCTCATTTTGAGGTGAACTATAATTAAATGGGTTATTTTCAATGGCGAGCTAATCAATTAGTATCTCATCCGTTCTCAAACGCTGTAAGTGGTTAATGTCTTCCACTTCTTAACGTATATATGTACACATGTAATGTATATATGTTGTCCATATAGGCATGTGCTGTATGTTATTTAGTTATTTGTTTATTTAGTGCACACAACAGTGTGCATTTAATGTACATTAGACATATGAGTAAGTACAATTGAAGTAAAACATAGATGTAAATAGCATTAAGTATGGCTGGAGCCAGTGGCGACGTCGGTGAGGTATTCGGCCGCGGATCAGTATGTGCGGGGTTCAAATCCTGGGTTCTCCCGTCACTGACATCGCTCTCGAGTGACATCGCTCTCGAGTGAGGAAGCTGACGTTAACAGTAGCTTTACCAGCTTTAAGTAAGTGAAATATGATAATCATGAAGTGAGATCGATTTTAAAATAAAATAAATTTCCAATAGTACAAAGAATTAGGCCTACTGTCAAGAAATAGTCCAAAAATGCGTTTGTTTATAATCCTCTATGTAGCATGTACACATTGTATTTTATTCTATCATAGAAAGATTTTATTGTAATGGATCTGAATACCGATTATATAAATTTCGCAATAAACCATATCTCTCTCTAATGGTCTGCCAAATGGCAGGCCCAAGGTACATATTCATACTCAGAGTCTGCTTTCATGCTGCATAAAGAGCACACCATCGATCAATAAGTTAAACCATTCACAAAGGCTATGCTTTACCTACACCTTATGTGGCCTATAGCTTTGAAAATGTATCGTTTCGGAGGTGGTTTCCAGTTGCCTTAGTAAGTTCTTGGTCAGTTACCTTTTACGATAAGTGCAGTTAACGGTTGTTCTATTCTTCAGTGTCCCGGACAAAACACGGACACAACAAGTAATTCATGTATTTAATCTACATTTAAAAATTTTAATGTTTACATTTTTAATTGATAGGGCTTTAAAAATTATATACGGTGGAAAACGTTATGGAGTTTTATTTCTTTACTACGTTAAGGCCTATGTGATCGCTTGCTAGTAGTGAAAATATACGATATATTACCTTAGTTGTATCCATAGAGCTGGATGTTAAGGCAACTGAGTAATAAATGGCACCAAATATACAAAAATGTTTTTTCTTACACGCGCCTCAAATTATTCTCGTTTCTCAGTCTGATGTTGACCCGTTCACGCTCACTTATCCCATGTCTAGACATTAAAACTAGCGTTACAACTACTGATCAATCATGTCGTCTTTAGGACTACACACATTGATCTATCCTGTAAAACAATAAATATCCAGTCAGTTAGATATGTAGATAGATATTTCACTTTCACGAAAATTACACTGACATGATACTTTATGTAAAGAACGACGTGAAAAATGGACAGGTTGTAAGGCTCTGATTTATATATATATATATATATATATATATATATATATATATATATACATGTATATATATATACATGTATATATATATATATATATATATATATATTCAAAATTAGTCTTCTATCTCTCCAGTCAATTCCTATTCATTTTAAGATATTCATCATCGTTATCCAATCAATCCTATCAAAGGCCTTCTCGAAGTCTACAAAGCATACAAAAACGTCATTTCCATATTCTAAGCTTCTTTCGCAAAAAACCCGCGTTACTCCTATTGCTTCTCTTGTGCCGCATCCTTTCCTAAAACCAAATTGTGTCTTGCTCAGTATCATCACTGCTTTCGACTGAATGCGATTATTTACTATCTTTAATAAAATCGTCGATGCATGCGGTATTAAGCTGATTGTTCTGTAATCCGAACACTCCACAGCATTGGCATTTTTGGGAATTGGAATCATCACTGACTTGGTAAAGTCGTCTGGCCAAATACCTGTATTGTACACTTCCATACATACCTCCATTAGCTTTTTGAGTGTTTCTCCTTCCAACATTTTCAAGAATTCTGCTGGGATTTCATCTATTCTGGCTGCCTTACCCTTCTTCATACTGTTAATTACAGAATAAACTTCCTCCTTCATTAAATAGGGGCCCCTTTTATCGTCTTCTATGATATTTTCTTCTTCTATTTTAAAATACCCTTGAACTTGTTTCCCAGCCTTATTATACAATTCCTCTATATATTCTCTCCATCTTTCTTTTACTTCTTCCAGTTCTGTCTTCAATTCCCCATCTTTACCCATTATACTAATGTTCTTTGGATCTCATTTCTTTTTCTTATCGGTTCTTGTTAATATCCGGACTTCCTGGTATAATAGATCCGACCTCCCTCTTCTATCATATTCTGCTAAATCATCACACTTTCCACTCCACCAAGACTAATTTTGAACTTGTACATGAATCCAAGAGCAGTAATCAAAATCCAACAAGAATACTCAGAAGAAGGTGAAATAGGACGTGGAGTAAGACAAGGTTGTAGCATTTCGCCGCTGCTGTTTAACATTTACGCTGAGGCAATGATGGATGAAGCCATGGAAGACTTGGAAGAAGGAATAAAAGTAAGAGGGAATTTGTTACAAGATGTACGATTTGTAGATGACCAAGGAATGATAGCGGGCAGTGAGATTGGATTGCAGAAGATAATGGATAGGCTGAATGATACGGCCCTAAGATATGGCATGAAGATTAATATAAAAAGATCAAGGGTATGAGAGTGTCCAATAATAAAGGTGAAGTTAATATCACAATAAATGGTACGAAATTGGAATAGGTAAGGAGTTCCAAATATTGGGTCATACTATAACCGATGATGGGGAAATGTGAGACGGAAATATGCAGTAGGATTGCACAAGCAAAAGCGGCCTTTGGTAGTAGAAAAGAACTATTAACAAAAAGTCTAAAGAAAGACACAAAGATAAAGATAGTGAAAACTTTGGTTTGGACCACGCTATTGTATGGATGTGAAACATGGACCTTAAGGAAGGAAGATATTAGAAAACTGGAGGCATTGGAAATGTGGATTTGGAGAAGAATGGAGAGGATCAGCTGGACTCAAAAAGGTTACAAATGGGGAAGCCTGGAGAGAATTGGCACAGATAGACAGTTGATAAATGTATTAAGAAATAGGAAGAATAGATGGATAGGACACATTCTGAGGGGGAAGGTCTATTAAAAGAGGTCATAGAAGGTAGAATGGTAGGAAAAAGAGGCAGGGGCAGGCCGAGATTAGGTATGTTAGATGAATTAAAGACCCACTCATATGTAGAAATGAAGAGGAAGGGGGAAGACAGAGAAGATTGGAGGCGTTATGTACTATGAACCTGCCAGTAGGCAGTGCACTATGATATATATATATATATATATATATATATATATATATATATGTCCATCAAGGTTACATATATTTTAAGAACAGTACAGGGTACGTAATCGCAAGTGTTCACTTGCAGGGTAAAAATAATTATAAAATTGTAATAGATATACTTTTAAATGGCACAAATGCATTATGTGTATAGAGACACTTATACTATATTTATATACATACAAAATCAGCTCCTAGAAATCATCAGTGTAGACACCATTTCACGTGATGGACAGGTCGTGTATTTAGGCCATATTTAACATTTTCTATATTTAAAACAGAATTAATCCACCACTGATCCATAAACTTTTTTAAATTTGCATTAAAAAGTTTCGGTTTAAGAGCTTCTCCATTTTTTAATTAAACTTGCCATCTCATCACAAAAGGTTTCTTGAGCACAATGTGTAGAGCTTTGTGCATTCTTGCATCGATTCTTGAGACGTATATTATAAATATAAAAGAATTTCTGTGTGAGTTTCGAGTTGACAGAGATTTACATTAATGCAAGTTCAAGCTCTACAACTTACTAGCTATCAGTTGTACGTAGAGGTTCCTTGAATCGTTAACAAGATAAAAGCAAAGGAAAATATGGTCCCTAACACACATATGGTGAGTAATTTGTCGTCTTTTGTCGACATAACCATAGACCTAACTCGTCACTGTTTAGGCTTTTAGACTCTTCTGGTTTGTTTACCATATATTAGTAGGCTTATTACTCCATTCGACATTCCATGACGTCCCTGACATCATCCTTGTATGAGGAAACGGACGGTAAACCTATTTTTATTATTGTTATTATTATTATTCAACCTTCTCTGACTCGCAGTGCACTTGTGGCGGGAAACCAGACGTTAAACCTAGCCTCATTTACTGCTAGTCACTATTTATAAGACCAAGCTTATACTATTTACTTTAGCTGTAGTAGTATTTGTGCTTATACTACTACTATACTAACCATAACTTAACCTGAACTTAACCTTAACCTAACTTAACTAAAACACTGACTTAACTAATTTAACCTTAACTAAACCTGACTAAACCTGACCTGTCACCTGAAACTGATAGATAAGCCTAGCTGTACTATTTTTACTTCAATTAAAGATGATTCAGTCGTTGTATAAAATAACAGTTAGCATCACGTGCACGTATCGAGAAGCGTAGTCTAACCATAATTATATAATGACGTTATCGATATTCTTCCATTCAACACGCGAGAAACTAAGAAGGACACTACGGCTGTTTAGAAAGCATCATGCAATATTCGTCAGTTTTTATATCCAATTTTCTTATTTATAATGGACAAGACACAATGGATCTATAATTAGATCATTCGTCGCGTTATTAGTAAAATAGTAACAGATGAAAATGCTGAGAAAGCTAATCAAGCTAAAATTTCCATCTAATAGGACCTAATTTAGGCCTGACTATAAATAGATGCGAGCCTTATCAATATCATAGAAATAAGAATAAGTCTCCTTGCAATAAAACCCTCTCCAAATATTCCGTGATACCTTAATTTCCGGATATACCACAACAGAAATGAGGCATTATAAATCTAGCATTTACTTTTCTTAATATTTCAAAAGAGCAATTAATATAATTAATTATGTGTTACAAACAAAACAATACAAAAACAAAACACAACAATGCTTTTCTAATGCCCACGTCGTCCATTCATGACATGTCGAGACATGAAATTAAGTTAAACTTTAGGCTTTTTTAGTCCTTCTATGAACTTTAAACTAAAATAAAATAAAACGGTTTAAAAATAATAAATAGTGCAGTGTAGTAAAATAAATAAATAGTAGCAGTTGCAACAATAGTGATGTAATTTCAGTATAAAGGTGTACACATATATCTGCAGTGTATGGCTCAAATAGTTATTGCAGCACAATTGCTGCCAATGGGGTGTCCAAATTACTGTATAATAGACCAACCTTGGGTTGAGGTTGTACGTAAGACGATTAACTAAGGAAAGCAGCTAGAAACCACCTCAGAAACAGCACATGTATTTGTTCCATGATAAGGCTATAAATTTCGGTTATAAATGCTATATGAAATAGGAAGAAGAATTGGATGTCACATTCTAAGGTGAGATAGTTCACTAAAGGAGGTAGAATTGAAGGAAAAAAAATACAGGCAGACCGAGATTAGGAATGGTAGATGATTTAAAGATCCACTCGTATTGGGACATGAAGGGGAAAACGGAAGACAGAGAATAGAGGAGGCGTTATATACCATGGACCTGCTAATAGGCAGTGAACTAGGAAAGAGAGAGAGAGAAAGAGAGAGAGAGCTAAGACTATATAAATTACTGGTTAATGCATCGCCATCTTGACGAGATCAACTGGTTGGCCATTTAGAGATCAACAATTGAGTACAAAACATAGTATGATGCCTCTAAACTCATACTAATCTCTTTAGACATAGCAGATGACGATTTTGAGCTACATGCAAAATCTACATTAAGTTTTCTATACTAAGCCGTATTCTTACACGTCTACATTTTATACACATCTGCCAGCCATACCGGTGGTTCCTTAGAATGTTGTTCGACAGCGGATCAACAGGTGCAGGGTCCAAATCCATTGCTCCCCCGTCACTGACATGCTATGGAGTAAGAAGCTGACGTTGGCTTTGGCGATTTTAGCTTTAGTTACATGTAGGCACATTTGTTGAACTACATGTACATATCAGCACCTCGAACTACGCAAGGTACTGATTGCATATACATTTATTTCACACATGCAAGAATCCACATTCTTGTGTAAAGTACAAATCTATAGCAGGAGCAGCCAATATGTAGCTATTCACACACATAGCCATATCTACAAGGCAGCTACACGAATGCAGATGCCTTTCGTGTAAATCTATACATAAATAGCTACGCTTAGGGAGCTACTAGTCAGCCAGATGTGAGTTTTTAAAAAGCTATAAACATGGCAGCGGTCCTTTATTCTTCGTTATAATCGTATTACCCATCAATCAATATAATAAGGCATTGTGCCGCTATTGATTAAAATCAGCAGATAAAAATTCTCTCTTAGCAGATAACTGCTAAGAGAGAATCGCCGTATGCGCAAATTACTGAAATTATAAATTGTACTCAGAATAATATACCTGTACATGTAGGCATATATTGCGAATATTATATGCTTATCATTACAGTTATTACTCTGGTCATACGCAATACTGATTAGCAATCAACAGGATAGCGACTTGATCTATGTCGTCTATGAAATTTCTCGCTACACTCGCCAGATTTCGACATTTTTCTCAGTGTCCAACAATGCATTCTCAAGCACCCATATAATTAACCCGAGCTTGAGCAAAATCAATCTACAGCCAGAGCGAAATCTCGTGTCGAAGAAAAGCTGCGTGAAGCAACGTGCGGCCTTGACGCTAAACAATAGATCTCTATTCTCCAAAGAATCTGACAGGGACAGTTGAAGAGCAGGACTACTAAAGAGAGAGAGAGAGAGAGAGAGAGAGAGTGAGAGAGAGAGAGAGAGATAGAGAGAGAGAGGGGGAGAGAGATAGACAGAGACAGAGAGAGACAGAAAGAGAGTCAGAGAGAGAGACAGCGAGAGAGAGAGAAATAGAGAGAGAGAGAGAGAGAAATAGAAAGCGAGAGAGAGAGAATTAGAGATAGAGAGAGAGAGAGAGAGAAAGAGAGAGAGAGAAAGAGAAAAGAAAGAGGGAGAATTAAAAGAAAGCTGGAGAACTGTTTACGTGCGCATATTTACTTCTTTAATGTGGATACAGCAAAGCCTTTAGTGAAGGGATTATCTTGGTGATAGTCTGTATGAAGTCTTCTTTATGTAACATGAAATCGGACTGTGACTAGGAATGATCTAGATATGTGTATAATACAACAACGACATGCAGGTGCGGATCCAGGAATTTTTAAGGGGGGGCCGAAATGTTTTTTGAAAGTGTACACATTTTTTGCTGACTCCCGCCTTCTTTGGGACAAGTGACGCAACCAGACAAATTCTGGGAGGGGGGGGGGTTCAAAATTTGTTCACTACTTCCTTCGGCTCATAGAGTGAGTGTATCCCCATAGTTTACCCCCCCCCCCCCCACTCATACCTGTACTAAAGTCAGGGGAAACCTAAAACCTACATTTGAATTGGAAAAGTAGGTTCATTTTTTCACCGCTCAAGAAACTCTGCAGATCTCGAAAAAATAGCAAAAGTGACCTTTCTGGCGGTAGGGGGGGGGGGGCCTTAAGCACCTCCCAGCCAAGGCTCTTTGCACCACTGCTACAGGACAGAGTTCACATGTTTTACTTATACCCTTTTTTCCTCTAATGCAAAAGGTTCAAGTGAAAATTGAGAGCTAGTGAAACGGTCAACATTTAGAGCCCCCTTCCACTATACAGGGCTCTTAATATATTCTAGAAAAAAAAATCGAGCTATTGGAACTGAGTTCCCTCTCGTACCCCACCCCGGGCCCCCCCTAACCACTGCCATTACTAACATAACATTTACGCATCGCAAATGCCATAGAAACAATGAAAATATAGTTTATAATTTTTATCGGCGGATCTAAGGGGGTGGGGCCCGGGCCCCCTACCCGCCCCTGGATCCGCCACTGTCGACATGGTATGCAGTGCCAGCCATGCAGAGCCATTGACACATAATCTCTATACGGCACCGAGTGTTAAAACACATTGGATTCAGTCAGTGTATTGTACATTCCTACATGGGGACTTATAGATATCAAAAAAGTTTAGTGGATTGCGAAGCTAATGGACGCTTTGTCAATTAGCACCAATCAGTATGACGGAATCTTTATAAAGCAACCTCAAGATAAAATTATTGTCACTCTTAGTTTGTGCAGTTTTAAGTGTGAGTATAAAAAGATCTCTATCTCTAAGCTTAAAACTATTAGGTTGCCTTCTAGAAGAGGAAGAAAAATATATTGAGAGTTATTGCCTAAAGAACTAAAAAAAACTCCTGTCTGCTTCGTAGGCAATTTAGCTAAAGAGATGAATTCCTTCCTTAAAAAGCCTTAAGGCTCATCCGAGGCTTACTAATACCCCATCAGAAGTGAGATGTCAACGCACTTATTTCGGCAAAATAGTAGCCTTGAAAACTTTTACAACTAACTCAGAATCCAAACTCTAAGATTTAAGTGTTCGAATACAAAAACGACTCAGTCTAAACCATCCACACATGATCGAGCACTGCAAGAAAATATTACAATTGGTATTACAGCAGTGCAAGAAAATTTCGAGAGGAGTGGGCCTAAATGAAAAGCATTTTATATGAGTTTTTCTTTATTCAAATTAGATTAATAACAATTTTATATGTCAACAATTTCAGCATCAGTATTAAATTATTAATGTAGTTCGATGGAATTAATCTTAAAAGTTATTAAGTCACCGTTAACGTGACGACGCTACAGCTGATTGTAGTTAAAACTATGCCTTGAACATTGATAAGAAAAATAATCAAATATTCCTTAAATTGACATTTATTTTGTCATTTACCCCTTAGAGGATAGTGATTACAAACTGCTGCAAAGCATTTTATCATTTCCTATCTTCTAATAAGAAATTATCACATTGAAAACGATTTTTTGTGCATTTAAAATCAACGTGCTACAATCAACGTGACAATGCAAAAACCATATTTGTTTATCTATAAATTGAGTCCGACTATCACCTTGGTATCTGTTCACTTATTTCCTATTGGCTATATCGTGAAACTTTGACAATAAATCTTCACACTTTTACGGGGAATTAAGAGTTAAACTTCCTAACTAGTTCTACTAAATTTGGTTATTTACACAAAATTTCTTAATTTATAATTTTGTTATTTATGTTGTTGATTTATACTGAATTTGGTGACAGACGATTACGAAAGCCAAAATAGCACGAATTTACAAAATTATCGCATTGCTAGAGGATCTTTTTATGCGCACTCTTCAGTTCAGTTATTGAGTTCAATATTTACTTAGAGTAATAAACTCTGCTTATAATTAAAGTTACTCTGCTCACATAAGCGATATCTAGTAGATTCCTTTTCACTAATCTCTCTCCTCTCTCTCTCTCTCTCTCTCTCTCTCTCTCTCTCTCTCTCTGAATTATACTTTATTACATCTCGGAGTTAACAGCACTTAGCAATATTCGCTAGGCCTAACTGAACGTAACTAATTGTATTCTACTATCTAAATTCTATCGCATAATACAATAGATCTTCCAATGAAGATATGTAACTTTAGTTAATTGCTGCTGCAACAGTGAACTAGGCCTATATTGATTAACTATACCTTATGAAATAATTTATATCAGTAGAAGCTTGCAGCAGACGATACAACCTGCGCACGCTTCAGAGGCCTCAGCGCTGTGCGGGATTACTTGATTGCCACTTGCTGCAGTCCCTCTTTCACGTTGACGCAGTTGCTCACCTTGTTATAGCTGGAATAAAAACAGTTATTACAAATGTATGTGTTATTTGTAAATGTTGATTATATGCAGATTATTACAATTTTAATAAGTTTAGGCTTACTAATTTTTATTTTACTTAAAGGTGCCACGGAATGTGACAGTAAAATATTATGAAAGACTAAGTTTAAGATGAAATATCTTATTATCACATATCGATAAATCTGCACCTTTTCTGCCGACGATCACGGCATGCATCTAGTAGTGAAGTAGGTTCACAGAAAATTGTGGATGGCTTGAACATTACTGCATTAAAGTGGCTAGAAAAGGAGGAATCAATATAGAAATAGCCGGTACGAAGTTAGAAAAGGTAAAGAGTTTCATATATTTGGGACATACTATAACAGAAGATAGGAAATTTGCAACAAAATTAAAATGTACATGTAGAATTTCTCAAGAAAAAGAGACCTTCAGTAAGAGGAAACAACTAACATCAAGTTTGAGGAAATCCACGAAGATAAGGATTGTAAAGATTTCGGTGGACCATACGGTTGTAAAACAGGACGATGAGAAACGATATGTCTGATATAGCCATCATGAATTCATCATTCATAAGTCACATAACATAGAAAAATTAAAGTTCTACCATTATCAACTTCAACATCGAGCATTATTGAGAAAAATCCAAGCCGGTGAGCAAACAAAGGTCCGAAACGGTGCAAATTCCAAAATTCAGAAAATCAGTCAAAAACATAAATAGATAATTGATATATATCCTAAAGGAACAGAAACAAACTGGATGAGTTATGTACTGAATTGATTGGTTCATTAATGATGGATAATTGATGGAAAAACGGAAGGAAAAAGGTTAGAGGAGGACAGAGACTTGGGATGATGGATGATTTGATAATTAATTCGTATGTTGATATGAAGAGAAAAGCAGACGATAGAAATATGTGGAGGAGTAATATGACATGGACCTGCCAATAGGTAGTGCACTCAGAAGGAGAGCCGTCAAACTAGTGCAGTATTATCGTGATATTATAATGCTATATGTTATGTTAAGCTTACGTAATAGATCAAAAAGTTAATCCTTTTTCGCAAAAAGTTATGCCTTATTTACACCTGTTGTAGCCTTTAACTTGGCAAAAAATATGGCTTTTGAGATGATTGTCATTATTACTCCCGTTAGTAGGCTTTTCATGATGTTATTCTTTACTCTTGACATTAATTTGCGTCTAATTTGAAGCCGATGCGCATGGGATGAGTACCTCAGCTACAGTCCTATGTACGAATATTATTACAGGTTACAGACCATGCCGATGAAATGTGGCTGGTGAAACAATGATTACTCGGCGAATATTGTCTCCCTTCGCTTCTTCCGAGTCTCCTCTCTCTCTCTCTCTCTCTCTCTCTCTCTCTCTCTCTCTCTCTCTCTCTCTCTCTCTCTCTCTCTCTAGTCTTTAGACATTTGTCATTCGTTCAACCACTCGCTTATTTTTTAAGCTATTATTTCGTATTGCTCAATTTGTTTATAAATGTAATTAATAATAGCAGACCAAACGTAAGATTTGTTTTATAATAATGTCTCAAGTTTTACATGCAGTATAAGAGATAGTGAACGCTTAAAGCAAGTATATCGGGTTTTTAAGCTTTGTAGACTTTGAGAAAGCCGTAGACGGAGTAAATTTTGTTTTACTGAGAAATCGGGTTGTATTGGACTGACAAAAGATTCATTATGAATATTTACGAGAAACAAAGGCAATTGTAAAAGTTAACTAGAAATTTAGAAAGAAGAGGGAATAAGACGGGAAGTAGGATTTGCATGTCGCCACTTCCATTTAAAAATTCTGAAGAGGCAATGATGATGAAAGCAATGGAAAACACTGAAGAAAGAATGAAAAATAGAAATCAACTAATGAAAGATGCAAGATTTACCGATAATCAGGGTGTGATTGCTAGATGCGAAACTATCTTGCAGACAATTACGGACGACCTGAGCACTATTGTACTAAAGCAAAGAATGAATATTAATATAAAGAAGACGAAAGTGATGAGAGTGTCAAAAGAAGGAGGAGGAGTCAATGAAGAAATAAATGGTAGGATCCAAAGTACCACTACCATAGGTAAAGAGCTTTAGATATATATGACACAATAGTAGAAGATGGGAGATGTTAAACAGTAAATGTAGAATTACGCACGCAAAAGTGGCCTTCGCTTTAAAGAAAGAACTTTTAAGAGAAAATTTGAAGTGCTGCACGGAGTTAAGATTATAAAAACGTCAGTGTGGAACATGCTCCTGTAAGTCTGTGAAATATAAAAGCTAAGATGGAAGGGTATTTGGAAACTGGAAACGCTGGAAATATGGCTATGGCAAATAATTTACAAGATCAGATGGACTGACAGAATTACAAATTAAGAAGTGTTAAATAAGAAAAATAAATTGTAGAAATGAAGAATGCTGATAGAAAACAAATGAAGACGATAAGTAGAGTTGGCGCAATTAGGCAATGAATAAATGGTTAAATAAGGAGCAAGAAGAAGAGTTTCATAGGTAATTTTCTGGTAAGGGATGGTTTACTAAAAGAGGTAAATGAAGAATTGGAGAGGAAGAAGATTGGGGGAAAACCGATACTTAGGATGCTAGATGATATGCTAACTTATTTGTAAGTTGGTATGAAGAGATAGCGGAAATCGGAAGACAGAGAGGAGTGGAGGGTTACAAACCATTGACCTGCAAGTAGGCAGTGCACTAAGAGAGAGAGAGAGATAGAGAGAGAGAGAGGGGAGGAGATGGAGAGAGAGATGAAGAGATAAGCCGAGGTCATAAATAAATGAAGCGTTATGTCCTAAATCTCTCAAAAGTCCGTACGCTGAGAGAATGACCGAACCAATATGATCTATAATACACATATAAAGGTATAAACGTATTGCAGATACTAAAGTCAAATTTCATTTTAATTGCCTTGCAAGACCGTTTAGCTTGGCTAACTCTTGCAATCATTATACTGCTCCCACTGGTAATCCGGACAACCAATACTGCTGCAAAGTCGAATATTAAAAAAACTGGCCGGATACTGGCCGGACACAAGCAGATATGATGCTATTTTATCCTATATGCAGGGATACCTGGTGGATACCCGGTATCCCTGCACATAGAAGTCTCATTTACTATCTCTTATGTCTGTGAATTCTTCTGATTCATGCACTCGTGCCCAAATAAATATATGCCACATTTCCTATATCAGACTGCGTGACTGCATCTCACACGATTCTCACTTTTCCTAGGAACATATTAACCACATCATATTGATAACCTCTTCAAACGGATGGAAACAATTGCAGTTTTTCTGAAGGTCTTCTTGATCTTAGAATCTTGCTTCAAAGAATGATGCGAATGAGGTCATTAATTTTTGCGATCAAATAAGAGGAAGAGAGTCGATGTTGGGAAAACCGCTATGAATAAATTACAGGAACTCTTAGATAAAGAAATGAGTCATAACACGAGAGTCAAAGAAGTGAAGGTCACAATCTTCACAGTGGTGACTTCTGCAACAGAAACGTGGACAATAAAGATACATGAACAGCATAAGAGTAACGCTTTTGAACTTAATGCATAAAAATATTTAACTTTTTGTGTCGAGCCTGGAGAATAATGGAGTCTGTTGTATATCTTATACGACATGGTACTTGCAAATATTTTAATACTTTAGTTAACTGAATCGAATGCTTGTACTGCGCAACATGACAGTTAAACATCTGTATACTGCACGTATGCGCATTAGTAAATCTCTCAGCGACTTCATAACTGAAAAGATTATATATCTAAGTCACGTCATTCATGTGGAAAAGTGTTGAAAAAAGTAATAAAGTCGGGCTTGGGAGTGGGGGAAGGAGGTGATCGGTGTTACAGAGAGAAAGAAAGAGAAAGAGAGAGATCGAGAGACAGAGAGAGAGAGAGACATAGAGAGAGAGAGACATAGAGAGAGAGAGAGACAGACAGAGAGAGAGAGAGAGAGACAGACAGAGAAAGATAGAGAGAGAGACAGAAAGAGAGAGAGAGAGAGACAGAAACAGAGACAGAGAGACAGAGAAAGAGATGGAGAGAGAGGGGTAATAGACGAGGGGACAATACGCATCACATTCCCACACATTAATATTTCATGGATTTGGCACTCGCCTTTATTTACTGCAGACGGAGTGCTGCACTGAAATGTAACCAAAGCACGCTATTACATACACATGTACATTGTTACTGTAGACGGTGTAGAGATATATGCAGACATGAGATATGTAGGCATTGTAGGCACACTAATATATAATTTCATGCAGACATACAATGTACAGTACTGGTAGACATATAAGCATATGTTGACATAATTCATATAGGCCTATTAACATATAGAAGCACACAGACAGAAGATATTTTGAAAGTTTGTTTGCTATATTGTGTCCTTTTTACTCTTACAGCACATAATTATAACAAATTTCTGATGCTTTTGCAGAAGATTTCTTGTGTTTCTATTCTAAAATTCTTTATGTTTCCTTTGATTTATTTTGTTGTTTCTTTATAGAGCACATTACATCCAGTGGGAATTTAATTCATAAAAATAATAAACAACCTTCTGTCATTCGTGAGTTTCTCACAAGGCTATAGGTAATCTCATATTATTAACCATTGTAGTCGCAGCTAGCGCTTTCCAAGATCCTGTCCGACATTAATTTCGATATACTGATGAAAGTACATGTAGACTCAATGGGTTTGCGAGATCAATAGTTCAATACCTACATGCATAATACCTACCTAACCACTATAACACCTACCTAGTCTATACCTACCTAAACTACTATAATACCTGCCTGCCTACCTATCTACTATATTACCTATTTATCTACTAAAATACTTACCTACCTTACTACTGTAATACCTATCTAACTACTATAATACCTATCTAACTACTATAATACCTATCTAACTACTATAATACCTACCTAACTATTATAATGTCTATCTAATTACAATAATACCTGCCTACCAAACTACTATAATAACTACTTGCCTAACTACTAGCTATAACTACCTTCTTCTTCTTCAGTGCACTGCCAAGTGGCAGGTTCAAGGTACATATCCATACTCAAAGTCTGTTTTCTCGCTCCATAAGGGCACTCCTTAGATCAACAAGTTAATCCCTTCACAAAGTCTAAAATATCCATGCCTTATGTAGCCTCTAGCTTGGGAAAGGTATGGCTTTTGGGGTTGCTTCCCGTTGCCTTTCACAAATATCTAACTTTACTATAATAGGCCTACCTTCTTACCTAACTACTATAATGCCTATGATTGTTATATACACTGTAGAGCTCTAGTTTTATACTTAACCTGCTATAAGAACCGAAGTAACTATTCATATAACTAAAGAATTACAGTAATGAAATTCTAGTAAAAAGTTAAAAAAGAATTACAGTATTGATTTCAATCCATTAATTTTTGTAAAAATAACTTGTCAGAAAGCTAGATGATGCTACAGCGATAATGGCCGTGTACTTTAGACTGGCCAGATACGCCTGAGTGAATTTTAAAGTTAGCGAAATTCCTCAGCTAATAGAGTTAGCTGTTGCATTCATTTGTCGATATTGCCTAGTAATTATATTTCATTTAGCCTTGGGGTCTAATCCTAAGTTAGTTGACGTTTATATTTTCCTTCACTTGCCCTCTGGAGTCGTTGATGGGAAGACCTATGTCAATTGAAATTTAATGTTTTGCAATTTAATATTTAAGCATTAACTAAGTATGGAACGGACTTTTGTTTAAGTTTAACTGACCATTTTACGTATAAGCCTTTTATGTTAGGGTTGTGTTAAAAACTGTAGTTTTGCCCTAGACTCCAGAGGTGGCAAGTCATTTACTTATGATTGCTGAGGTCACAGGTTTTGTAAAATATTTATAGTTAATTCGGGATATTGTGTGCATACGTCCAGCCGGAGAGGTTGACTGTAATAATGTGTTTGAGTATTTAAAGTTTCATAGAAT
The DNA here is from genome assembly GCA_905160935.1 of Enchytraeus crypticus. Taxonomy (NCBI): domain Eukaryota; kingdom Metazoa; phylum Annelida; class Clitellata; order Enchytraeida; family Enchytraeidae; genus Enchytraeus; species Enchytraeus crypticus. Next base: position 695,874 of record CAJHZI010000186.1, read on the forward strand.
GCTCGTGTAAAGGGGTAAGGACTTCTTCGTGTTGGAAAGGGTTACCTGAGGCTCTAGAAAGTATCTTTTAAGAGATAATTTAACAAACCTATGTTTAACGGTACAGGTGAGCTGTTATAGACACCGGTAGCCTACAGGTTGTTAAGGGTGTACCAAATACTTAAATACTTGTTGTGAACAGTACAGTCATTTCCTGGTCGAGTTTGGAAAGACACTTTATAATTGTTTCCCTCATTTTGTGGTATGTTATGAGATTCCCTTCCGGTTTGTTTTAATCAGATGTAGGCCTACCTGTGCCTCAGCATTTCTCATTGATATCAGTTTCAGGTTATATATATATTTTGCAATTCTGGTGTATATTATTTTCTGCATAAATATGAATGCATAATTATTATGTTATTTCTTCTTGTTTTGCAATTGTGTATATGAACGGTGCTTGATGTCATTGTGAGCCTAAACTGTGTTTGAAACATTTGTTTATATGAACTATAAATTGAAAACTGTGGACTTAGGCTAATACTCTATTTAATATTAGCTGTATTTTCTGCCTATTTTTGTGTCTACTTTATTTTCCTTCTTTCCTCTTTTCTCACACTTTATTTCTGTTATTTAATTAACATTTTTATATTCACACGAAGATTTAAGTTGCTATCGTTGCATATGCTAATGTTGACAGTGCTTCTGTGTTGTTCTTTAATATTACTATAAAATATCTTATCTATTAATTACTAGGAAACCAATTAGTCAGTATTTCAAAACCATTAAAGCTGAAATTGAACCGTGGTCTACTTCACGTAGAGTTTTACCTTATAGTTCCTAAGTTCATGTCGAAGTGAAATTTATGCTTCGGATACCCATTCCGTGACATAACTATAATTTAATAAAAATGTTTTAAACATAATAAATAACATTGACGTAACTTAAAACAAATGAACGTCCATGGAACATTCAACGACCGACAACGATCAGTAGAATCGCTTGTTTTTCAAAAATTCGTTTTCCATGGAATGTTTCCGAAGATTACTCTACTATCAGATCCGGTATTTGATCAGCAGCTTGATTGCTCGTTGGACTTGTCAAATTCAGCTGTACTCACTAAACGCAAGCTAGAAAATGTGATTGAGACATGGCACATAAATTTAACATCTCAACCTAGTGCTTTAATTACTTATATTTATTTATTTCCTTCGATTCGCAAGCATCAAGTGATACGAAAATTGCGCAAAATCAGGATATACCCAAGGCGCAAGGCACTAGAACCTATTAGCAAACACAAAGGTCAAAGTATGAAATCTTGAATATATAACATCCTTGCCAATGTGGCAATGAGGAGTGATATAGTAAAGTCAATTTCCAATTTAAAATGTGTCAGAACATACCAAAAGCATGCAGTTTTATCATCAAAATTATATATAATCATCTAGTTATCGATGTAAAATATATTCTTGCAAAATATAAAAATGTAGAAATATAAAAATGCTAAAACCACAAAGGAACTCGAATTGAAAATTAGAAATATATAATTTTTAGAACATAAACCAAATGGAGTAGAAACAGATTTAAAGTAGACAGTAGCTCCCGACAGGGTAGTTCATACACTAGTTGAGCACTAGTTGAGCGACAATAAAATGAGTATAAAGTAGTATTGAGGGGCGTGGGAGGTGGTTTGAATGATGCCTCCTGGTATTAAAGCTAAGAAAGAACGGAAATTTGTCGAAGTTGGCGATAAACATTTTGTTCACCATATTGAAGAATAAGACGAAATCTGATACCAGTGGTCGATGTTCAAGAGTGTAAACCACAGCGGACAAGATCTCCGAATATTAAATATGTGACTCTAACTGAAGGGATTCAATAAAGGGTCGTTAGATCGATTCGAGCCAAATGATATCACAAGGAGCTGATACTGGAAAGCATTGCAATATTTTAAGAGTGGTAGAACGTGTGTCTTGAAAACTTTGATTGTTTGCATTCCCTGGCTACGATTGAAACTGCATGAATATCTAAATAGATCAGTTTTAAGTGCGTCAGGTAACGCCATCAGATTTTAAATGACTATTCCTTAGGTTCTGGGATCAATTCCTGATATACCTGATCAGAGAATAAAATAATTTTCTTCTTAATATTAATATATTATTTATAAAGTTATTTCAACGAGTAAGGCAACTGAGGAAAGCAACGGGAAACCACCTCAACTAACCACCCATACTTTTCCCAAACTATTGGCTACATAAGGTATGGCTAAGGCATAGACTTTGTGAAGGGATTAACTTGTTGATCCAAAGAGTGCTCTTATGGAGCGAGAGAACAGATTTTGAGTATGAATATATACCTTGAACCTGCCACTTCGCAGTGCACTGAAGAAGAAAGTTATTTATAGTTAACTTCTCTGGCCTTCTCAGGACGGATAATATGAATAATTGACTAAACTGCTTGAACATCAGGCCTAAACATGTATTATTGAAAGTGATAGATGAAATCACAAATGATCATTCGACTATAATGTATGTTTAACTGTTTTCGAAGCAGATTTTAATCGACATGAAATTCTGTTTTATTTGAAAAGCTTGCTATTCAGGATTTCAAATAGGCATCATCGCGTTCTTGGTGATATTTTGCAAAGGCAAATAGAAAGCTATCCTAACTTCAATTATTGTGTTGTTTATGGAATGGATTCAATACATTTAATGACGTGCTCAATTTGAATAGGATGAATTGGAATTTTACCGATTCTGAAGTAAAGCTTGTTAAAGCGGTAGTTTTGTTCCATTATAAATACTATAATAGAAGCTCAAAGGCAAATAGACCTCGCTTTAGCTTTTATTTGTTTTTGCTTCTTGGAAATAATGACACTGCTACAACCACATCCGGAAAATTTCTGAGCTCACAATCTAAGAATAGAAATAAATATTTTAAGATTGGAGATAGGCCTATCCGCTAATCCACAGCAGCAGTAGCATGTCGAATTGCGCATTGTACGCCGTGAATTGCTGGTTTTGCGAGTCAACGAATTCTTTTCAGAGATAATAGCATTAACGTATTAAGCACAAAGCTCAGTACTTTTCCTTTTTAGCAACACTGAATCATTAAACTCCGCTTTCTGATCCTAACATTGTTCAGTTTTGTGCATGGGCTAATGTGCTTAGGCCCTATATGGTACGCAACATGCAAAACTCTAATAGAGTTGAATATCTAAAATCTCTAAAGGTACATTGTTTAATCTTAGTTTTATTGCGGTGTGCATTTTATATATCATAGTGCTTGGTTGCAAAAGAAAAGTGGGCCCATTTCATATAAAAACAATGTGCAACTTCAAGATGATATGGACCAATATGAAGTCCAGCCATTGCAAACTTCGAGCTGGCAAAGAGATTAAAATCCTAAAATAATTTAAATAAAATTCTTGTCAGAGAGAGTCGAGTAAATATTAGAAAAATATAAAAATAAAAAATAAAAATATTTGTATAAAAAATAATTTTTTTAAATAAAAATAAATATTTTTATTTCCTAGCTCAGTTTTAATTTTTTAATTTACAATTTTTGAAGGTAAAAGCCATTTTGAATATTTATGCCTGATTTTTCTACGGTGAAATGTTGATATTTAGCAAGAGATCTTTGTTTAATTGTTTTATTCAATTTTTATCTGTTTACATCGTTAATAATACTGAACATCCTAACATAACTCATGACTAATCACTTGACATTTTAAAAAGAATTTTACCAGATGATTCGGATGTACATAATAGGAAAATATGCATTTAGTTCACAAATATATTTTAAACTAAACTAACTAATGTTAATGTCAGTTTCCTCACTCGAAAGCGATGTCAGTGAAGGGCGAAGCCTAGGATTTGAACCCCGCACATACTGATCCGCGATCGAATGTTTTACCGACGTCATTATAGGAAAAGTACAGTGCAGAAAATGACAGCCTTCATTATAGGAAAAGTACAGTATTTTTGTTTGTATTGTGCCTATATAATAATACGCATGTACTTTCCTGAAATACAAGTCTGATGTAGGCCTAAAGATCAAAGTAAATAATTTAGTTCAACTCATAGTCCTATGTATTTACCAGTGCATGCTTTTTGATGGTATGATGGTTCATCTCATAGTCCTATGTATTTACCAGTGCATGCTTTGTGATGGTATGATGGTTCATCTCATAGTCCTATGTATTTACCAGTGCATGCTTTGTGATGGTATGATGGTTCATCTCATAGTCCTATGTATTTACCAGTGCATGCTTTGTAATAGAGTGATGATACACTGATTGCACCGTATGATAATGTCATTCACATCGCCCCGGGTGAGAAGTCGGGCGTTATATCATCATTATACTGTATTATGTAATTACTCTTGATTTTCAATCTCTGGTATCCGAAGCCGTTAGAAGATTCAACAAATTTAAGTCATCAGAAAAAGAATTATACAAAGTACTGGCCACCAAATAACACACACATCACAAATACAGTAGCAGGCCACAATCGTACGTGTTATACAGCATTAGATGCGATAAAGCATGTGTGCGACTTGTTTGTTGCAAGTAGATTACCGTCAAGGCATTGGAAGGTTAGTGATGAGTTGAAGATCTGGCGCTGATATACTGGTGCGACATTAAAACTGAGCTGAGATTAGAGACATGACAGCATAGTGTGTGCAAGAGTTTCTATGTAACTCGTAGCTCTGAATTCGATCCTTAATCTATGAAATATACTAAGATTTTTATAATGTATTTTGATACGCTTAATTTTGCTTAGATTTTAGTCTTTACAATGCTTAGATTCTTCAAAATAAAGTTCTTGAAACAGACTAATTATTCAAAAAATTGTGCAATCTGATGGGCACGCATTGTCATAGTTACATCCTTGAACCAGCCTGCACCAGGAGTGAAATTTACCTTGATACTAGTATAGCTCTGTGGAGTAGTGACGTACTTCTCCACTCTTGGCTGGTTTTCAAATGCGAGTCGAACACAAATTTCGAAATTCGTGACATATAGCGACATATCGTGATATATAGTGACAGATCGTGACTAGATCGTGACTAGATTGTGACTAGATTGTGACTAGGCCGTGATTAGATCGTGACAGATTGTGACATCGTGACTAGATTGTGACTAGATTGTGACTAGATCGAATTAGATCGTGACAGATTGTGACATCGTGACTAGATTGTGACTAGATTGTGACTAGATCGTGACTAGATCGTGACTAGATCGCGACAGATTGTGACAGCTCATGACAGACTGTGTGAGATCTGTCAATTATTACAGATCGTAACCGAAACTGACTTTAAACGCAGTTGAAGTGCTTTGGCATTGCATGCAGAACGGCACGCTGCTGTTGTGGAATGCTGCGGCAGTGAGGCAGCGTAGTAAATAAAGAGATAAGTCCGTTGAGATGAGGATGGGGGGTCGAGTGGGTATTCATTATTAATACGATAGGAATTACTTGTGCAACAATATTGTCATATGCGACGCTCAGTTGGTTCTCAACCTTTGCATTGCTCTCTTATAAATGTAATTATTATCAATTGTAAAAAGCTAATGCTGACGTCAGATTCCTCACTCAAAAGCGTTGTCATTGACGGGAGAGCCCAGGAGTTGATTCCGCATAGACTGATCCGCAGTCGAATACCTTACCGACATCGAAACTGGCTCCCTTCGAAATTGGCGACCTTCGTCCTCAGACATTCGGCAGACAATTATCATCATATTTGTACGTTCAAGTTTACCAGAGACCATATCATGGTAGTTGAAGGACTACTTTCTCTTTTCAAGTTATAGGAATATACTTGTAATCTCTTTTGGTGAGTATCACCCAAGTATGAAATGGCAACAACTAAAAAGCAGAAACTATACAAAAGAATCTCTGTAGCACGTGCGGAATGTCGTGTGTTACCAAACGAACAATAAGTAATATGAGTAATATTTTCAATAGAGACATGTTAGACATGTTATATTATCTAATAGAATTTTTAAATAACGACGTAAGTTGATGGCGTAAGTTGATGCTTTTCACGAACTCAATTTTTGTAATGTCGTTTCATCCAATAAATCATATTTCTTGCATTGCATATTTGTTTCACAATCACACATTGCAGTGCAGTCATTGTGCTTTTTAATCCCAGCAGCATGCACGAGTTACAAGACACTGGCTGGAGCCAGTGGCGATGTCGGTACGATACTCGACCACAGATCAGTATGTGCGGGGTTCACATCCTGGGCTCGCCCGTCACTAACATCGCTTTTTTAGTGAGGAAACTGACGTTAACATTAGCATTACCTTATGAGCAATGCAAGAGAACATGGTCCAGCTTGCAAGTCCACAGTCGATTTTATTAGATTTTGTATTAGTCACGTGACATTTCACTTTACACGTGAAGCGTAACATCGTATATTGTATCTCGAACACCTTACAAAATAAAAAAATAAACTTAAATAAACTAAGAAACTTAAATAAAATAAAATAAAATAAACTCAGAAAATAAAAGCCATAGAAGCTTTAAAAGATTCCAATAATCGACACGGCTATAACTTTTATTGGTTCATTATTATTCCATTTCTAATTAATGCGTAGTATGTACTGGTATATGATATACGCAGTATACATAAGCATGTATTTAGTAAATCTGTGCATTGGCTCTGATGTTGGGAGGAGCACTAAAGAGAGGTTCTCGTGGACGACATGTGAAGCAGCACGTGGAATGAGGAGATCGCGCTACTGGTCGGAGAGTTTTGTGGATAATCATCGCAGTGGAACTCGTAACTACCATCGATTATAACGTCCGGGATAGCAGGATACACACACACAGAGAGAGAGAGAGAAAGAGAGAGAGAGAGAGAAAGAAAGAAAGAAAGAAATAAAGAGAGAGAGGAGAAAGATAAATAGATAGAAAGAACGAAAGAAAGAATTAAGGAAACAATGAGAGAGAGAGAGAGAAAAAGAAAGATAGAAAAATCGAAAGAAAGAATAAAGGAAACAATGAGAGAGAGAGAGAGAGAGAGAATGAAAGATGATTAGAGAGAAAAAGGAAAGAAAGAGAGAGAGAAAGAATGAAAGATAGAATGAATGAACGAATGAATGAATGAATGAACAAATGAACGAAAGATGGAAGAGAGAGAATTAAAGATATAGAGAAAGGAGAAAGAAAGAAATAGAGAGAGAGAGAGAGAGAGAAAACAAAAGAGAAAGAATGATTGAAAGATAGAATGAATGAACGAATGAATGAATGAACGAACGAACGAACGAATGAATGAATGAATGAATGAATGAGAGAAAGAGAAAGAAAGAGAGAAATAGGGATTCGGGAATAATGAGGAAGAGAGAGAGAGTGAGATAGAAGGAAAGAGAGAGAGAGAGAGAGAGAAAGAGAGAGAAAGTGAATATTGAGAGAGAAGGCCAGAATCTAAATTAAAATAGTCCACTCGCACACAAATCCGGACCATTCGGTGGACAAGAAGTTAAAATGTTTCAGCGCCAATACAAGTAGCAACTAGCTATGTGTACTGTATTTTTAAGTTGAATGCGAGTTTGAAATCCCCAACCGACTTGCACTAAAGCGGTGTGCTAACGGCATGGCTGCTAAAACGACTAATATTCATCGCTAGTTGGATGAAACTCGGCATTTCGCATGCTACATATGTACATATATATGTTCTTACTGCCTGTCGTATTCCTGTGGCTATGATTATTTTATACTGCAAACATTACCTGCGACATCATGACTTTAAACTAAATGCCATGAGCTCTAATCCAGGTGCTCCAAACTTTAGCATTCTGAAGTATTGTATACATGTATATTTTAGTTCATATACTGCTGGAAGTGTATCCTGAACGTTTGCTCTTGTAATTAGCGTGCAAGCTTGCAGGCTGAACTGACTAGTTGTTTATTAAATAAATATCTTGAAAAAACATTAGGTGGAAATTAATTTCTAGCAAAAATTGGCAAGACGTTAAAAACTGCCCCTTCAATTCAGTAGTTCTAAAGCTTTTTGTATACATGTATAATTAAGGAGAAAGGTTATGTAACGTAAACTTTAGAAAGAGGCCACAACGATTGTCGTTATCGACCGAGCAGTCGAGACATGACATCGTTGTGTGCTTAACAGTGCCTATAAATGTTTGTATTGCCGAAGATCAATGCTAGAAATTGAAGTGTCCTTATTCGACAAACAATTTTGCATTCTAGCAATTGAAATGCCACATATATGACTAGACCAGTATGTACTATGTAAATTATTATGTTCAGCAGGTATTCAATAGTTGTTAGCAGACAAATTTTAATTGGAACTAACGTTTTGCCAGTCCATACAGCTGACTAACAGCCGACGAACACCTGATTAAACAGCTAACAACTGATTAACAGCTGATTTACAGCTGATTAACAGCTGATTAGCAGCTGATTAGCAGCTGATTAGCAGCTGATTAGCAGCTTATTAGCAGCTGATTAGCAGCTGATTAGCAGCTGATTAGCAGCTGATTAGCAGCTGATTAGCAGCTGATTAGCAGCTGACTAACAGCTTTCTAGCATCTGACAAATGCCTAAAAATAATAATTTTAGACATAGAAATATTTTTACACAAATACAAATAAGAAAACTAGATAGCACTAATTATTATTAATTTACAAATCTCACTCAATTATATTTAGAATACATTCTTACCGCAAGGACAACTTTGTAACACTAAATTGCAAGTCATCTTCATCCATTTTACAACTTAAAGATAAGACTCAGGAAGTATTGATTAATAGCAAAGTTCAAAGAATTAGTAGGTTTAAAGTAGAGAAACCTGAAGAGACACTTTCAAAGAATTGTTCTAAATTAAATCCGGTAGCGAAGACCGATCAGTATAGGAGAAATAATATCTGAGTAAATGTTCATATATTTTTAAAAGTTTAGCATAGCCGGAAGGTAGACCTACTAATACTTCAAGACATAATTTTTTTAAGAAGACACCACTAATTTTAAGCATTAAGCGCTATAATAACAGTGAGGACTTCATATGAGTTGAAATTACATATATGCAACACAACCCACACTCATGCTTAGTAATGAGTTTTATAGTTAGGCTTAGTAAATACTCATTATAGTGAAATGATCGACTGTGTTAATATCTATCACTTTTAATACCACATTTTTAAACCGGAAACAATCTAGTCCATTTTCTGCATAACCAGTCCATTTTCTGCATAACCAGTCCAGTGAATGTCCGAGATTTTACTCTCAGAACAGCGCGGGTGGGATTCGAACTCATGAGTGTTCAATTCACCTCATAATCTGTCATTTAAACATTTACGACGCTAACCCAACGATATTAAGACATTCTAAGTAATTAATTGCAAAAATTTTAGTTAATTGCAATTCTTTGCATTTCCGCGAAGCATTTATGAAGGAGTTATTTGAATTTTGAAACAATGTTTCTATAAACCTTGTAGAAAAACATTGTTTCTACGAATATCTTACCGACATCGCCACTGGCACGAGCCAGTGGCGATGTCGATAAGATATTCGACCGCGGATCAGTATGTGCGGGGTTCAAATCCTATGCTCGTCCTGACATCGCCATCGAGTGAGGAAACCTACGGTAACATTAGCTGTACTGTAGCTGTATAAACATAACAACATAACGGCACACTGGGTCAGGAAGCACAGATGCTTGTTTAAGACCCATTTCCTCCTTCCTCTCCGTGGTTATTAGTAATCGTTGCCTTTTGATGGCGCATCAATTGCAGCCGGCGCGGATTTAAGAATAACCTTCTATCACCCTGGGATTTTTCTTTCCTAAGCTTTTACCAACACTCGGTCTTCCAAGATGGTCACCCACAAAGTACTAACCGATGTCGATGCTGCTTAACTTCGATAATTGACGCGCAACTAAACCAAGTGCGCTAATCCCGCCGTCTGTATAATAAATCATCTTAGAGATTTTGATTTTGATTCAGTCTACAGAGCAGCTTGAATATTTTACTTTGACCAGTATGGAGCAGTGGGGATAGACGTGAAGTTGAATGGTTATTTTGTGCACTATTATTATGCAAGAAACCACAACATTATTTTTCCTTTGATGAACGTTTAGCAAATCGATAAATCGATCAGATGAACCTTGCTATAGTATTCAATGTACGTTTATTTTTGCTATTTGTATTCTTTGTGTAACTCGATTCAGGGAGTTTCTATTACCAATTAAATATAGGCTTATCAGTGATAGACTCTACGGGGCTGCGATAATTTAACAACTATAGCGCATATGTACATAATATAAATAATAAACGACCTATTAAACGACCTATGTATTGGAGGTTACAACCTTAATAATACCCGTTATGCCGATGATATAGTTCTTGTTGTTGCCAAACGAGATAATCTTCATAAATTGACGAATACACAGTGAAAAGAGTGAATTATCTATACACATGAAGAATATATAGTGCACGACAGTAAACAAATAAAAAGTGCCATAATTATACTCAATCAAAATAGGAGATCAACACATTAAGCAAGTGGAATCGGTCATATATTTAAGGATACTTATTAACCAAACATGGCAAATGTGACAAAGAGATAAATAGGATAGCTATAGAGACATGCAATAGAATGTCAAAGATATTCAAAAGTCAGAAATTATCAATAGAAACAAAAATGTCTGCTTCATTTTATATAGAACCAATAGGCCCATATTGTTATATGGCAATAAATATTGGAGAATTTCTTCTGCAATGGAAAAGAAACTTGAAGCAACAGAGAGGTGGTCCTGCAGGAGAATGTTAGGCTAAGCAAATCTTATAGATCACGCTATAAACGTCGACGTTTTATACAGAATGCTAACCAGTCGTGATCTATTAAATCGAGTACGGCGCCAGCAGATGAGGGTTTTCGGACACATGCGGCAAATCGTTGATAATTAATACGACAGTGAAGGCTCAGCAACTGCATGCAGATAACGGAAGCAGAAATGTTCAGAGTAATAATGGACACATATATAAGGAGAAACGTGACCTTGACCTCCCAGGCTTGAAACAGGCACGCAGTTGAAGAAGAAGAAGAAGAAGAAGAAGAAGGGAATAACTATAGACTGCAGTAATGCGAATAGCAATGCTTCAAATGAACACATATTAAGCAAACTTTGTGCTATAGTAATACATGTCACTTTAGTAGTACAATTTTACAGAACCTGTCAAAAATTATAAAATTATCGAGGTACATTTTGTATCGCAAAAACTGAAGAGAAATTGGCAACTTTTATGTCTACCTTCTAGTTCCTTTTGCAGGTTCGAATAGTAATCTTGTTATATAATTCTTTACATTGGATGAGAAGGTCGAATACTACGAGTTAGACGGCAACTATAGCCTATACATATAGAACTACTACAATTATGCCTCTATCTACCCTTCTTAAATGCATTTTTAATTGTTCCTTTATGCTTATATTTTATATTAACAAATTCAAACCACCCGAAGGTGTCGGTGTAAATTAATCGAGCTTTCTTTTGGCAAAGAAATACATTACAATTAGATGTCGCTTTCATAGTCGCCAGAATGTAATTCCTCGGTCGCGCCCCAGGGAGACACTTGATCTGATTGAAGCCTGATGGGTGTCAGAAGAAAGGCTTAATTCTCACAGCTAATTCGACAGGCGCCTTAGATACTTGTGAAATGTATTTCAAATACCTTTTAAAAGTATTTTTTAAACAAAAAATTAAATAGTATTTTCTATTTTGAAAGCACTTTTCCAATTTAAAAATAATTTAATGCCCATTACTGTATAATTATATATATATATATACACTGTGAGTCATAAAAAAACATGTGCGCAGTATTTCGTGCACAACTTTGACAATTGTGAACCGATTTTGAAAATATTTTCAGAATTATAAAAAAGAAGAAAAGTATTAATCTTAAATCTAGTTTCTGTGACACTTCTGGCTTATTTTAGACAATAAGAGATGATTTTACAAACATAGTCTGTTTTTGTTGAAATTTTAAAATGGTGTTTACTAATGACGATAACGCGCTAATAAAAAAACTTGTACCTCTTAAAGGGTGATGGTGCACATTGGTTGATTGCCGAATTTTCAACAAAAATTGGATGCTGGGAGGGCTAGATTGCTTAAAGAAATTACGCCGAAAAGAAGAAAATAAATAACGTGGACGAGTTGAAGCAACGCCTGGTGGACGTTTGGCAAGACATGCAACAATCTGTCATTGACAACGCAAAAGATGAGTGGCGCAAGCGTCTCCGAGCTTGTATTCGCGCCAAAGCAGGACATTTTGAGCATATGCTTTGACAGTTGACAGTAGCTGTATTGCACTGTTTGTTTCGTGTGTTTCATTGTTAGTTCCACTGGATTTGTAAACATTATGTAGCGATTGATTTACTTAAACTGAATATTGTCAGTCGCGCATATTTTCAAGCACTGCTTCAACGCAAAAATAATAATTAAGAGTCACTTAATGTTATTTTATAGCAAATGCTTTTCTGATATACCTATGCAAGAATTTAAAAAATCGGTTCACTAATACCAAAGTTATGAGCGAGAGACTGCGCACATGTTTTTTTTGACTCACAGTGTATATATATATACATATATATATATATATATATATATATATATATATATATTATATATATATATATATCTCTTAGTGAACTGCCTACTGGCAGGTCCATGGTACATAACGCCTCCACTCTTCTCTGTCTTCCGCCTTCCTCTTCATTTCCACATATGAGTGGGTCTTTAAATCATCTAACATACCTAATCTCGGCCTGCCCCTGCCTCTTTTTCCTTCCATTCTACCTTCTATGACCTCTTTTAATAGACCTTCCCCCCTTAGAATGTGTCCTATCCATCTATTCTTCCTATTTCTTAATACATTAATCAACTGTCTATCTGTGCCAACTCTCTCCAGAACTTCTTCATTTGTAACCTTTTGAGTCCAGCTAATCCTCTCCATTCTTCTCCAAATCCACATTTCCAATGCCTCCAGTTTCCTAATATCTTCATTCCTTAAGGTCCATGTTTCACATCCATACTATAGCGTGGTCCAGACCAAAGTTTTCACTATCTTTATCTTTGTGTCTTCTTTAGACTTTTTATTAATAGTCTACTACCAAAGGCAACTTTTGCTTGTGCAATCCTACTGCATATTTCGTCTCACATTTCCCATCATCGGTTACAGTATGACCCAAATATTTGAAACTCCTTACCTGTTCCAATTTCGTAAGGAGTTTCAAATATTTGGGTCATACTATTACCGATGATGGGAAATGTGAGACTGAAATATGCAGTAGGATTGCGCAAGCAAAAGCGGCCTTTGGTAGTAGAGAAGAACTATTAACAAAAAGTCTAAAGAAAGACACAAAGATAAAGATAGTGATAACTTTGGTCTGAACCATGCTATTGTATGGATGTGAAACATGGACCTTATAATTATATATATATATATATATATATATATATATATATATATACGCGTTATTCATGCAGACATGTATGCCTAATGTATGGCTTGTAGACGCCAAACGCGTTTATTGAGTATCTCTGAATCACTAGGTCTGTTTTAGCCATAGGAGCCGATCCCACACGGTCAACGATAGGCTACCCCTTACTGCGGAACCGGAGTATGATAACAGTATTAAAAATAACAATAACAATAGCAACAATTAGAATGCTACAGTCATCAATAGCAACATCGAGCACTATTGAAACAAAATCAAGCCGGTAAGCAAAAAGAAGGTCCAAAAACGGTGCAAATTCCGAAATCCAGAAAGATGGAAGAGAATTCCAGATCTGCCGTGCAGCATGCTGGATAGAACGATTAAATAGCTTAGGGCGTGAAGGTAAGCTAGTTCTCACAAGAGTAATTAATTTAGATGACCGAGTATCAGCAGGCTGCATCACTTTAATCAAGTGAGACATACAAGTTCGTCCAGGGGTGGTGATGGACTTACAGGTTAACGAAGCTGTTTTATAAATACGCTCTTTAGCCTTTAGCCAGTGCAAGGACTTTAGAATTTGCGCAACATATGAGTACTTGGAACTTCAGCAAATTGCTCGTGCAAGAGAATTCTGAAAAAATTGCAACCTACAGCCAGGGAGATTTAAAAACAGGGAATTGCAGTAGTCCAACTTGGATTGCACAAGAGCTGCACAAATTGTAGCATCTGTCTCACTTGACAAATATGGACGTATTCGACGAAGATCACGGATAAGGAAGAAAAGTGCTTGTGAAGTTTTAGTTATGTGTTCTATGTGAGCATAGCTTGATATGCTTCATAACTAAGCATACATATTTCTACTTTTTCATCCCCGCAGGGTTGTATTTGTTTACTTCTCCAAGTGCATATTCTAATTGAGGGGTCGAAGGCGTGCAGGAGATGGATTTTTTCGATGGATTTGGAGACGGGGGATTTTTTCGTAATGGGTTTAGGGGAGAAAGGCGCCATTGCACATTCTCAACATGTTGCTGACGCAAAATTTAAAGCTCGTAGTGTACATGCTATATAGGATAGTCTATCCACACTACATGTCTTCAAGTCATGGTGATGATTGCAACCGATTATCTCTGATTGCTGGAATTTCCTGGAGGGACGTTCGATCAGCAGCCGTTCCATCAAAATTACGTCCTTCCTTCACTTTTATTTGGCGTCATCATAAACTTCCGCTGAAACTATACGCACTGGACAAGTTTAACAATATGCGCGATACAGGCGCAATGCTGTACGTGATATCGAGATAATTATCATGGACCGATGAGGCCTCTAAGTTGTATTGTAGTTTTTTGTGGAAAATATATGTTTTTCAGATTGTTGTGAGATCCTATATTCTGGACACATTAACAGGTATATATAGACGTCTGCATGTGAGCATCAACCATAGCCTAGCTTTTCAATAAATTCTTACTGAGTGGGAAAAGCAGGGTTATATTTTGCTGGGTAATGGGAACCCCTTGGCAGGTGTGTGCCACCAAGACTAAAGTCTTAGCCCCCAGTTTTAACACCCCCCAGGACAAAGACCTTATGCAAACCTTTTTGATGACCAGGGCCCATGCAGGCACGCCTTCGACTCCTCAATTAGGCCTATGCACTTGGAGAAGTACACAAATACAACCCTGCGGGGATGAAAATAGATACAAAGAACACATCAATTCTTAAAGAGAAGTTACAAAGTTACAAAGAACACATAACTTCTTAAAAGCGCGCTGAAAGCTTCTGCTGGTAAAACTTTGTTTTTACATGTAGTTTTTGCCACACATTCTCTAAATTTATCAGAAACAATACGTGACGATCGATCCTGTACACATGAGGAGGGCAAATTTTTAGAATGTTTCAATAGCGTAGTGGTAACGTATGAAGTTTTAAATGACTGAGGTGAATTGAACCCTCGTGGGTTCGAATCTCTGCCGCGCTGATCTGAGAGTAAAATCTCGGGCATTCACTGGACTGGTTATTCGGAAAATGGACTAAATTGCCTATCGGATTTAACATGTGGTACTAAAAAGTGACAGATATCAACGTAGTTGATCATTTCACTATAATGCGTGTTTACTTTTTTGAAAGTTAACAATCGAGCGTCGATCCAGAGTTTATCAGCCGAAGTGGGAGAACAGCCTTAAATTTCCCATCCCCCAGAAAATCGATTCCTGCAGTTATAGTTAGCTTAGTAAACTCATCTTTGGGTAAACTGTAAAATTATAGCCTATTTATTAAAATGTTTCAATTTATCGTCGTAATCGAAAACCTTCGAATCTTAAATTTCTATAATTCTCAATCTTTAGACTTTGTTCTAGATTTTGGATTTTAAACCGTCTTTAGTCCTTTTTGCTCGTCGTCTTGGTTTTCGTTTAATAATGCTCTATGTTGCCATTGTTTAATATGTATAGTTGTTTGTTTAAGATTCAATTAATTGCTATTTGGCAAATAAAAGTTATAGGCTAACTTAGATCTTTTTAGACATTTTGGAAGAAAGTAGTTATAACCTTAAACTCTGCGCTTTCCTACCTAAACGGTATATATATATATATATATATATATATATATATATATATATATTAAGCTATAATGAAAACTGCATTACCTAATTTAACCGCTACTTACTTATCTTCAATAACGTTGCGTAGTATGTACGCCTATACTCGTATGTCTCAATATTATCAATTTCAAACGTGAAATTGATAGAAAATATAGCTGCTTCCGCTAGTAGGCCAAGGCCTACCCTTCTTTGAATTGAGTTTCCGGATTTTAGTTGGCACCGCTTATTCACCCCACACCTACACTCCACTCACATTTTGGATTTGGTTCCATAATGATCTATGTTATCAGGGATGGACAACAGCAGCAATACTTTTATTGTTGTTGTTGCCTGTCAAATTGTTGATCAGCAACAAGTCCAACAAGTAAGGACAGTCTGTACTTGATCTCTGGCATAACACCACCAGACGTAATATCGCTAGTCAAGCTGAACGGAGTATACAAGAACAGGATCAACGACATGCATTACATGGTGAAAATCCTCGGAGATCGCGACTCAAATGAAGGCACAGCTTCTTAAATTCAGTGTCACGACTAAGTCAGTGGAGCAATCTTGCCTCCAGATGTGGAGAGAACATCTCCAATCTGTTCCAGAGGATAAAATATGCGTAGAAGCGTTAGAAAGTCTTCCGTGTGGGTGCGATGAGAATCGACGAACGTGGCTATGCTTAAATAGATTTAGAACAGGTGTCGGTCGGACAAAGATTGAAATGAGCCGATGGGGTTATTATAATGGTTCTACAGTATGTGAATGCGGCCTGGAGGAGGAGGACATTGATCATTTGATGAACTGCAACTTGACCGGTGGTGGGGTCACGCGTGAGGATCTCAAAAAGTTCAATGATCGGGCTAGAGATTGTGTCAGACGCTGGATTAATGCTGTATAAGGACACGATAAGAAGAAAATCAAATTGTTGAGATCCTCCAGTTTGCTGCTTCAGCACACGCTCCTTCCAACACACTGCTCCTCAGATCTGGAATTATTTTCCTTGCACTTTGAGCACCCCTCGTCCGTCTTCTTCTGATCATCCTTTTCTGCTGTATGAACAGTTTCATAGACGGTTGAAGGTTTTTATCTTTGACCTCTCCTATTCATATTCTTGGAATTGTTCTTGATTGGCTTTCCTCCTATCTGACGGATCGTTCTTTTAGTGTGAAAGTGATGGAGTACATCTCTTCGCCTTCCCACTTAAAGTATGGTGTGCCTCAAGGCTCCGTTCTTGGTCCTATCCTTTTCAACCTCTATACAACACCCTTAAGCTCACTTATCTCTTCTCACTCTATTGATCATGAGCTATATGCTGATGACACTCAAATGTACACTGGTTTCACACCTAACTCCTACTCTGATGCTGAAACCCTCCTCCTGCAACAAAGTTTTTAGTCTATATCCTCTTGGATGTCTACAAATTTCTTTGGCACTTAATCCATCTAAAACTGAATTCTTGTTGGTTGGGACACCTCAAGAGCTTTTCAAGCTGAATGGGAAAAACTCTTTCGTTATCTTCGGGTATTACAATATCACCTGTTTCTTCTGTGAGAAATCTCAATGTTATTCTTGATAAACACATAGCCTTCCACGAACACATAACTAAAACTTCACAAGCAGGTTTCTTTCATATCCGAGATCTTCGAATACGTCCATATTTGTCACGTGAAACAGCTACTGCAATTGGTGCTGCTCTTGTGCAATCGAAATTGGACTACTGCAATTCCCTGTTTTTAAATCTCTCTGGCTGTGATAAATCGATTGCAGTTTGTTCAGAATTCTCTTGCGAGAGCCATTTTTTGTAGTTCCAAGTACTTACATGTTACGCCCATTTTAAAGTCTTTGCACTGGCTAAAGATTAAATAGCGTATCATTTACAAAACAGCTTCGTTAACCTGTAAGTCCATCACCACCCCTGGACAAACTTGTATGTCTCACTTGATTAATGTGATGCAGCCTGCTGTTAGACGGTCTTCTAAATTAATTGCTCTTGTGAGACCTAGCTTACCTTCGCTCTCTAAGCTATCTAATCGTTCTTTCCTGCATGCTGCACCGCAGATCTGGAATTCTCTTCCATCCAATCTTCGGAAATCTTCATTTGAATCACATCGGCCTTTGCTTTCCTATGAGCAGTTCCATAGGCAGTTGAAGACCTATCTTTTCCATCTCTATTTTCCATCCAGTGTCCATGAGCAGCGACCTGCGCCTAAACCACCTTTTCTTTAACTACCTTTACTTTGGACTGAATTTCTGAATTTTGAAATTTGCACCGTTTTTGGACCTTCTTTTTGCTCGCCGATTTTATTTTGTCTCAATAGTGCTCGATGTTGTCATTGATTACTGTAGCACGCTAATTGTTGTTATGTTATGTTATGTTATTCAGCCATAGCACAGGAACTGAGACCGACACGTAAGCCTCCATTCAACTAGTACTCTTCCTCGGACTGACTTCCTGGATTTTGGCTTGCACCGTTTTAGGACCCCACACTCTCCTCATCAGATTAGATTTGGTATTATAGTTCTCAGTGTTGTCATGGACGACAGTAGTTTTGTTTTTGCTGCTGCTGTTGATATCAAATTTGAGAACTTGTTAAGGTAAACAAATATGGCGGATAGTGGAGGAAAATACAAAATATTCTAAATAGATAAGAAGTAAAGTTATAAATTATAAAATGGCGGACTGTCGTGGCGGAAGTTCACTTGTTTAGACTGCTGTCTGAAACAAGGATCGCTAAAGGGGTTTTCTGGGATTGAGAGACGAAACCGAGTTTTATGTTTTGAGCGAAGTGGAGTCAATTAACCGTGAAGCCTACTGCAGGGTCCAATTATAACGTAGCGCAGTCTCAGTAGTAGTAGTAGTAGTAAAGTTATAAAGTATATAATTTATTAGATCATTTTCTCACGAGTATACAATAATAGATAATAAAAGTTTAACGTCCGTTTCCTCATACAAGATTGATGTTAGGGACGTCAATATAATTCAGTGGAGTGTGTAAATTCTATATGGATAGGTCTGATTCAATCAGGTGCCAGTAGAATAATTTTTTGCGTTTAAAAGTTGTATATAAAATTAATTTGTATGGTGATGGTACCGAGGTGGTCAATTTTAGATATCGATCACTGTTGCTAATGTTAAACATCGTTTAAAGTGAAACGACCTTGTGTCCTGATGCATGTGTCCTGATGCGATGATGCCACTTATTCGCGTATTTTGTTATTCTGTTAGGCAGTTTTGTCAACTATTCATGTGTATTGGTCCCGTAAACAGCTGAAGTTTTATTTTCTGATCTACTCACCTGTTAATATAAATCTAATAATAATAATATAAATGTTATGTAAATCAAATCGTCAAGTGTTCAATTTCCCAATTTTCAATGATTGGCCATTTAAAATCTCATGACGTATACAAATGACGTATACGTATGCACACGCCTGATTATATGGATATTCTTGACAGCTCAGCTTTGACTTCTTTCTTGACAGCTCAGCTTTGACTTCTTTTCTAGATCTAATAATCATCAATGGCAAGCTATCGACAAACTTGAGCTGTTCAGCAGCAAACCAGTTGGACTTCTATGGCAAATGGCATTAGAAATTTACGTATTTAAAGTTTAGTCTAACCTATCGTCAGAATGAAATTTTTGATTCAGCTCAATTAATTAAATATAAACATGATCCGAGAAAAACATGTCAGTGCATCAATAATATATTAAAATCAAATAAGACTACCTCTGTCCGGGAATGCTTTAATCTAAATAATGAAACCTTTGTTGACAAAAAGTCATATCTGAAAGACATATAGCTCGCCCATCATTGACATCTCTTTCGAGTTAGGAAACTGACGTTAACATTAGCTTTTTTAAGGACTCCAATACCTGTGCCTTCTACCCAACAGACCAATAGTAAATTATAGTGCAGGTTTTGATGATGTGCCATCCATTCTTCTAAAAGATATAGTCCAATAAATTTCGAAACCTATATCAATTGTACTAAATTTATGTATTATGAATGGTACTTTTCCAGATAAAATGAAAATTGCAAGAATTTACCTGATTCTTAAATCAGGCCCTAGTAACGAAGTTACAAACTATAGACCAATCAGTTTCTTAACCTGTTTCTCTATAATATTTGAGAAAATCACAACAAAGAAAATGCTCTCATTTATTGACCTAAATAAAATCTTCACACCTGACCAATATAGATTTAAGAAAATGCATTCTACCTATATGGCTTTATTAAATCTGCAAGATAAGACATCTAAAGCCATTGATTGTAAAGAATTTTGTTTAGGTATCTTTATAGATTTATGATAGCTTTTGACACTTTAAGCCTTGAAATTTTACTTTAAAAAGTTGGAAATGTATGGTTTTAGAGGCTTATCAAATACAATTATAAGGAGCTATGTGACCAATAGATTATGTAGTCTCTAATAATGCAGAATTAAATTATGGGACTATACATTGTGTTTTCCCATAAGGATTAATATTAGGACCTTTAGTATTTTTGACTTATGTTAATGATAGGATTGTTATGGATTTTTATATTATTGTTTTAATATGTATATTCTGTGCGATAGGCTTTTGGTGCCGGCAAACACTTAATTGCTTTTCTTCTCACACTTTCTAGTAATAAATGTACACATAATATTTACATTCTAGATCACATTTGAATGAAGTTAATGAGAGAGAACTGTGGAACGATGTCTAGTGAAACTGATCTTTTGTCTGATCTTGACAGCTGGTCGTCAGATGATTTCTCTATGCGCTGGATGAATATACTGCCCAGAATTATTGTATCCTTTCTAATATAAATTTATGTATTTAAAAATTAATTCAAGTTATTACAAATTAGTAAAAGTCACCCTATATAGTAGAAGTTAATGTTGCTTGAAAAGAGATATAAAATAGACTTTGAAAGATATAATCCTGGGTATAATCTTGATGGGATCAGCTGATTGGTCCATATACTAAGTAAGCATGATAGCCAACTTTAAAAACAAACCATGTGTTATGGATAAGCCTGCCATTTTGAAAGTAGGTTGGTATACTTCTAGCTCAGTGTTGAGCAATTTGAAATATTAATTTGTATTATTTCATAAAATTTTATATAGAATGAGAAAAAATTTCTATATATTCCATACCACCAAGTGTCCTATTAATTAATTATTTATTTATTTATTTATTAAAGTACCTCTGCTGTATTGTTGTAAGCTTTCCTTAAATTACATTTCTACTCAGAATGAAATACAAAATGCTGCCAGCAGTAAAGTAACCGGTGAGCTATTCCTGAAGTCATAGAGTAGAGAGCATCTTTTAATTAAGAAAATAGTGCTTATTATTAAGACATAAGTAAGTTAGATGCATCATCTTGTTTTATATATATATATATATATATATATATATATATATATATATATATATATATATATATATATATACAGGGTGAGTAAAAAGAAGCGATAGCACCTGCAAAAAGTTTTAATATCTCAGTTTATTGTTCATTTTTTCAAATCAAACTTTTACCATTTAATAAAGGACTAATCTTTGATGAGGTGGCCAATTTTCATCCATTTTAATACATAGTTTGGCCAGTTATGAAAGTTTCAGCAGAGCAACCCCCCTTTTTTGAATGTACTGTAAATAAAAATTATATTTAACTTCATTTTGTGACCCTGAAATGGGTCGTTGTGGTGGTTCAGAAAGAACCAGTTGTATCTGCTAGCATTACTGCCTATTCGATATGCTTTCCTCCAGCTGATTTTCAGGACTGCAGCAGCTTTCGGAACGCTAGGACAGCCTAGTTGATTCCAGCTTGGGGCAGTCTCTCCCAGATTGATTGCTGTACTTCCTGCAGTTCTGTCTTGTTTTTAGGCTTTGACTGGTGTTTCTGGTAGAGATGCAACATGGTTCCCCTGACATAGTAATCCAGAGGATTTTGATCGGAAGAGTTTGGAGGCCATTCACTCTTCTTGTTGAAATGCGGATTTCTCTCGCTGATCCATTGCTGTGCATGACGAGATGCATGAGCCGGAGCATCATCCTGCTGAAAGATGAAACCATTTGATAGAAGAGCATTGCAATCATCAAACAGCTAGGGAAGCAAAGTATTGATGTAATACTGAGCGTTCACCTTTTCCTTCTCGCCAGTGAAGTGCAATTTTCCCTTACCGTTGTAGCAAACGTTATTTTTAGGCAAAAAATGGGGGGTTGCTCTGCTGAAACTTGAATAACTGGCCAATCTATAGATTAAAATGGATAAAAATTGGCCACCCCATCTACAATTAGTCCTGTAGTAATTGGTAAAAATTTGATTTTAAAATATTAACAGTAACCTGAGATATTCAAATTTTTTGCAGATGTTATCACTTTTTGTTACTCACCCTGTATATATTTTATATATATATATATATATATATATATATATATATATATATATATATATATATATATATATATATATATAGTATAATATATAATGTGCTTATTCATAAGAAGCTGTGAAGCTTAGTTTAATGTCTGTTTCCATATCACTAATCACTAATGATATTGTCGGAGACAGTCCGGTTGAGATTCAATCCGAAAACCTCCTGCTTCTCTGGAAAGCATGCTGTCTGATCTGCCATCAAACCAGTACAACTGAGAGATATAGCATCCAATAAGAAACTACTCTAGTAGATGTTATAAGATGATATCTTATAAGAGAGACAACTAAGGTGATCTGAGTCGTTCACATGATTGATACAATCATACCCTTATATATATATATATATATATATATATATATATATATATATACATGTATATATATATATAGTTGAGCTGTTCAAAATGTGTGTAAATATGGCAACATAATTGCCTGCATAAAATTGGCATTAATTCAAAATATGTTTATAGATTTTTCATCAATGTTCTATGTCAAATTAAACTAGTTTTCAATTTCAAAGTTGTTAAAAGATATTTCCCTGCCACATGTATTTCCATTACAATTTGTCATTGCTTCATTTGTTGAGTCATAGACGTTTCGGTTTAATTTTTGTAGTTAAATTCATGTCTGAGTATATCAGGGGCTATAACTAATGCTTTTATGCAGTGAAGCTCTTATACATAAGCATATTGATGAGTAGATTAAGTGGATTGATTAATTAAGTTGATTTATTGTGATTCAGAATTCATACGAGTATTGTTCACAGCAGTTGTGCCGTGCATGCCTCTTATTGAATTGGAGAAATCAGTGTTCAGTCTTGTATGCGATACTGTAAGAAACTTTTCTCCTTATTACAACTTGAATATAATTTCTCTGATGAACTATAATGCTTTTGTAAATGTAATATTGTATTTTGTGGTATATTTTAAATTTTAATCTGTATCAAGCCACTGTAAATGTTATGTTATTGATTGACTCAGAAATTGATAAAGCTGAGATACAAAGAACTTTAACATTTGATTTAAAAGAGTTTTTGATCCATTATGTGAAATCTAAGTGTAGGTCTATTTCTGAAATGGCTACCTTGGAGCATAATGATCGGTTAAATGGTTAATTATCCAACTGGTTTAAATATACTAGTTTAGAGGCCTAGCCAATGATTTGCAGCTAGCTGTCTAGTGATGTCGCTGTGGAAGTGCTGAATTACTTTCTCTCCAAGGAATTCTAATTTCTAATATCAAATTCCTGATTAAAAAGGCCTATACAATTATTTCATTTAGGATAACTTATGTCTCTCTTAAGATCTAAGAAGATCTTCCTTCCCGAAGATATCAGGAATCTAGGGGCATTGAAAATGTGGATATGGCGAAGAATGGAAAGGATTAGCTGTACTTATGTCTGTCAATTGCCTGTTGCTTGTAGTAGTTTATGCTAGCTGCAAATTTGCTTTTATATTAGTGTTGATAATCAATTCTTGCTTGATTGGCCTAACTCATAGTCTTAAAGACTAGTTTACCTCACCTAGCTAATCTTAAAGACTAGCTTTCCTTGAGTGCTTACTGCATTCATATAAGAGAGGTTCTTCAAGTCTCGCTAAGGAGCTATCAGCGTCAAAACCAAAATAGAATTTTTGGATGTAAAAAATTAAGGCTTAAGCCTGTACTAATCACCTCTCGCCCATCTTATCTTTGCACTGACTGCTTTTGTCTTAGCAGTATCAACTGCCTTGCTGATATGTTTTCTAATGTTATCGCGTGATCATGTATCTACGAAGCCCTTTACTATTTCTGACTATATTAGTAATTATTATTATTAATGTGAAAATATGATATCTGTCTCTACTCATTTGAATCAGTCACTATGATTAAAGAATCTATTGAGATTATTTATATTTGCACGACAGATCACTTCAGAGTTCTCTCGTCGCCTCGATTCGTTGAGAGAACAAGTAGTAAGTGCCGCGGAGACCGTGACTGTGGAGACCTGTGCGGGAGCTGTATTTGAGGTTATACCCATGTGTATACATCAACGACATCATGTTTGGATGAGTAGATGGACTTTAAACTTTTTACTGTTTATTTTATTGCTATTATGCTGGTCTATTGTCAACTTATGTTAATGTGCTAGATATGTTTATATTGAAAAAGCAAGAAATTGCTTTATTTAAAATCAATTGTTATGTCAATATTGAATAAATTAGTATATATTCAGAATTTTGTCTTTCAAAATTAGTAAGTCTGTATTGTAATCGGCAGTGTAAATGTTAGGAGATTTATACTTGTTGTATTAATTCTTGAAACTAATTCGTAATGCGTATGTTTTCATAAATTGATGATTAGTCAAGAGTTTACAGGTTGGATTGTCTATTGCTGTGCACTCTATTTTAGTGCAGTTTAAGCTCTGGTCCCCTATTCTTATACTCTATTCTCCTGCCTATTCTTATACTCTGTTCTCTTGCCTATTCTTATACTCTGTTCTCCTGCCTATTCTTATACTCTGCTCTCCTGCCTATTCTTATACTCTGTTCTCTTGCCTATTCTTATACTCTGTTCTCTTGCCTATTCTTATGCTCTGTTCTCTTGCCTATTCTTACACTCTGTTTTCTTGCCTATTCTTATAATCTGCTCTCCTGCCTATTCTTATACTCTGTTCTCCTGTCTATTCTTATACTCTATTCTCTTGCCTATCTTGCCTATTCTTTTACTCTGTTCTCTTGCCTATTTTTATACTCTGTTCTCCTGTCTATTCTTATACTCTGTTCTCTTGCCTATTCCTATACTCTGTTCTGTTGCCTATCTTGCCTATTCTTATACTCTGTTCTCCTGCCTATTCTTATACTCTGTTCTCTTGCCTATCTTGCCTATTCTTTTACTCTGTTCTCTTGCCTATTCTTATACTCTGTTCTCCTGCCTATTCTTATACTCTATTCTCTTGCCTATCTTGCCTATTCTTATACTCTGTTCTCTTGCCTATTCTTATACTCTGTTCTCTTGCCTATTCTTATACTCATGTTCTCCTGCCTATTCTTATACTCTGTTCTCCTGCCTATTCTTATACTCTGTCTCTTGCCTATTCCTTTACTCTGTTCTCTTGCCTATCTTGCCTATTCTTATACTTTACTGTTCTCCTGCCTATTCTTATACTCTGTTCCCTTGCCTATCTCTGTTCTCTTGCCTATTCTTATACTCTGTTATCTTGCCTATCTTGTTCTCCTGCCTATTCTTATACTCTGTTCCCTTGCCTATCTTGCCTATTCTTTTACTCTGTTCTCTTGCCTATTCTTATACTCTGTTCTCCTGCCTATTCTTATACTCTGTTCTCCTGCCTATTCTTATACTCTGTTCTCCTGTCTAGTCTTATACTCTGTTCTCCTGCCTTTTCTCATACTCCGTTTTATCTAATTATTCATAACTCATTCTTCAACACTGCGTAAGGAGTCAACAACTCTTTACAATTTCGGTAAAGAAACCTGTTTGTAAAAAAGTCTGGCTGGAAACTTTTATATGTTACTACCAGAGATTAGAAGTGTAATTTGTTTATAGAACTCATTTTTGTTAAATTTTGGTATTTAAATTATATACTGTTATTATATTGTTACTATTTCTAAGTTAGTGAAAGATTAGTGATTAATTAAATTGGTTTTGATGGATTAAATGTTGACACAGAGCTGTTTTGAGATCTTGGACAGTGTAGCCGTATGCATCGACTATTTCATTGGTACTACGACCAATCCATCGTTGAGAGATGTGAGGTCACTGTGCCGCTGTGTTCTCAGCATCATACAATACTCTTACACCCACTGTAAGGTATCAGTACTTACATCCACTGTAAGGTATCAGTACTTAATTCACTGCAAGGTATCAGTATTTAGACCTACTGCAAGATATCAGTACTTACACCTGCTGTAAGGTACCAGTACTTACATCCACTGTAAGGTTGCAGTACTTACATCCACTGTAAGGTATCAGTACTTACACTCACTGCAAGGTATCACTACTTACACTCACTGTAAGGTATCATTACTGACACTCACTGTAAGGTATCAGTACTTACACTCACTGTAAGGTATTGGTACTCACACTCACTCTAAGGTATCAGTACTTACACTCACTGTTGCAGTACTTACATCCACTGTAAGGTATCGGTACTTACACTCACTGTAAGGTATCAGTACTTACACTCACTGTAAGGTATCAGTTCTTACACTCACTGCTGCAGTACTTGCATCCACTGTAAGGTATCAGTACTTACACCTGCTGTAAGGTATCAGAACTTACACCTAATGCAAGGTATCAGTACTTACACCTACTGTAAGGTATGGGTACTTACACCTACTGTAAGGTATCATTACTTACACTCACTGGAAGGTATCGGTATTTACATCCACTAAAAGGTATCAGAACATCCACTGTAAGGTGTCAGTATTTACACTCACTGTAGGTATAAATACTGATAGTGGGTGAGATCTTGTT
This sequence comes from Enchytraeus crypticus, assembly GCA_905160935.1. Taxonomy (NCBI): domain Eukaryota; kingdom Metazoa; phylum Annelida; class Clitellata; order Enchytraeida; family Enchytraeidae; genus Enchytraeus; species Enchytraeus crypticus. Next base: position 722,791 of record CAJHZI010000186.1, read on the forward strand.
GCAGTTGGTGAGATCTTGTTGCAGTTGGTGAGATCTTGCACCCATTGCTGTAAGTTCTCTACTCTAATACCGACAGTAAGTTATAATTACTTACACCGAGTCTCATTCTAAGTTATCATTACTTACACTCACTGTAAGGTATCAGTACTTACACCCACTGTAAGTTATCAGTACTTACACTCACTGTAAGGTATCTCTACTTACACCTGCTGTAAGGTATCAGTACTTACACTCACTGTAAGGTATCATTATTTACACTCACTGTAAGGTATCAGTACTTACACCCACTGCAAGGTATCAGTACTTACACTCACTGTAAGGTATCAGTACTTACACTCACTGTAAGGTATCGGTACTTACACTCACTCTAAGGTATCAGTACTTACACTCACTGCTGTAGTACTTACATCCACTGTAAGGTATCAGTACTTACACTCACTGTAAGGTATCAGTACTTATACTCACTGTAAGGTATCACTGTAAGGTATGTACTTACACCTGCTGTAAGGTATCAGAACTTACACCAACTGTAAGATATCAGTACTTACACCTGCTGTAAGGTATCAGTACTTACTCCTAGTGCAAGGTATCACTACTTACACCTAATGCAAGGTATCAGTACTTACACCTACTGTAAGGTATCGGTACTTACACCTACTGTAAGGTATCATTACTTACACTCACTGTAAGGTATCGGTAGTTACATCCACTAAAAGGTATCAGAACATCCACTGTTAGGTGTCAGTATTTACACTCACTGTAGGTATAAATACTGACAGTCGGTGAGATCTTGCTGCAGTTGGTGAAATCTTGCACCCATTGCTGTAAGTTCTCTACTCTAACACCGACAGTAAGTTATAATTACTTACTACTTACACTCACTGTAAGGTATCGGTACTTACACCTACTGTAAGTTATCAGTACTTACACTCACTGTAAGGTATCACTACTTACACCTGCTGTAAGGTATCAGTATTTAGACCAACTGTAAGATATCAGTACTTACACCTGCTGTAAGGTACCAGTACTTACATCCACTGTAAGGTTGCAGTACTTACATCCACTGTAAGGTATCAGTACTTACACTCACTGCAAGGTATCACTACTTACACTCACTGTAAGGTATCATTACTGACACTCACTGTAAGGTATCAGTACTTACACCCACTGTAAGGTATCATTACTTACACTCACTGTAAGGTATCATTACTTACACCCACTGTAAGATATCAGTACTTACACCTGCTGTAAGGTATCAGTACTTACACCAACTGCGTAATATCAATATTCATATACTTTTTTCAAGGTACCAGTCTATACTCGTACACTCAGTGATCACTTAATTTGACCCTATATATATATATATATAGATATATATGTAAATTATATTGATCTATAGTTCCATGAAACATAATGTCGACTTGGTCTCCTGAGTATAATTAAAAAGCAATATAGCATCACCTGGGTGCAATGGTTGAATATTGAGTGGATCTATGGTTATGACTGATGAGCATACAACTGAAGGTTTTCCTTTTTTGTGTTTGTTTTTCATTGTTGTCCAGGTTGGTTATGGACTACACTTAGGTAGTATGGGAGAGGATAGAAATTAAGTGAATTTTTTTCACCGCTCCAGTATTTGTTGCAGTGATGAAACACAATCTTCCTGAAGCTATGTAGAACTGGGGTAGATTCTGATTACTAAGTGGTGCTAGCCTTCTAATCTTCTCTTCCCGCTAATCTCGTACCATAGGACCGTTTCTCTAATACCGTTTCCTCTATCTTTTATTGGTACGTGTTGCGCTTTGAACTGTAAATAATTTTTCTGCTGTTGATAGTTGGTCTTTGTTAATGCTTTGAGATATAGGCTATATCTATATTTTAAGTATTCCATCTAGCAAAATTCTCTCTCCTGTAGTAGGAGAGATAGAATTTATAAAGAATAGATTAGAAAGAAGAGAATAAAATAGATAAAGATCTGTTGGATTGCAAGGACATATATGTTGCACAGTTGAGTTACAGTACATATGGTGATTGGTTTAATCTTGTCTCAGAGAATCTATCTTCACTCTATCAGAAAGCTGTCATTATACAGAAGGTTAGTCTTTGGTGGTATTTATAATGTCATAAATAAAGCCCTAATTGTATTCCATTTTCAAATTAATATACTCTCCTCACATATTCATGAAATAAGCCAGTGTGCAAGCACTTGTTTGATTGATTGATTAAATCATGAATTATTTTTATTGCTTCTCTGATTATATATCTATTTTATAATTTAATATGGTTGTGTAATTGAATGATTGGCGTGGTAATTTTAATATAAAATGCTATGAATATTTTTAGCAAAACCCATTTTAATAGACAACTAAATAATTGTGTAATGAATGGCTGTGTATTTGATAGATTACGTTATAAAATAGTAATAACATTGCAGAATAAGCATGATTTGATCAGTCGATCAAATAATTAGTTGTGCATCGACTTATCTCATGATTAATAAGCTGAGCAGGATGTATTGGTTAGTAAACTTAGTGATATCGCCACTGGCTGGAGCCAGTGGCGATGTTGGTAAGATATTTGATTGTGGATCAGTGTGTGCAGAGTTCAAATCTTGGGCTCATCCATCACTCATTTCGAGTGATGAAACTGACATTAGCATCAGCTTTACTTCGCTTTTTACTGCTTTACTTGCTATGGAGAATGAAAATTAACGTTAAACATGGCGTTAGCTTTGGATTTTAGATTTAACTTTCTCTTCAGTCTTTTGCTTATACACTTGTCTTTAGGTAGGGTGATAACGTTGATTAATCCACTCCAGAAGTTCGGTCCCTGACATCGTATTTTGGATTAGGAAACTCACATTAAATGGTCATTGGGTTATAAATGATTGATTTCTGTATGTTCTGTGACTTCTTGCATTATTATCTCTTGTACTTCTTGCATTGTAATCTCGTGTACTTCTTGCAGTGTTATCTCTTGTACTTCTTGCAGTGTTATCTCTTGTACTTCTTGCAGTGTTATCTCTTGTATTTCTTACATTGTTATCTCGTGTACTTCTGGCAGTGTTATCTCTTTTACCTCTTGCAGTGTTATCTCTTGTACCTCTTGCAGTGTTATCTCTTGTAGCATCTTGCATTCTGTACTCTTGTACTTCTTGCAGTGTTATCTCTTGTACTTCTTGCATTCTTATCTCTTGTACTTCCTGCAGTGTTTTCTCTTGTAGCTTCTTGAAGTGTTATCTCTTGTAGCTTCTATTGTAAAACCTGGATGTTAATCAGTGACCATTTCCATTTACTTCATTTCTTATGTTTCATCGCAAAATATAGACTACTGAGAAGATCGCTCAGGTACTGGATGAAATCAATTTTTAGAGAGAGAGGAGGGATGGATTGAGCTAGAGATAGAGTCAGAAAGGGAATAAAAGCTTTTACCTCGTGATTTTTGAGTCAGTTGTTCATTTATTTGTGTAATTATTTGCAAGGATGTAATTGTGAGCACAATTAGACTGATGTACAATTGTTTTAAAGGCATTTCTTAAACTGATAGACAAGTTAACGTCACCAGGTGTCGCCGTAGTGGATCAGGAGGATCCTGAGGATGTCTGCTTGTGTGAGTTACTCTCTAACTATTCGCTTGTTGTAGTTATCTCTTCAGATAGCTACAATTAGGTTTAAATTTGATACATCAATCAATAGTGTCTAGAGCCTGCTACTTATGTAGTTGTCTAGAGCCTGCTACATATGTAGTTGTCTAGAGCCTACTACTTATGTAGTTGTCTAGAACCTGCTACTTATGCAGTTGTATAGAGCCTGCTACTTATGTAGTTGTCTAGAACCTGCTACTTATGCAGTTGTCTAGAACCTGCTACTTATGCAGTTGTCTAGAACCTGCTACTTATGTAGTTGTCTAGAACCTGCTACTTATGTAGTTGTCTAGAACCTGCTACTTATGTAGTTGTATAGAGCCTGCTACTTATGTAGTTGTCTAGAACCTGCTACTTATGCAGTTGTCTAGAACCTGCTACTTATGCAGCTGTCTAGAACCTGCTACTTATGTAGTTGTATAGAGCCTGCTACTTATGCAGTTGTCTAGAGCCTGCTACTTATGTAGTTGTCTAGAACCTGCTACTTATGCAGTTGTCTAGAACCTGCTACTTATGCAGTTGTCTAGAACCTGCTACATATGTAGTTGTCTAGAACCTGCTACTTATGTAGTTGTCTAGAACCTGCTACTTATGTAGTTGTATAGAGCCTGCTACTTATGTAGTTGTCTAGAACCTGCTACTTATGCAGTTGTCTAGAACCTGCTACTTATGCAGCTGTCTAGAACCTGCTACTTATGTAGTTGTATAGAGCCTGCTACTTATGTAGTTGTCTAGAACCTGCTACTTATGTAGTTGTCTAGAGCCTGTTACTTATGTAGTTGTATAGAACCTGCTACTTATGTAGTTGTCTAGAGCCTGCTAAGTAGCAGGCTCTAGACAACAACAGTTGTCTAGAGCCTGCTACTTATGCAGTTGTCTAGAACCTGCTACCTATGTAGTTGTCTAGAGCCTGCTACTTATGTAGTTGTCTAGAGCCTCCTACGTATGTAGTTGTCTAGAGCCTGCTACTTACGCAGTTGTATAGAGCCTGCTACTTATGTAGTTGTGTAGAACCTGCTACTTATGTAGTTGTCTAGAACCTGTTACTTTGTCTAGAGCCTCCTACTTATGTAGTTGTCTACAGCCTGCTACTTATGTAGTTGTCTAGAGCCTGTTACTTTGTCTAGAGCCTGCTACTTTATCTAGAGCCTGTTACTTTGTCTAGAGCCTGTTACTTATACGGTTGTCTAAAACTTGCAACTTATGCTGTCTTCTATAACCTGCAGCAACTGATGGAGTTGTCTTCATCTTACTTTGATAGATGTGCTGCGATTGCTACTCTTGGCATTGGAGAGTATTGGAAATAGCTAAGTCGGAAACTTTGCATCTCTTACAATGGTGTATTTTGTCTATAATTACTAAGCCGTTTCCTTGAGTTAAACTCTAGCAAGCTCGAGGATTAACTACTTTTGTGCTCATTTCTTCCTTCACCGAAATTTTAAAGATATTCGTTTGTTGCCCATGGAGTTGTTTGTTGAGTGTGAAAGAAAATTCTTGAGTATGAATGTGTAGCTTGAACCTGGCACGTGGAAGAATTATGAAGATAATGATTAACTTCAGACTCTTTTATCTTTTGATTTACTAATTGATGACTCTCTGTCGTTTCATTGATTTATTGATTAATTTAGTTATTGATTGATTGACAGTGATTGAGCGCATGAGTATTCTGGCAGACACAGTGACAGAGCTGGATTGTAAAGTCTCAGTGGGGCTGTGGAAGTCTGTCTCCATGTATGTCTAAAGTTAAACCATTGGTCTGGAAGAGCGAAAATTAACTTTTAAAAAGTCGGGAGATTTCATAGAAGATGATGCTCTGCAGATACTGAGCAACTCAGTGGAAAATTATTTTTATTTCTATTTTTCTCAAATTTAAATTTATGCCGCTACTTTATTGGTACCTTTTTGACACGTGTATACTATTGACTGGCATTTTTAATTATATAGTTTAAAGAACTCTTCACTGTAGTTATATTGTAAGCAAATGTTATCATCATCATCTTCTTCTCTTGAGTCCCAGTTTAACTAGGGGCAGGTTACGAATTGACCTCCATTCCTCAAACTTTTCGATTTGAATGTCATTTCTGACGTTGGTTTAGATCTTAGTGCTTTGTTGCCTCTTACGACACATGCAGTCGACGGTTGGTCTATTCTTCAGCAACTTGATCACAACACGGGTAATTTTAATCAAATTTCAAGTTTTAAAATTTACAGAATTTTGTTACTGATGAAATAGTACTTTATTGTATTGGTAGTTATATATTAGTGTCAGTATTATATATATATGTTAGTATACATATATGTTGGTATTATATATTAACTAGTTTTAGAATATATTAGTGTTTGTATTAGTTATTTATTAGTGCATTGATGTAGAAACATTGACAGAAGTTACAGTGCAATTGTCCTTTAAGATTAAACATTCATCCCCGGGCTCTACATGTTTAAACTTTCTCCTATCAGATTTATGCTTTATGTTGTAGACTCACTAATCGATACCAAGCGACTATTGATCGACATCTGGACATTAGTCTTGTGTTAGTCTCGCTCGCCTCTAGAATGAGCTCCTCTTGTTCAAAGATCAGTCAGGCTGTAAGACTTGCTTCTTGAATTCTCTTCATTTATATCAGATTTGTATATTTTATTTCTGTTCATTTATATCAGATTTGTGTCATATCTTATTTCTGCTCATTTATATCAGATTTGTATCACATCTTATTTCTGTTTATTTGTATCAGATTTGTATCATATCTTAGTTATTTTTGTTCATTTATTTCAGATTTGTATCATAACTTATTTCTGCTCATTTATATCAGATTTATGTCATATCTTATTTCTCTTCATTTATACCAGATTTGTATCATATCTTATTTCTCTTCATTTATATCAGATTTGCATCAGATAAATCTTATGGTGTGATTCAGATTTGTATATACTATGGCGTGATGCATGTGCCAAATGCTGACTCACGAGACTGTTCTATGAATGTATAATTCTCCATCTCTGCACGACCCTACAGAATAGAAATTAGAAAAATTGATTTGATTAACATACGAAATTCCACACTGCGCTATCGTTTTTTAATTGGTGTTTAACCTCTAAGCTCAGTTGTATTAAATTTGGATGCCATTGTCTTCATAAATAAGTATTTATTCATAAACATCAATTAACTCTTTCTTTCCTGGTTTAGAATTTTTCTTGATATAAATTAAATTTGTTAAAATTATGAACTATTCTACAAAATATGTCTTGATTTGTGTATATTAAAAATGCTGATGATGTATAACCATATTAATTTACATCAAGACATATTTTCTAAAATAGTACTTAAACTGCTAGTTAAAACTGCTAGTTAAAACTGCTAGTTAAACTGCTAGTTAAAAGAGCACAACAACTTTTAAATAGCTAAAAAATATTGTAAATATTCTTTACCCATGTTTGTCCGGATTGCTGAAGAGTAGACTAACCATGGACTTCATGCGTAGTTAAAATCGACAAAGCAGTAAGATCCAAACCGATTTCAGAAAGGGCATTCGGTTATTGAGCGTCTAGACTTCAGAAATTGCTGTTAAATTTTCTAAAACGAATGGAAAATTTTAAAGGTCTATTCCGACCCTAGTAAAACTGGAAGTCAAGGCAAGCTGATGATGATGGATGTATATTAATATTATTGTAGTTGCATGGAGAAGGAGTGGAGGCTGGATTGAAGGATGACATAAAGTTGATGGGATTCTATATGAAGATACTCGTGGGCTTGTGCAGAGATTATGTGGACTGTATATCAGGAGCTGAGTGTTGTCAAACCATTCTGACGCTGCTGACTCGCATACGGAGGTCTATTGTATTCAGAAAATAATCATTCAGATAATTAAGTGTTTATTCATTTCTATCTTTCATGTTACTTTGTTTTCATAAGAAACTCTTTTGAATTTTACTTCAACAAATATTTCAGTTAAATAAATTTGTGGATTCTGCTCCTGCTTGCGTGTGAAAAGCTTGTAAAATAAAATTCATGTAAGTTTTATTGATCAATGAATCTCATTTAGGAAATTAAAGGCTTTCTTTTAAACGATTTATTAATGATATTAATCAGTCTATGAAACTTAAACTTAAATGTAGGCTATTGATTACTGTGCATCTTTATTGATTCCTGCTGAACCTCAGCTATAGTACCAATATCTAGTGTAATCAAACAGTCTATAAACAAATGTGTCGTGCTCTCTTAATGCACTGCCTACTGGCAGGTCCATGGTATATAACGCCTCCACTCTTCTCTGTCTTACACTTTCCTGTTCAAGTCCAAGTATTAGTGGATTTTTAAATTATCTTCTTCTTCTTCAGTGCACTACCAAGTGGCAGGTCAAGGTACATATTCAACTCAAAGTCTGTTTTCTCGCTCCATAACAGCACTCCTTAGATCAACAAGTTAATCCCTTCACAAGGCCTATACCTTAATTAGCCATACCTTATGTAGCCTATAGCTTGGGAAAAGTATGGCTTCTGAGGTGGTGTCCCAATGCCTTCCTTAGTTAGATGGATTAATTTTATAATTAAATCCATGCCATTAAATTATCTAACTTTCCTAATCTCGGCCTGCCTATTTTCGTTTTCCTTCCATTCTGTCTTCAATTACCTCTTTTAATAGACTTTCCCCCTTAGAATGTGTTCTATCCAACTCTTCTTTCTATTTCTTAATGTACACTGTGCTTTTTATAACTGATACCCCAAATTATTTTTACAATAAAGTCATAAGGAGTTGAGCAATGATCTTGAAAATTACAATACATGATCAGCAGCCTAGTATACCAAATATTGAGAAATTTCGTTTAAATACCTGTAATAACGTTAAAGTTATAGCTTTGCAAATTGGAGTGGGATCAGATAAGAAATTTCCAGTACAGGATTACGTGCGTGTTACATTTAACATAAAGTGATAAAAGTAATAACCAACATGTAACAAACTTTCTGCAAATGCTATTTGAAGAGCATTCATTTCTTTTCAAAACGACTTAAAATACGGGCTGATTTGTTCTTAATTGCCAAAGTTATTAACTAGTAATGCATGCATTGCATGAAGAGAATTAACAGTAGCTGCGCTCTCATCGTCTCGCGGCAGCTGAGCTTTCGCCTAGCATACGTCGGCCTAATGGCCTAATGACCTAATGCATGCATTAAAAGTTCAATAATTTTGTCGATTAAGAACATATCAGCAGCTTTTTACGTCCTTTTGAAAAGAACTGATTGCTCTTCAAAATAGCATCTGTAGAAATTTTATGTTACGTGTTTGCTATTATTTTTATAGAGATAATTTTACGCTGCCTGTAACACGCCCGTATTCCTGTACTGGAAATTTCTTATCTGACCCCACTCCTATTCGCAAAACTATAACTTTCAATTTATTAAAAATATTCAAACGAAATTTCAACATGTCTGGTAGAATTGGCTGCTGGTCAAGTATTGTAAATTTCAAGAACATCAGTCAACTCCTTACGATTTTATTGTAAAAGTAATGTGGTGTATCAGTTATAAAAAACACAGTGTATATATCAACTGGCATTATCAACTGCATCGTGCTACATAATAATAAAATAATATTGTCATGTCATGTGATCGCCCTAGGGCTGGATTCAATGTAAGATTTCTCTATGATTTTCCTCCTCAAGACTCCATTCTTCGCCATTTCCTCGATGTTCACTCTTTCTTTTTTCTGTTCTCTCATAAATAGCGCAATGGTTAAGGGTGTATATAACGTCATGAAGTTTTAAATGACAGACCCTGTGGTGAATCGAACCCTCGTGGGTTCGAATCCCAGCGCGCTGATCTGAGAGTAAAATCTCGGACATTCACTGGACTGGCTACACGGAAAATGGACTAAATTGCCTAACGGATATAACATGTGGTATTAAAAGTGAGAGATATCAACATAGTTGATCGTTTCATTATAATGTGTGTTATTATTATTATTATTATTAAATGCTAATTCCAACAGCCTTCAGTCTTCTTCAAACCTGTCTTTCCATATTCTTTAGGTCGTCCCACTGTTCTTTTGCCGTCTACTTTGTACTTAAATATCTTTCACGGGTTTCTGATTTTTGGCATAAGCAGTACATGTCCTGCCCATTCGTTCTTCTTTTCTTATTAATATTGTAATAATGTGTAATACCTTATTGACAGTCCAGTGCTTATGTTACTGTACTTCTACATGTACTGTGTGGGCAGAATTAAAATAAACGTAATTTTCCCATACTGCAACTATATACACAGGCTGTTTCTACGACAAGTGCCCAGCACCTCTGAGATAGCTGAGGATAGTGTAGCACTGGTTGAGCGCAGAGATGAGATGATGAGATACGTTGGTTTGGGGGTGGAGCCACTGTTAGCCTGTCTACTCTCAAATAAGCATTTCATCAGCGCTCTGCTGGCAGACCCTAATGGTCTCTCTTGTGCTATTTACTGCGCCATCCATATTTCTTATGAGTCTGTATTTTGTAGAAGATGATTTTTATTTGTGTTTCTGTCGTTACTGATTAACTGACTAAAAAGTCTGTATCTGAAAGTTTCTTACGTTTAAAGTCGTGCAATTGCAACTAATATCCTTAAATTTATTGGAAATATTATCTTCTTCAACAACACAGTTAATGCTATGTGTTTAAGTAAATGGTAGGTTCTGGAGCGTTTGAGTAAATACTGAGCTCAGGAACGATTGAGCCCGTGACAGGCTCAGGGCTTTTGAGTAAATCTCCTGAGTAATGTGCTGAAGCTGTAAGCATACTATTGAGATAACAACTGTACACAACAAAGGAAGTAATGAATTGCTTCTTGGTCGCACAGTAGCAAGAAAGTCATCGTTCTTGTTTACCTTAGCACAACTATCCCTCTGTCATTCCTAGCAGTTAACAAGTAAATAACTGGTTAGCTGTCAGGCATTAGGTGGGCTATTTTTCTAGGATTTTTGCTGATGGTTAGATTTGATATACACAGGCTGTTTCTATATACACGTATATAGCTTTATTTCACCACTCAGGTAGCAATACAAGAGACATATACAATACAATCATACAAGTAAACACAAAAATAACGTTGACAAAAATCAACGCAAGCATACACTCAATCAATCAACTCAAAATTAATAACTAAAAATTAATTAAATGATTTCTAGCGATCGTTCAAAGTAGTTTCGCAATAACGATTTCCAGTCAAGTCTCTCAACCTGGAAGCTCTCTGGCAAGATACAGTTATTACTAACGTTCACGCAGTATTTATTAATTAATGGCAATAACTCTCCATTGAAACAATTAAAGTAAACAATTGATGTGGTAATAGTGAAATCGTTTAATACTACTTAATAATTATTTATAAAATTTCATGATTTTTATACTAAGTCTCATGAAATCCGAAAGTATTTTTTTATTTGATATATTAGAAACGTTTTGCATTTCTGTGAGAATCACTATAAGAAAACATTTCTGAAAATTACACTTAATATTTAACAGCAATTCTTGGTGGCCGTTACTTTAATAAATTAGTACATTTGAGATTGTAGTAGTAGCTGCTTTTGTTGTTAGATACTAGGATGAAAAATTTGATGTTAATTCCTAATCGTGTTGTGTTTTACAGGTGACTATAATCATGATGGGAGTGGTTATATCATGGGTGATGGTTACACCAGGCTATCTTTACTCTCTCTCGTCATGACTCTACTGCCTCAGCTGTCTGGTTTGTTCCATCTTCTTCTATCATAATGCTTCTATTGCCTAGGCTGACTAGTTTGTTCTATCTTCTACTATCATAGTGCCTCCACTGCCTCAGCTGCCTTGTTTGTTCTCTCTTCTTCTATCATAATGCAGCCACTGCCTCAGCTGCCTTGTTTGTTCTCTCTTCTTCTACCATAATGCCTCCACTGCCTCAGCTGCCTTGTTCTGTCTTCTTCTATCAAAATGCCTCACTGACTCAGCTGCCTTGTTTGTTCTGTCTTCTTCTGTCATAATGCCTCAGCTGCCTTGTTTGTCCTATCTTCTTCTATCATAATGCCTCTACTTCCTCAGCTGCCTTGTTTGTTTTGTCTCCTATCATAATGCCTCTACTGCCTCAGCTGCCTTGTTTGTCCTATCTTCTTCTATCATAATGCCTCAGCTGCCTTGTTTGTTCTGTCTTCTTCTATCATAATGCCTCTACTGCCTCAGCTGCCTTGTTTGTTCTGTCTTCTTCTATCATAATGCCTCCACTGCCTCAGCTGCCTGGTTTGTTCTGTCTTCTACTATTATAATGCCTCCACTGCCTCAGCTGCCTGGTTTGTTCTGTCTTCTACTATTATAATGCCTCTGGTTAATGCCTACCATATCTTGTCTACTGTTAATTTCTCTCATATGTTGTCTACTTTTACAATATAGACTCTACTGTCTCTCTCTTATCTCTCTCTTGTCATATAATATGTAACATATGGCTTACTAATAGAGAAATATCTCTATCTCTAGTGTTGTGCTAAGTGATATGATGGTACACATTCCTATTCACAGTCTGCTGTCACGCTTCATAAAGAGCACTCACCTTAGCAACTACTTATTCCCTTTACAAAGGACTGTCTGTAAGTGGTATGTTTTTCTCGAGCCTATTGCTTGAGAAAAGATGACGTCTGAGATGGCTTCCCTTTGCTTTACTTAGTTCCTACTTGGTCGCCTTTTAGGATTCATGCAGCGTACGATTGGCCTATACTTAAGTGATCCGGACACAAGGCTGGAAACAAATATAACTTGGTTAATTATTTAAATTTTAATACAGTGGTACTAATTGTTGCTAGATTATATTGTTTACTTTTGTAGCAAGACGGTCATGTAAATTACTGTGTAATATAGTGATGTATTGCTTATAAAAAAAGTCGTGATATTGTTAATATTTGCAGTGATATATGACTGAACAATAGAACTATTTGATATTACTTATAATTATTGCATTGTTATGTGGCTGTTGTTTTACAGAACAGACTAGACTGTGTCTACTAGCGCCCTCTGCTTACAACGAAGATACTCCTTCACAGAATCTCCTATCTGCCGTTTTCCTTTGTATTCCTCACTGTATGTACTTTGTATCTGTACTTATATGGTTTAGAGTCTCTGTCATACTCAATCGAAAGAGCTTGATACGTTAGCTGATCCTAATTAAGTGGTCCTGTACACTTGTTGTTGCTCAACTCATTGGCTGGAGCCAGTGGTGAAGTCGGTAAGATACTCGACCGCGGATCAGTATGTGCGGGGTTCAAATCCTGGGCTCGCCCGTCAATGACATTGCTTTAAAGTGAGGAAACTGACGTTAACCTTAGCTTTTTGCTTTGTTGTGACCAATTTGTTTCATTTATCAGTAGCTTATTTTTTAACGGTTTTAATATGATATTTCTACTGAAGGTCTGGATTCGATTCTTAGTCAAGCTCGCATCTCAGGTATTATTTAAGTCAAACATTCGCTTCTAATTCAAATACGTCTTTGGTTAACCTCTTCTCTCAAGTTTTTCAATTCATTTGCATGCTTCACTTAATAAATATTTTTATACTTCCTGAAATAACTTCACTGCCTTGCAGCTTTTTTTCTAATTACTATTGGCTCGTCTATGATGAAGCTTTACTGATATATATTTGTAGGTTATCGAGAGCTTTGCTATCCGGTCACTCAGCCTGGTGTCATGCTACTTGGTCAACCTCTTCGGTGTGTGCTTTACTCGTTTCTCTATTGACCTAGTTAATCTCTCTTCTCGTTCTTTGCCTTAGGCGCAGATTTTATTTTCGATTCTCTTGTTTACAAATGAATTGTCAACTTCAAGTGTCTGTTGTTTACACACTAATAACCCTAGTGGCGATTGTTTATACTATGTAGTGGTCTCTAGTACTGTAGTTTTATCATCTATTTTTCTGCCTCTCTCTCTCCCTCTCTATCTCTCACTATCTCTCTCTGTCTCTCTCAGTCTTTGCTAACTACCTCTCTCTCTCCCTCTTTTTCTCTTTCTCTATAGGATATGTTTAAGGTATATATTTCCTAGCTATTCTAGTCCCATGTAATCATCATCATCTTCCCTTACAACTAACTAGGGTCGGAATACGAATAGACTTTCTCCAATCCTCTCTGTCTCACACCATATCATCCGTCAATCTCCTATGTTTCATGTCCTTCTGAAGTACCACATCCCACGTCAGTTGTGGTCTACCTCTCTCTAGCTTAACATCCAGCTCTTCCCTCCAAACTCTCTTTACTACATCCTCAACTGCCTTTCTCACAATATGCCCATACCATCTCAATATTATATTCTAGTTCCATGTATCAAAATTAATTTCAGCTTTAAGTTATTTTTACTCTCTTTTCTCCACATGTGCTAGGTTGTGTTTTATTACTTATGTATTTGGGGTATTAAGCTGTAACCTGACCGCTGCGGAGGCTTGAACACATGAGATGATTGCGTTAATGTGACTGTCTCTGACTGCATCACTTGTAGTAATAGACGTCAAATTTAACTTCTATGGCCTTATAGACTTATATGAGCACACATTGACACAACTATGTGCTGTTGTGTGTAGTGAGATAAGCCTGTACCAGTATATGCTGATACTTTTACTTGCTGTTGTGTGTAGTGAGATAAGTCTGTACCAGTATATGCTGATACTTTTACTTACTGTTGTGTGTTGTGAGATAAGTCTGTACCAGTATATGCTGATACTTTTACTTGCTGTTGTGTGTAGTGAGATAAGTCTGTACCAGTATATGCTGATACTTTTACTTACTGTTGTTGTTGTGAGATAAGTCTGTACCAGTATATGCTGATACTTTTACTTGCTGTTGTGTGTAATGAGATAAGTCTGTACCAGTATATGCTGATACTTTTACCTACTGTTGTGTGTTGTGAGATAAGTCTGTACCAGTATATGCTGATACTTTTACTTGCTGTTGTGTGTAGTGAGATAAGTCTGCACCAGTATATGCTGATACTTTTACTTGCTGTTGTGTTTAGTGAGATAAGCCTCTATGAGCACACATTGATACGTTTATGCGCTGTTGCTGCATGCTTCCCCAGCAAACAATTCCATATTATGGTTTGTATGCTTCATCTGTACCTCTTTGTTGTACACATTAAAGTAGCTGTTGTGCTCGATAGTAAAACTCTCTCTGAAAACTGTCATTGCTGTGTAGCGAGTTACTCTTGTTTCAAATAGTGCATTGTTATATGCTATATGCCGTTAAAGCTAAAAAGCTAAGTTTAACGTCAGTTTCCTCACTCGAAAGCGATGTCAGTGAGTCCATGATTTGAACCCTGCACATACTGATCCGCGGTCGAATATCTTACCGACTTCGTCACGGGCTCCAGCCAGTTAACTGTAGCATGTTCGTTGTTTACCTGTATGTGGTTTAATTTTCATATTGAAGTAAATTAACTAGCTAACTTATTGTGAAATGCAAGCATCCTCAGTATTTTTAATTATCACTATCTTTTTGAAACATGCAATCGTATAAGTACATTGAATGCTCTGCCTATGGTCTTAGATAGGGTTGATATAGAAAAACCGAAAATATGTTCATGATTCTTTTCAAATCTGCTTATAATTCTTTTAATTTAATTATCTGTTCGAATGTAGGAGAGAACTCTGCTAGAGAATGTACTGAATGAGTCACACCATCGTGCCGTGCTAGCCGCTGATGTCTGGTGCTTCCTAGCCAGGTATGATTTACATCTACTTAACATTTCTAATTATTATTATAGAAACTATCTAATGTCTGGTGCTTTGTAGCTAGCTAGGTATAATTTACAGTTACTAAACACATCTACTTATCACAGGAACTATCTCTAACTTCTCGTGCTTTCAAGCCAGGTATAATCTACATCTAAAGATATCTAATTAATTATTACAGAAACTATCTAATGTCCGGTGCTTCCTGGCCAGGTATAATTTACATGGTGATTTGAAACCTGGTATAACTACTAGTTATTTTAGCCTTCTTAAATCTACTTAAGCACTCTGATTACTCATTATATAGCACTCTGATTACTCTTTTACTTATATTTCGTAATGGATTGAAAGAATACTACATTAATCAATAATCAATCTTATCAAGAAAACTCTTTCTTATAAAAGAATTATACTAATACAGTCGAAGTGCTGAGATGCTATAATTGATCATGTAGTTGATTGATTGATTTCCAATATGTATTTCTGGTAATCATATTTGATTAAAAAAATCCTAAAGCCAAGTTTAGCGTCAGATTCCTGCTCGAATTACATGTCAGAGACTTGGGTTTGAACCCTGCAGGTACTGATACCATTTCAAATAACTTGTCAACATGCCATAGGCTCAGTTCAGTATCATTAAACTACTGATAGGTTAAGCTGTCAGTAGTATTCTGTTGACTAAATCGTTGTATTCCAATAATAGATAAAGGATGTTAGTCAAAACTATGGAACAGTCAGATCGGTCACAGCTATGATGACTGGTATTGAGCGTGCGATGCTGATTTCACTAGAGATTTACTGTTCTGGCTGATGCTCTATTATAAAAAAATCCGAGAATTGATTGATTAGCATTAACAATTTAGTAATTATTAGTTAATTTTATTTTAAAAAGGAACTAAGTGATCGATTAATTTATTGATTGATCATTTGCCAGGTTTATAACTTTATTAAATTGATAGATTGATTGAGTGAGGTTTTTGATTGTTTTATGGATTAATTGGCTGATTAATTGATTATTTGATTGATTGTTGGATCGCTCCATTGATGACTTGATTGATTTTTGATTGATTGATTATATCATTAATTGAGTTATCGATTGATTATTCTAGATACGGTACTGCAGAGGTCTGCAGGGATCACTGCAGATTCATAGCAACTCTCTTGCTGAGACTTGGCATGTTACCAACAGTACAGTCGTGTCATCTGATGGCCTTGCTAAGACGTCTCATTAGATTTCTGACTGAACAGCATCAGGTGCTTAATAATATTCGATGATTGTTCGATTGAATTGTAAATTATTATAAATTTCTATATTGTGATGATTGAATTAATATATATTTGAGGAATGCACTGCACTATTGAAGTTTCTAAAACGTTTGTTTTGTGGTTTCCTGTGTTTTAATTTTCTCTTAGAAGTGTGCAAGTGTGTTTCTGCAACTGCTGGATTATTTTCAAAGCCGTATTAAAACTGTTCGGCTATTTTTTACTTACAATACATGTGTTAAAAGTATAGTTGTTTAAACTGCTGTGACTTTCAAAGAGACTTGATGTATAGCACACTTTCGCTCGCATTTGTCACTTGTCGTATATACATAAGAATTATGTTTCCGCTATACTTTGTATCCTGATATGACAACTAATTGATTGTGTACTGGTTGTTTAGCTGGCTATCTTACGCAGGCGACTTTCTGCTTAGTATATTTTCATTTGAGAGAAAGTCGATATTTAAGTATTGCTATTTTCACTCTAGCACTGTTGATATGAGAGAGATCTACAGTATTTGCTGAACTTGTTGCATAGCTATTTCAATCTAAAGAACCTCATTGATTTTCAAACAACTAGTATTTCAAACCTTAAGTCTAGATTAATTGATTAGTTTTACTCTCACTTCAGTTTAGATATTTGTTGTCTTAGTGGCTGTGATGGTATTCAAAAGCTGTGCTAACTTTGAAATTTGTAATACCTAATTAGTATTATTCTTTCAAATGTAAAATTGTTCTATTTAGGACTTATTTGCTGATGTTTTATGTCGTTGCTTTGTGGATATTTTGTAGCTAATTGTCTATATCGTAATAGCATACATGTTATAGCTGTTGCAGAAAATTCTTTAGTAATGTGTGCTTTATTGTATGGTTTGGCAGTAGCGTCATAACATGTTTTGTGAAAATTCTTAAGTTTAATCTTGCGTGCTTTGTGTGTGCACCTTTGTGCTTCTATATTGGTGACCCCTCCTTTGAAGTCTAATGAAAAAAATTAAACTCTAAAATAATGATAGCAATAAAACATTGATTTGTGTTTGGTACTTGCTGTTTGTTGATGTAGACAGAACTAATATCAGAGTTAGTCAGTTCCTCAGCAGCCGATGAGTCATCGGTTTTTGATCTATTCTCACAGCTATCACTCAACTGCCTGACTCCACCCACTTTGGCACAGGCCCAAGATCAGCTGATACCTCGCTGTGTTACCGTGATCAGCGATTGGCTTATAAACCACAATAACTCCAGTTCAGCCATGAATCAAGCTGTAAGTGCTGATATATATATATATATATATATATATATATATATATATATATATATATATATATATACATGTATATATACATGTATATATATATATATGTAGTATCAGTAATACCTGATACTTTTCTAACGAATTACATGGCGTGGCGAGAGTGAAATCCCAGAGGAAAAGTAATGGCACAGAAGTAAATCTGAACCTGCAATATAAATGAGCAATTTCGTTAACAAACTGGCAAGTGATCTATCGTATGATATATTTCTTTAAGGTGTTGGATTTCATCGCAAAAGATGGTGTGACTATTGACTCATGTAATATCTAATTGAATAACCTTTAATGAGCCGAGTCCTTAGCGTATCGGTAAGTTGTCCGGTTGTATTTGTAGAGTATCAATAATTTGTTGTTATAGAGCCAGATCAGTGAATGCATGGTTCAAATCCAGTGTTAAAACTAACGTTAAATTAGACTCTACCCTTTATATCCTTAAATATGATCATTTGACTATATCTTGTATTGACATCTAATTGAAACTTTACTAATGATCATTTGACGGTAGCTTGTATTGATGTTTAAATGAAATTTGACATTATGCACATCTTTGTTAGATTTCGGCTCTCAACTGTCTCTCAAACTTGCTATCGCCTTTATCAACGAATAGGCCCTCAACCGATATCTCTCAGAGTATGTCGCAGCATCTGACTGCTGCAGTGGAGCTCTGCTGTCTACTCCTCAACTCAGATACTTACAGTAGTCTAACCCAGCCTGGTGATCATCGTCTGGTGGCGGCCCTGATCAGGTTGATGTCCTGTGTGGTGCCCAGTGTGGGATACGATGCTATAGCACGAGTAAGTCAAACCTACTCTACTAGTTGTATAGAATCATGCACTACTAGTTGTATGGAATCTCGTTATAATATCAGCTCTCTGTTATCATGATTGGTTATTTAATTGATTGATTATCTCACTTCGCTCCCTGTTATCATGTTTACTTATTTAATTGATTGATTATCTCACTCAGCTCTCTGTTATCATGATTGGTTATTTAATTGATTGATCATCTCACTCGGCTCACTGTTATCATGTTTGGTTATTTAATTGATTGATTATCTCACTCGGCTCACTGTTATTATGTTTGGTTATTTAATTGATTGATCATCTCACTCAGCTCACTGTTATCATGTTTGGTTATTTAATTGATTGATTATCTCACTCAGCTCACTGTTATCATGATTGCTTATTTAATTGATTGATTATCTCACTCAGCTCACTGTTATCATGTTTGGTTATTTAATTGATTGAGTATCTCACTCAGCTCACTGTTATTATGTTTGGTTATTTAACTGGTTGTACATGTGCACACAGACGCTAAGGTTGTGCTGTAGACTGCAGTCTGAGGGTGGAGCCATGGACTTGACTCAACTCTCTGTTCTCTCTTTTATTGGATCAATAGCGCCGTGCAGCTTCCCAGGAACATACGAGGTATTTGATTGGTGGCTATTTTTAGCTTACTTCTCACATTTTGCCATTTGTTTGAATGAAATCTTGTTGACTAGATATTTTGATTCTTTGTGTGATTGATTCATCTATTGCTTCAATGAGTGAATGAACCAAGAACAAGTTTCTGTTTTTGAAAGCAATCTTTAGCCCCTGATTGGAAAACTGTGTTAGGTGGTCTCCTATTACAGTGAAATTGTACTTACTATCTTTCTCACTATCTCCTTTTGTCTCTTACCCTGACTATCTCTCCCTTCTCTCTCTCTCTCTCTCTGTCTCTCTCTCGTTTTCTTTTAATTGACTGATCCAAGGTTTATACTAGCTTTTTTATACTCATCTTGTAAATTTTGCATTTTCTTCATCTGTTACTGCTTAGCCACCTCTTACTGTTCTGGTGGCTCAATTGTGACTTGATTTTAGTATATGCTGACACTATAAACCATGAAAAATATCATCCGATAATATTGATTGACTGGTCTGTTGTGTCGAATCGCAGGAAGAGATATTGCAGTTGATGCCCAACATATGCCGTCAGTTAATTCAGTCAGATAATTGCATCATTCACCAGATGTCACTGGTATTGTTCTCACGAGTGGCTGAAGTCACGCCCCACGAGTCTATCGTGGTCGATACACTAAGTGCAGACGGGGAGGACGAGGAGGTGAGGCAGCTAGCTGTCGAGTACATCAACACTGTAAGTAGGTCAATGGGTCGCTGTAATTAGGTCATCGTAAGTAGGTCACTGGGTCACTGTAAGTAGGTCGTTTGATCATGTGGTTAGTCTCTGCCATCATCTGTAATCCTACTGTTAAAAGCTGATGACATGAAGGTATGGTAAGGTGAGAAAAACTTTTTGACTAGTTATTACTACCGTACTATTTATTATTTGACGCTTTGTATTACGCTTTGAATAGAAAAGAGTGGACAGTTGTGAGTAAAACTGCTAGGTCATTGCACGATATGTGGTCACGTGTAAATTTAGTGTACCTAATCGCGAATTATATAAATGATTTCTTGACTTGAGCAGCAAGTTTTAAAATTTTCTAAGTTTTATGATCTTAGCCTTAACTTCGCTGAAATCAAAGAGCGTGTTCGCTAAATCAATTGAATTATTGTAAATTAAATTGGTGTAAATTATAATTTTTAGTGGCTTGATGAAAATAACTATTACTTGTAGACAGAGACCAAAGAACTAAGAAAATGGCGAACCACTAAATAAAACGATGGCGTATCAGTCACTCGACGTTTAACGTCCGGTTCCTCCCGGTCATGAGCAGACTTTCTTCTGCAGGCATTCATCCCAACAGACCAGCCCAGGCAGCGTAACAAAAGCTCGATTGGGTATGAAGCGTTTCCAGATTTTGTCATCTAAGGACTAATGATGCTACACAGAGTATTGCTAACTATTGTTTCTGAAATGCGAAGCTAGCAAAGTTAACGTGGAATTTAACTGAGATGTTTCAATTCCGTTCGCGCGCGAGTTAGTGATGGGCTGACGTTTTCAATATCGTCAAAAAATTTGGACCGATAAATAATTAATCGATTAGTTACTGCTCTAACATTGTTATCAGATGGCCAGTGGCGTGTATGATCAGAGAGTTGATGCCGGCATCATTAGCAGCCAATGGCAGGGCGTGAAACTGGGTCAGAGGGCGGAGACTGATATAACTGATAATCAAGTAGAAGAGAGTGTCGTGGAAGCTATCGCCGAGGTATGTGACCGCGTAGATATCCTAGAGCTCTATTTCTTAACGCTATTGTGCAGGCTGCATTAACTTTTATTTGAATTCTTCTTCAGTGCACTGCCAAGTGGCAGGTTCAAGGTATTCATACTCCAAGTCTGCTTTCTCGCTCCATAGGAGCACTCCTTAGATCAACAAGTTAATCCCTTCACAAAGTCTCTGCCTTATCCATACCTTATGTAGCCTGTAGCTTGGGAAAAGTATAGCTTCTGAGGTGGTTTCCCGTTGCCTTCCACAGTTAGATGGATTAATTACATTACAATTTAATCCTGGTGGAAAATATTTCTTGTTGAGGTGGGTCCCTTCTTGCCATCCTCAGCTCCTGCCTTAGTCGCCTCTTCCGTACACGTGGCAGATTGTTTGCAGTTGCCCTATTCTGCACCCGATCACACCCGAGCACAACACGGGGACCGAGCACAACACGGGGGACGAGCACAACACGGGGGAATCTTTATATATTCTATCATATTGCCTTGGAATATTGCCTTGGAATATTTAATTGAAATGTTAGTCGTTCAATAAGCCTAACATATATTAAGGTTGTCAGGAACCTGATTCTACAATTTTTAATCTGAGGTAATATGAGGACCTGACATCCAATGGTCCAGGATTCAAATTCCTAATAATATGCCTCTAATGATTATTTTGGAATCTTTACCTGTCCTCGATTTGACTGAATCTAGATATCCTACTAAGTGATTGATAACTTCAACGACTGTATTAAATTAAATATTAATTTAATACGAAAAGAAGTAAAATAATACACGAATATATAGTAGAACGAAAACTAAAACAATTTCAAATAACACGTGTGCGTGAAATTCGAATAACTTAATTGAACTTTTCTATCGAATTACAGTTTATTTCAAGTATCGCAAAACTAGGTACTTTACATAACATACAATCACTTTTGACATACAAATTACTACTATGCTCTTTAGCTCAAATTCCTACACTTTAATTTCGTCTCGACTATTCGCCTACTAGGATTCCTTCTAATATAATCCCTAGGTTAGAATATTTCAATGGAACTCTCTTCCCAGTTCGATCTTCTACAAATCACTCCTTCCTCATCGACTGTTCCATGGACTACAAAATAGTTCGAATACCCGAACCCTTCGAATTGCTCTCAATTCGTCTACTCTTTAGATTCTTAAAATCTCCTAAATCTCTTTTCAACTTGGCACGTTTTACGTCCGTGTTGTCACTCTGCCGTCTTGGATCCCTCTCCACTTCCTGTTTAGGCATGCCCTCATTGGTCACTTGCCCTAGCTTAGCTACCACCTAGGATCTCACTTTAATAAAACTCAATACTTTAAATTAACTTTACTTATCTGGTAGTATTCTTAAATACTTTACTAGAAATTCAATTACAAATACAAATACATACTAAATACATACTAATATATATCGAATCGACCCTTGATAAAGGTAGTCCCTCTTAATTCTGGTTTAATTCATTTCAGTTATTCTTGTTAATCTTTTCCATAGCGTGTAACTCTTCCAACCAATTCTATCCTCAGCCTTCCTTTTCATCTCTAGAAATGAAGTTGTTAGCAACTCGTCCAACATCAAATGTGTTGGTCTGCCTGTAATTCTTTTCTCTTGCTTTTTTCCTTTTGTTACAACTCTCAGCAAACCATCTCCCTATTTATATGCCCTATCCAGCTTTTCTGTCTATTTCGTATCATATTTCTTAACTTCCTATCTGTACTGACTCTTACTTTATTTGTATTGGTACTTTCCTTGGTTATCTAAAAACCCATCTCCTTCCGCAATAGGTCTAAATTTTGACCCGCTTGCCTTGGACTTCCACTGTTTTGATTTTGTTTTCTCTTGTGGCCTCTGTGTACTCAGTCATCATCGTGAGGTGCTTTGGCGCTTGTTTGTGTAGAGTCTGCAAGAGACGTCCCTGAGATTGCCTTATGGCAAGGAACCAGACGTTAAATTCTTATTGATTGATTGATTGATTGATTGATTGATCCTCAAATCCTTCACTACCTACTTCTTCATGGCCCTCATTAACCCCCTCATTTAACAAATTACAAAATTACTCTCCACAACTTTTTGCGATCTCTCCATCTTCTATTAACACTTTCCCATTTCCCTTCATTTCCCTTCATACATTTCATACTCCCCACATCCCGTCTTTGCTTCTCCCTTTGCCTAGCTACTAGATAAATCTCCTTTCGCCATCTTTACTACCTAATCTCTGATAGAAATCGTCATATTTTCTGGCCTTTTCCTGTGGCACATGTGACCAGTCTCTGCCTTCCCCTTTATCTCCTTATAGTACTCCCTTAATTCTTCTATCCTACCATCCCTCCACTCCTTAAATTTGGCTGGAGCCAGTGGCGAAGTCGGTAAGATGCTACACCGCTGATCAGTAGGTGCGTGGTTCAAATCCTGGGCTCGCCCGTCAC
Organism: Enchytraeus crypticus; assembly: GCA_905160935.1. Lineage (NCBI taxonomy): Eukaryota > Metazoa > Annelida > Clitellata > Enchytraeida > Enchytraeidae > Enchytraeus > Enchytraeus crypticus. The sequence continues at coordinate 746,314 of CAJHZI010000186.1, forward strand.
TGACATCGCTTTCGAGTGAGGAAACTGACGTTAACCTTAGTTTTTTGCTTTAAATGCTTTTTTCTTCTCGCGCAATACCTCCTGTAGCTCTTCTTTCCTTCACCAAGCCTCTTTGTCCACCTCTACCCTATCTCCGTTCACTATACCTATGACTGCCCTACAGCATTCTCTAACTTTGTTAGATATTTTAACCCACATGTCAATAGATGATCCACTAAAGTCCATTCAACTTCAGCCTCCAACTTCGTCTTCAATTCCGCTTCTTTTCCTTTAATCTTCCCCATTTCACCCTCTCCTTACCTGTTCTCCTTTCTTCATTTGCAATATGTCTATTGTAAAATTGTGAGTCCAGTTAATCTTTCCTTCCCTCTCCATAATCACATTTCCAATTCCTTTAGTTTCCTGATATCCTCTCTCCTTAATGTCCGCGATTCATATTCGTACCGAAGTGTTTAACACACCCAGGTTTATATTTTTATCTTTTTTTTCAATACCTTTTGTTAGGATTCTTGTAATATTATATACTGCTACAGTGCAAATAATATATCTACCTTGTTCAGAGTTGCTTTTCTAATTGCAGTTTTTATACTCTTTTGTACTCTATTCAAGATTATAGATCATGATCATAACCTTTGGCGTTTGATGATGAGCATTGAGACTGGTACAGATTTCTAAATTATAATTTTGTCAATACCCTTGTATTTATTATTTCAAAACTGATTTAGCATTGCAGTCTCCTTTAAGAAATGTTTAGTGTGGGGAGGATGCAAAATGACAAAAGCTTAACTGAGAGTCAATATGCTTAAAGGCATTAAGTCTATTTTTTCCACTTTAGTGCTTAGGTTAGCTTTTTCTTATACTATGAGCAGCTGAAGCTAAGTGGAGCAAATTAACTGCCAGATTATAATTATTTACAAAGCGAACTAACTAATGTCAATTCTGTTCAGTTCTATACTTTGAGCATATTAATTTGTGAGTAATGCAAGTCAGGATTAGTGCCCAGCTTGTACATGTTTTACTTATCAGCACGCAGTAATGCAATTACTAACTATGCTATGCATCTCATTTACTAGGGGTGCAATCTCTTGAGCTGGGGGATAACTACCCCACCTCTTTTAGCATATTAGCTATAACTTGAATTAAGAGTAACTATTAGCTTTAACTTGAATTAAGAGTAACGTTACTTAAATGTAAGCCCTATCTACTGTATAAATCTCTGTAGATATTAATCTTGAACAATTAGTTTCAAATCGTATACCTGTCTAAGATTTAAGTCAACCTTGACAGAGAAAACTGATATTAGATTTTTACTGCTCCATTGCAGCCTGCTACAAAGAGACCGCGGCTTAAAGACGAACAAGGTCAAATACAGTCTTGTCATGATGAGGTATTATATTATCTTACACTTCATGTTTAATAAATCATTTTTTCTTAAATAAGAATCTGAAAGGCCGATGTTAGCATTAGTTTCGTCTCTCGAAAGCGATATCAGTGACGGGAGAGCCAAGGTATGAAGTTTATGAACCCCGCACATACTGATCCGCTGTCGGATATCTTACTGACGTAGCTCTTGGCTCCACTCCAGCCAGTGGCGATGACGAGTATAGCTAGATGAAGCTAAAAAAAACTACAGTCAAGTTGAACGTCAGTTTCCTGGTCGAATAACATTGAAGTCATAGAAATAGTTATACTGTTGAGAGATAAGGAGCAAATATGTCACGATGAGGTATTATATTTTCTTACGCTTCTTATGTCATTATGTTATGGGAAGTCATCGTTACTGTAATGTTAAAGATCTTTATGTTTCTTATATTTTGCCAGTTCATCTATTGCATAAATACTGTATGGCCAAGTTGATTCATAAATGTATTAGCAGTAATCTACCTAAGTCTACAGTATTGGCTAATATATTTGATCTCAACCACTCTAACCATAATTAGACTGCTTGACTCCAACTATCTGTTTAAAAAATCCAATGTGTCATTCTATAAATCTTATGTAAATGAGGCGTGTACGGACTGGAATAAAATTCCACCAATATTACGCAACATCAAATTGCTACCAACCTTTTCTAGAGAATTTAAACAGTAATTATTAGAAAATTTGTCACAATAAGAAAAAAAATTTTTCTCATCCAACTTCTGCTTTGTTGTAATTTAAAATCTTCTATGATTGACACTTTCACTCTTTTATTTTGATTAAAAGTTTGATTTAGACATGTGGGACGCTTGTTAGCGGGGTGATTGATATCCGGGTGGTCAACTCGATAGGGTGTTATGCTCCCTCATTGATGGCCTGGTTTTTGCATGTATTAGTGTACCTGTCTTTGCGTTTTTACTTTGTACCTTTATGTTATTCGAAATATGTTGACTGTCGTGTTGTGTGATATATGAACAAATAAACTTACTTGATATGTTATATTTTTGTATGTTTTTTGAATAATTAACATTTTCAGCTTGTAAGATTTAGAGGTACAGACAGTCAGAATCAGTAATTAAAAAATTTTTGCTTGTTAATAAGGTATGTTAAAAACTTAAATAAATTTGGGACTTTTTGTACTTATAGAAATATAATTGTAGAAAGTCTTATTGTTCTACATTTTCTTCCAAATTTGGAGGTTGCATGTGAAAATTCCTTCTCTAGAAGGCCTTAATAGTTCCTAATTGTGAAAATATTTATGGAGTTTTTACTAGTCAAAAGGATTTAATTACGGAGTATTTGAATGATTTTACCCCAGTCTGAAGATTATAATTATACAATACAAATCAATCCAATTATTTTCGCAGACGACAGTAGAAGACATACGGATGTCTCTAGTAGATCTAGCTCATCACATCGACAACTTGGAGAACTTGTTTAACGGCTCCTTACACTTGACAACCCGGCCTCAGTGGTTCAGAGATTCTCTGCTGGATCTAACCAATCGTCTCAAAGCTCTGCTAGGACCATCCTGACGCTCTCATTGGTCAGAAAGTTAACGCTATGCGCTATGCATAATGAACTTGATTATTTTGCAAAGTTGTCTTATAGCAACAGATTTTGTCTCCTGTCATGTTTTAAAACAACTGTATATTAATAGTTTGTACTGTGAATTTATTTAAACCTTTTTAATCAAAATTGCAGTGCCTACAAAAGTTGTTACAAATTTGCTTGTTTCTAGAAAGCTCACCAGAGTCCATCCTGACCTATTGTGTAGGCATTAAATGATAGTGATGTTCTGTTCCCACACATCATTCGAGTCGTTTGTGTGAATCATTTTGACTATAGGGCAGGGTGTCAGTTATGTCTCAATAGCGTAGGGGTAACGTCATGAAGTTTAAATGACAGATCCTGAGGTGAATTGAACTATCGCGGATTCGAATCCCAGCCACGCTGATCTGAGAGTAAAGTCTCGGACATTCACTGGACTGGTTATACGGAAGGTCTAAATTGCTTAACGATTTAAACATGTGGTATTAAAAGTGATAGATATCGACATAGTTGATCATTTCACTATAATGCGTGTTTTACTTTCAAGACCCGTAAATTAATTGAGACAGACAGCACAGTGTTCTAGAATTTGTTCCTTTGATCGCTTATAACTTATGGTTAGAAGTGATTTGTCAACATGCATTAGTTGTGAGAAATCTTGCTAGTATTCTTCTAAAAACATACTATCATTAGAGAAGTGTCACAAGTTTTAAAGTTTAGAATTTAATTGTATTGATCAGCGACAAGTCATACAGATTTATACAGGTGCCCTTTTCCCTTGTGGCCTTAGGTTCCCTGACTTAATTCATGAAGGTAAAAATGCTAAATTAACGATAAAATCTTATCCAATATTTTATGAACCAGCGAATAGCAGATACCTGACTGGTCTTATATTTCACGAGGGGATGAACATGGGCCATCATTTCTAAAACTATTTTATTTGAGCAGCAAAAGTACGTCTGTTTATCGTTATTCGTTAATATCATTCTCAGTAACACCTAGGCAACTGTTAGCAAGCGTATCAATGTTCAACTAAGAACTCAAGTTTCATAAATATATAACACAGCATCGTCCTTAAAGTTACCATTTACCTCGACATCAACATACCAAAGAGTTACGTTCTCGTCAGTCACACAACAACTCTCAACCTCACTTAATTTCTGCCTATACATAGCCTTTATTTCAGAGCAATATAGCAGTACACTGTCCACAGTAAAGTAACACTCGCTACCAGGTTGCAAGATAGCCAACAGTAGGTCTTTAGCAACAGGGTGCTTAGACGGATTACAGAGTATATAATTTAGCTTCTTCTTTAACATAATATTATTTATATTATTGTTCTACTGTCTCTCTCAAATCTCCCACTATCTTTATGCATCACCATTTCCATCCTCGTCATCTTCTGCTCCTTCTCCATCTTCATCCTAAAGCAATCAATCGATACATTACAAGTTATACTTGAAAATCACTGATAAAAAAACTACAATTATAAGTCTAGTTTTCCATCAAAAGAAAATGTCAGATATGATATCGACAGCAGTTCATTGTTTGTATAGTCAGTATATTAAGAACTATAACACAGCAATTGAACATGTTACAAAGTGAACATTCAAAGATGATGTAGAAAACGAAAGCAAAGGAGTATATAAAGTAACGGTAGAAATTAGACAGCAGTAGAAATTAGACTGGAGATGATGAACAAGATGGGTCCATAATCTTGAGACTGATTCAACCCTATTTCATTTTAAACACCGATTACAACATAACAATACATATAGTATAGTATAGTTTCCTATACAAGCGTTCTCATTAATAGTCTCATACACCCGATCAATACCGTCCTTGCAATATTCTGCTGCAGTTGTCAACAACTGCTTTATCCACTAAGTATGGAATTTTGATTGAAGGACACAATTACAGATTATAATATTTTACAGATTTTAATGTTTTTACCTCGTCCAGTCCAGCTCCATCATCGTCCTCATCTTCACCCTCACCTTCTAAAATCAATTATACAAATAGTTGACTTTTGCGCACATTTCTCAATTCTATCTCGAGCAAAATTCATCAATCGACTAGATATATACGATATATAGATGACAATCTACAATCATTATCTGCTTAATTAAACTATAAATTAATTCAATGAAGTCACTCTTGTTATAAAATGGCAATGTTTATTCATTAAAATACACCTTCACGAGGATTTTACAATCATGTCAAAGATAATTTACATGCATGCAGTTGTTCAACAAGGAAATATCAACTTAAAAGTAAACAGCCTAACCTATGGCAATTACATTACAAATTTAAAAAAACAATTCTCATTTTTATAATCTACAATCGCATTTCTTCTGAAAGAGTATTATAGCTTAAAAACCATCGATCTATTTAGCTAGAACGAATACACATCCAATTGCTATTACATCAAGGAATTAAGGTTAAATATTAAGTAATAATTTACCTTCACCATCTTCATCCATCTCAGATGCCTGTAAAGGATAGAAAAGCAAATATATTTATAAGCCTCAAATTGCAACTACAGAGTTGAAAGAAATAGTGATTTATTAAAAAGATTTCATTACAATGCATTACTTACATTTAATAATTTTACAAGTGAAATTCTATTATTCATTCTATTATTATTTCGTTGTTTAATTCTATAATTATATACATAAACTGAAATATTTTAATCCAATTCATACAGCCGAGACAACTCGAAATATCTGCCCAAATAAAGTTACACAGTGCAATGAAACAAGATTAAATCAGCCGGATCTGCATCTTGCTTAGACTACAGTAAAAATTGCAGAAATCTTGCAAGTTTATTTATAAACAGGCACAGATATAGCTCAGAAATTTTGCAACACCAGTAAAAGAAAACAATAATTCAACAAAATTGCTATTTCATAGTTATAAAAAATTACAGAAACTCTTTCAAGTAATAATAACAACAATTAGAGTGCTACAGTCATCAATGACACCATCGAGCACTATTGAGACAAAATCAAGCCAGCTAGCAAAAATAAGGTCCAAAACTGGTGCAAATTCCAAAATCCAGAAAATCAGTCCAAAGTAACTCCACCAATCAAGCGATCTATCAATCAATACTTCAATAAAGCAGTAATTCAATATGCAACAATGTGTATCAATATGTGTAACAGCAACTGCACAAGCAAAATGCTTTGAATAGAACACAATACATACCAGATAGTATTGTAGTGGGTTGGGCCAGATATCATCCTTAATGACCTCTCCAAGCTCATCCGCAGCAGCATCCTTATGGTTGTTGAACCAGCTGAAGAACGATTCCTGATCGTCATGTGAGCGCTTGCCTGCCTTAGCGTTAGATGTCTTAACTAAACTCTACAATAATGGACTCAGCTCATCAGTAGATGTTCATGAGCAATAACATCACATAACGGCACACTGGGTCAGGAAGCACAGATACTTATTTAAGACCCATTTCCTCTTTTCTCTCCACGGTTATTAGTAATCGTTGCCTTTTGATTGCACATCAATTGCAGCTGGCGCAGATTTAAGAATAACCTTCCATCACACTGGGATTTTTTCCTTCCTTATTTGTCAACACTTGGTCTTCCAAGGTGCAGCAAGGTCTCTGATTATAATTAATCATTAGTCAGACATTTAGTTATTATATTCATACCCATATTCAGGCGCATCTAACTTTTATAGAAGTAAGGAAACTATCAACATCGTGGTCTATTTCTCATACCCAAATTAAAGGGAAGTTTGAGCATGTGTTCGGAGGACTCCAGTCACTAATAAAAAATAAAATCTCATGAAATGGGACATCAGAGCTAAAGTCAGATGATTAACCAAATAGTGCAATAACAATCTGTGCCTTACAACTTCTGATGGATATACACTAAATAGAACATTAGACTTAGCCGCTTCCATTGATAGTGCAGAGTCGAACAACAAAATTATTAGATAACAAGATTTAAGTCATTTGAGTATGGTCTATAAAAACCTCATTTCGAGATGTTTTTGTCAAGATTCACTCATCTCTGGGCATGAAGTGGAAAACAGAAAAAATAGGTAGAATTATAGTTTTATCTCTATTCCTTGGTCTCAACAATTGTAATAGTGTAGGTGCATGTTGATGAATATGTGCATGTTGATTTGGTTTATCATTTGGAACGTACTTTTGTTGAATTGTGTAATTATATACCAAAGACCTGCCAGTAGGACAAGTTCAAAAGATGTGCTATATATCAAATAACCTTGCCAGGCTTCCATGAGATGGGGGTTGATTTGGACGAGGGCTCACCACTTTCATTCAAGTGGAATTCTTTTGATATACAGGTGTTCTCAAAATACGGGTTCTCGCTGAAGTGCTGCAAAAGATAAACAGATAATAGAAATAGTATATTAAAATCAAAGATGATGTATGCACTTTGTCATTTTGGTTTTTTTAACTGAAAATGTAAAGCCTAAAATCATGGCAAATTGTTTAAGAATCAATTCAACTAGCTAATCATTAAAATAAAATTCATTACCTAAACTTGCACAAATACATAACATGCATATATATATATATATATATATATATATATATATATATATATATATATATATACTAAACAAACTCGTATATCTCGACACTATAGCTCAAAGTGCTATTAAACTTCACCAGTAGCAATATGCTGTGGTACTCATTCACACACGCACACGACAGAACAACAACAACATCGTCAAACAACAACCACTTTATGCAGCACTCTTAATGTCTCAACAATCGAGTACAATAAAATGAGCAGAGGACTACTAACGAAGTTGATCTTGTATCCTGTCTTGATATCATCAAACTCCTGCACCTCAACCTTTTCCAGATGCTGGAGGGCCTCCTCATCCTCCTCTGTTAGCAAGGCCGAGAGCTGAGGGTGATTGATGAATGCTGTCACCCAAAAGTTTGGAATCTTTGAAACAAGTTCTGAGCGCTTGTTGAAGTGCGGTAGCCTCAGCTTAATGTACTTCTGTTCAACCTACAATCAGTAAATTAATCAATGCATGATACAACATCGATTCTGAGGCTAAAGTATACATGATCATGCAAATATTTATCAAATTTTGATTATCTAATATAAAAATAAAATATACTACCACTTTACATTATGCTTATAATACAAAAATCTCTACAAGTATTTTTGCAATGTCTGAGTTACAACCCATATGCACTTCTCACCAGGAGCGTTGTACCCCCCTTCCTTTTCTTTCATTTTATGCTTACAGTCTTCCATTTCAATTATCTTGATTAATAAATTCTTTTTTCTTATAATTATACTAACTTCTTTTTATTATAATTAAATGTGTTTGGCATTAATATGCCAATAATTTGACATAGTAATCATCTAAATAGATAACGACAAATAGCACAAATGTGCTTGTAAATAAAAATAAAAGCTAAGAAAATACCTTGAGAATTTCCTCGCTGGCCTGCTCGTTGAGCCTGTCTATTTCATTCTGTACTTCATCTATCTTCTCTATAGCTTCCTGTAACTCCTTGTCTACAACATCAGACAATAAATAACATGGTTACACCTTCAATTAAGCTGTACCAATATTATAATATCAGTGTCAAATACTAATATTAAATTTGTTTACTCACATTTGCAGTTACCAAACGTTCAGGTAGTATTACAAGAAAAATACAAAAAAAGATTATAATTAGCAATTTCCCTTGAATCCCAGTTAAACTAGGGTTGGGAAAAAATAACATAAAAAGTACAAATATGATAGAAGGCAAAACATGAAGTTCTGACATGTAAGAAAACGAAAATATTGTCAGAAAATAATCAGCACATTAACAACAAACTGGTACGTATCATACAAAGAATACCGAAATCGGTCAAAAGGCAGAAGAAAATCCACAACTAAAAACTAAGTCTTTCCAGGGTGCTTAAAGAACAAGTAGCTAATAGTAATATACTAATAGATAATACTGTAAATACTATAATAGAATATACTGTTAATGTTATAATAAATGATACTGCTATGCTGTTAATAGTATCTCACCACTACAAATACGGGGAAACTAAACATGACAAGTATTGGAGAACATTGTATATGACAGCAATTTTGGTATATCCTGACAGCAGACTGGGCAAATTACAGAACTAATCTGCAATTAAGATTTGTCCTAAATCTTGCAAACCAAGGCATTAAAAGTACTTCTCAATAAATTTCATAATAGCTATTACAATAATATTATCTGGCACGATTTCCATTAAATTCAGTTCTGGAAATTTAATGATATGCATGACACAAAGTAGCAGTCACAGATATTGGAATAAATAATGAAGATTGTGTAAATTTCAATTAATTTATTGTGTACAAATTCAATAATTACAATACGTTAGGGCCATTTATTACAGTTAAAATAAAATTATTGTAAAATACTTATCTCCAGACCGTTTATTAGCCAGATTATCACACGCTTGGAACGCTAAATTACAAGTATTTTTAATAGTAAGTGTCCATGAAAGTTCCGTTAGGCGACAAACACTATATAGCACATGTCTTCACACATAAGGAAATAAAAAGCCGGCAAATCACACTGTCCAACATGGCCGTCGCCATTTTGTTTTCACAAGTCCGAAATTAATAAATTGTCGCTTATGGAACGTATATCGTCGTATAAAGAAACAAAATTAAATAAGCAGATAAAGCAATCCTAATAATAGTAAACCGAAGAATAACCAGCCAGAGCAAAAACAGATAGAACTACTTACCGGCATCAGGGCCGATCGACGCACGCTTCGCCTGCTTATTTGTAGTAGCCATGAAATCTGTAGGCAATATACGACTGTGTCCAATTTAAAGCGGACAGATCGACGTAGAGACGTAAATATAATAGAACTAACGTTAGATGAAACCACTCGAGTGGATGCGACAATATCAATGCGATAAAAGTTAGGCAGAAATGTGTAGAACAACCACCACACGTTGTGATCAAGTAAACAAGTTCTTTGTGAGCGCGCCGCCCGGCTTTGCGCATGCGCAATTAACAAACACACGCTAAACGCAGATCTTTCGCCAGGATAATAAAGTTTAATTTCAGTTATAAAAATTGCTGATCTGAAGTTCAATTTGATATTTTTCATCTCCTATTCAGCAAAATTAACAATTCCATTTCAAAACTGTAAGAAAATTTTGAAATGATGGACAATTAAAGCCTAATTGCTAACCATAACATGTTCATGATTTCAGGAACCAGTATAATTCAGTTAAAAATAACTGACAATTATACCCATAGAATAAAGAAAAACCGATTTTAAAGATCTTTGATTATTCATATCTCATATTATAACCTAAGATGTAGAATAAGTAATTATTTATTCTGTGGTTATAAGATAGTACTCGACAGACTGCTTTAAATAAAAATATATATGTTATTTTCATTATAATCATTTACTTCTATTAGTATTTGAATATATGTTTTATTTCATTTCATTTTTCTGAAATAGATCTATACATATGTATATTTCAATGTCTGAAATAAAGTAAAGGATGAATGGTGATGTCTTAATATAATAACACAAATTAGAGTTCGACTGTCGACCATGACAATATTGAGCACTCTTGAGTAATGAGAAAATCTTTGAATCCTCCACTGCATGGCCACTGATTAACTGAATGCTAATTTATTCTTATTTACAAAGTCTTTCAAAAATTACATAGAAATTTCGGGGGCATGGTCCCCTTAATCACAGCCCCCCATTGATTCGCTGCTGGATATTCAGTTCACTCACTATGAAATCTTATTTTCACTCCATTCACTACTGAAGAGTTTACTGAATAAATTTTAGAGTCTCCAGCCAAACATTATGACTTGGACTCAATCCCAACCTCTCTTTTAAAGAAGTGTATTCACATAGGGACCTACTTGCTCCTATAGTAACATTGATTCTCTCTCTCTCTCTCTCTCTCTCTCTCTCTCTCTCTCTCTCTCTCTCTCTCTCTCTCTCTCTCTCTCTCTCTCTCTCTCTCTCTCTCCCTCTCTCTCTCTCTCTCTCTCTACTAAGCATCGTTCAACTGAAACAACACTTCTATCTGCGTGCAATTTTATTGTTAATGCCATGTGCACGCAACGTTTAACTGGATTATGTATGCTTGATCTTTCGGCCGCATTTGATACCATTGATAACAATATTCTTCTGGAACGTCTTTCTTCCTGGTTTGGTATTGGTGGAATTGTTCTTGATTGGTTTTCCTCATATCTGACGGATCGTTCTTTCTGTGTGAAAGTGATGGCCATATATCTCGATCTTCGCCTTCCAACTTAAAGTATGGTGTGCCTCAAGGCTCCGTTCTTGGTCCTATCCTCTTTAACCTCTATGCAACACCCTTAAGCTCTCTGATCTCTTCTCATTCTTTTGATCATTAACTATAATGCTGATGACACTCAAATGTACACTTGTTTCACCCCTAACTCCTATTCTAATGCTGAAACCCTCCTGCAACAAAGTTTTCATTCTATATCCTCTTGGATGTCTGCTAATTTCTTGGCACTTAATCCATCTAAGACTGAATTCTTGTTGGTTGGGACACCTCAACAGCTTCTGAAGGTGAATGGAAAAACTCTTTCGTTATCTTCGGGTATTACAATATCAACTGTTTCTTCAGTGAGAATTCCCAATAATCCTTGATAAATACCTAACCTTCCATGAACATGTAACTAAAACCTCACAGGCATGTTTCTTCTTTTTCCGTGATCTTAGTCGAATACGTCCACATATTATGCCGCGTGAGACAGCTGCTGCAATTGGTGCAGCTCTTGTGCAATCCAAGTTGGACTAATGAAATTCCCTGTTTTTAAATCTCCCTGGCTGTGAGATTGATCGGTTGCAGTTTGTTCAGAATTCTCTTGCGCGAGCATTTTTTGGTAGATCCAAGTAGGCTACTAACATTTTACGCTTATTTGAAAGTCTTTGCACTGGCTAATGATTAAATAGCATATCATATACAAAACAGCTTCGTTATCCTATAGGCAAAGATCTTTAAAATAATTGTTTTTCTTTATTCTATGCCTATAGGTCTAAGTCTATCACCATTCCTGGACAAATTTATCTGTCTCGCTTGATTAATGTGATGCAGCCTGCTGTTACTCGGTCTTCTAAATTAATTACTCTTGTGAGACCTAGCTTACCATCACGCTCTAAGCTATCTAATCGTTCTTTCCAGCATGCTAGCGCTGCACCGCAGATCTGGAATTCTCTTCCTTCCAATCTTTGGAAGTCTTCATTTGAATCACATCAGCCTTTGCTTTCATATGAGCAGTTGCATAGACAATTTAAGACCTATCTTTTCCACCTCTCTTTTCCAGCAAGTGTACATGAGTTGCGACGAGCGCCTAAACCTCCCTTTCTTTAATTCCCTTTTTCTTTGGACTGATTTTCAGGATTTTGAAATTTGCACCGTTTATAAACCTTTATTTGCTAGCCGGGTTGACTTTGTCCCGATAGTGCTTGATGTTGCCATTGATGACTGGAGCACTGTAATTGTTATTTATAATAATAAAAATAATAATGAATAATAATAATAATAATAGTAATGTTAGATTTGCGGACAAAGTCAAAAGTGCCACCATGTGGACTGACTACGATAATAATAGTAGTAATAGTAATAATAATAATAATAACACTAATAATAATAACAATAATAATAATAATAATATTAATAACATTATTATTACTATTATTCTATCTCTCTTAGTGCACTGCCTACTGGCAGGTCCATGGTAGATAACACCTCCACTCTTCTCTGTCTTCCCCCTTCCTCTTCATTTCTACATATGAGTGGGTCTTTAATTCATTTAACATACCTAATCTCGGCCTGCCCTGCCTCGTTTTCCTTCCAATCTACCTTCTATGACCTCTTTTAATAGACCTTCCCACCTTAGAATGTGTCCTATCCATCTCTTCTTCCTATTTCTTAATACATTTATCAACTGCCTATCCGTGCCAACTCTCTCCAGGCCTTCCTCATTTGTAATCTTTTGAGTCCTGCTAATCCTCTCCATTCTTCTCCAAATCCACATTTCCAATGCCTCCAGTTTCCTAATATCTTCCTTCCTTAAGGTCCATGTTTTCCATCCATACAATAGCGTGGTCCAAACCAAAGTTTTCACTATCTTTATCTTTGTGTCTCTCTTTAGACCTTTTGTTAATAGGCCTAGTTCTTTTCTACTACCAAAGGCCGCTTTTGCTTGTGCAATCCTATTGCATATTTCCGTCTCACATTTCCCGTCATCGGTTCTAGTATGACCCAAATATTTGAAAATCCTTACCTGTTCCAATTTCGTACCATTTATTGCGATATTAACTTCACCTTTATTATTGGACAATCTCATAACCTTGGTCTTTTTTATATTAATCGTCTATATATCAAAGCCGTATCATTCAGCCTATCCATTATCTTCTGCAATCCAATTTCGCTGCCCGCTAGCATTCCTTGGTAATCTGCAAATCGTGCCTTGTCAAAGGTCGATTCGATATATATTAATATGCATTTAGTATGTATTTATATTTGTAATTGCATTTCCAGTAAAGTAATTAATAATACGGCTGGATAAGTAAAGTTAAGATTTAAAGTATTGAGTTTTACTAAAGTGAGATCCTAGGCCGTAGCTAAGCTAGGGCAAGTGACGAATGAGGGCATGCCTAAACAGGAAGTGAGGGATCCAAGATGGAAGAGTGACAACACGGACGTAAAACGTGCCAAGTTGAGAAGAGATTTAGGAGATTTTAAGAATCTCAAGAATAGACGAATTAAGAGCAATTCGAAGGGTACGGTTATTCGAACTAATTTGTAGTCCATCGAATAGTCGATGACAAGGAAGTAATTTTGTAGAAGATCGAAGAGGGAAGAGAGTTCCATCGAAATATTCTAACCTAGGGATTATATTAGAAGGAATCCTAGTAGGCGAATAGTCGAGAGGAAACTAGAGTAAAGTCTAGGAATTTATGCTAGAGAGCGTATTAGTAATTTGTACGTCAAAAGTAACTGTATACATGTATAATATAAAGTACTTACTTTTGTGATATTTAAAATGAACTGTAATTAGATAGAAAAATATAATTTTTAAGTTATTCGAATTTCGCGTACACGTGTTATTTGAAATCGTTTTAGTTTTCGTTCTACTATATATCTGTGTATTATTCTATTTCTTTTCGTATTAAAATTAATATTTAATTTAATACAGTCGTTGAAGTTATCAATCACTTAGTAGGATATCTAGATTCAGTCAAATCGAGGACAGGTAAAGAAGCCAAAATAATTATTAGAGGCATATTATTAGGAATTTAAATCCTGAACCATTGGTTGTCTGGTCCTCATTTTACCTCAGATTAGAAATTGTAGAATCAGGTTCCTGACATACATCTTGTAACAAATTCCCTCCTAATTTTATTCCTTCTTCCAAGTCTTCCATGGCTTCATCCATCATTGCCTCAGCGTAAATGTTAAACAGCAGCGGCGAAATGCTACAACCTTGTCTTACTCCACGTCCTATTTCACCTTCTTCTGAGTATTCTTGTTGGATTTTGATTACTGTTTTTGGATTCATGTACAAGTTCAAAATTAGTCTTCTATCTCTCCAGTCAATTCCTATTCTTTTTAAGATATTCATCATCGTTATCCAATCAATCCTGTCAAAGGCCTTCTCGAAGTCTACAAAGCAAAAAGTAAAAGTAAACACGCATTATAGTGAATAATCAACTATGTTGATATCTATCACTTTTTAATACCATATGTTTAATCCGTTAGGCAATTTATTCCATTTTCCGTATAGCCAGTCCAGTGAATGTCCGAGATTTTACTCTCAGATCAGCGCGGCCGTGATTCGAACCCAGGAGGGTTCAATTCATCTCAGGATTTGTCATTTAAAACTTTATAAGCATACAAAAGAAGTCATTTCCATATTCTAAGCTTCTTTCGCAAAGAACCCGCATTACCCCTATTGCTTCTCTTGTGCCACATCCTTTCCTAAAACCTATTATTATTCCTATTATTATCAATTGGAAATTTTGGTTGTGAGTGTGTTAATAACTTACTAGAATATATAATGTGTTGATGAAAAATTCAATGTAAGTTCTTTTGTTTATGACGGCGTTTCAATAGCGTCATTCTAGGTTTCTATTGACAACATATCATAGCAGTAGATTTTGTAAATTGTTCATGCAAATCTAACATCATAATAAATCTCTTATGCTATAAGGTCTAGAAAATGTTAGAAATGAACAACGCGGAGGTGCATTAGCTCTATATGTACTTTTAATAGTCGGAAAGACATTAAATTGAGTCGATTGACAATATTCCGATCTAACCTAAAAACATCATCAATTAGTAGGACATTGTAAATTTAAGGAAATTAAAATCTCTAGTTAAATGCAGCTAATTGTAATCGAAACTGCATTGAATAACCCCTACATTTTGAATTAATAAACACTTACTAACGTCATAAATAAGTGAATATTTAATAGTAGAGTATACAAAGTTAAATAATTTTGAGAAAGAGGCAATCACTTCAGCTATAGCGATGGATTTCTCAGCGACCTCCGTCATGCGAGAGTTTTCTTACGCGTGGAACATTCACGTGAAGGATCTATTCACGGATCACGACATCTACAGTCCCATGTTCCACTGCCCCTCGGTCGAAGCAGGTGCCTGGATACTGGAGATGATAGGCTTCCACGACTCGAACGGTGAACTGTGCGTGAGGCTTGCAATTCGTCTGCATATTGATTCGTCGCCCGTTAGCGGTCGAGTGAGGTTTTCCATCTTCGGAACAGAATTCCAGAGCAGCGAAGTGTTTGCTGAATTTCAGCCTATAGAGCCGGGTGAGACGGCCAGCGTCACCTACAACGTTCCCATACACATCTTCACAAAGTGGGCTAACGGTAAGGTAGAAGATCAAAACCTGGTAGTGAATCTTCACATGTGGCTGCTGCTGCCATCCATCACAATTCCAATGGTAAATGTGGAAACGGAAGAAGACAAGCAGGTGGTCAAGAAGTTGAAGCGAGAAGATATATGGGAGACGAGAAATAAGATGAAGTCTGGCTGTGACGTCACGATCAGGTGTCTGCAGCAGGTCATGCCTATGGGTGACATCTATCATGACCGCGTCACTTGGAGCGGACAGGCAGAACACCTGACCCCTACCACAAACATCACGCAAGAGGTGATCGAAACCGGTACGTCTAAGTTCGTTAACTACTTCAGATCAGACTCAAGTTCTTGTAAGATAAAATCATCGTCAAGCATAATGGTGAGAGGGCGTGACTGTACGAGCAGACTTCCGAGAAGATGTCCCAGTTCTGGAGGTAATTCGCCGTCGAGAGGGATCAACGCTGTTAGAGCTGGCTTCCTCTCCGCTCGCGAGGCCGAGTCGCTAGGCCTTGGACGCTTGGATCGTCGTGGAGGATCTGAAGGCGACAATCTTAGCGCAGCTGATTTAGAGCTAGATGATGACGCGTCAATAGGCCCCGAGCAGGCGCACTCTGCCGCTGATCTGAATCGTGGCTGGATCATCGACCCATTCGGCCCGTCAGAGATCGTTCACGCACACAGACACGATCCTCGTGGTGTGGAGGGCTCCAGTCGTGGGCGGCATAGGTCTGTCAGTCCCAATCACAACAACCCTCAACAAGTCTTCCAGGAGAATAACTACGCCGAATTCAAGGTTCACAGATCAGTTCTCTGCTTCCGCTCGCCAGTGTTCCAGCAGATGTTGGCCGATCCGTCATTGGACTTCATAGAGGTGATGGACACGGATGCAGTGGTGATGGAGGAACTCCTGCGCTTCCTATACACTGGCGCTGTGAGGAAGGAAGTCATGCCAGCACTGTCTGAAGGTCTGCTCAATGTTTCCAGCAAGTATGAAGTTCTGCACTTGAAGTCTCAGTGTGAAGAAATACTCATCACCACCTTGACTCCGGAAAACACTTGCCGCATCCTTGTCCAGGCAGAGAAGAATAAAGCTTCCACTCTGAAGGAAGGAATTCATAAGTTTGCTCTGAAGGAATTCCGCGACATCTTCCGCACCCCAGAGTTTCGTCAGTTCAGAGCCGAGCATGCCGTCCTCGCCAACGAGTTCTTGATGAGCATCTTTCAACGATCATCAGCCAGTCAACTCTAGCACACTGACTTGCTTTTCCAAGCAGGGAGACTTTTCAACGGTTTGGCTCTAAGGATCTGGTTATAACTCTTAGCTTAACAAAAATGTTCTCTGAAGTTGAAAGCAAACTCTAAGATTGTTAAAAGTGAGTTTTGAAATGGTTAGACGTA
This sequence comes from Enchytraeus crypticus, assembly GCA_905160935.1. NCBI lineage: Eukaryota > Metazoa > Annelida > Clitellata > Enchytraeida > Enchytraeidae > Enchytraeus > Enchytraeus crypticus. Next base: position 763,597 of record CAJHZI010000186.1, read on the forward strand.
AGTAGACTGTTGGTTGTAAAGAAGTGTTTGCTTAAATGATTGATATTAAACTGTAACTTTGCCAGTTTGGGCCTGTAAATGATTGTCTGTAAAAATGGTGGTCTGTAAAATATATGCTCTGATTTGATTGGCCATTAATAACTTCCGGGATGACATTGATTTGTCTTACAGATCTGAATTGTATTAAATGTAATTTATTCTTTAAACTCTTCGTAACTCTGAACATCGATAAAGTTCTATTAATGTCCGTTAATAAACATCAAAACATTCGCTAAGTAAATACGTATAAAAAATGAATGGCAATCTCAATCTGATTTTATGTGTACAATTTAAACGTAACGAAGCATTGAGCTCACCACGTATATAGTGAGAAGCTTGCACCGACAGGGGATGCGACGGTGATATACAGTAAGCAATGAAGCTTGCTCAGGTCTGTTTGATTCTCATTGTCCTTATATTAAAATGATACTGTTTACAGGTGAGAGAATATGCTCGATCATTTTTTTTGATTAATCAATTAAATGCCATTATTTATAAAACAAATTATATTATCATTATTATTGATAAATTAGTCACTGGATTAAATTTCAATCGCAAATATTTCTCTTTTATTTATTCAATTAAGATATTATTCTCACAGAATATACATATGATGATTGTAAAGAAGATTGATTCAATAACTTGCCATTGAAATTAATTCAAAACTCATCTATTAAGGAATTGGAATGACAGTAAAAGTGCGATTTCACACCCGTTTTATTTATACACGGAGATATTCGGATCTTCATCAACAAAACTCTTGTGACACTCTGACTAGGAAGATGTTGAGTAAGCTGAAGCCGGCTATTAGATGTGTCATAGGCACATTTGAGGCTTGTTTAGCCTAAATTTGTTCACCCGTTGGGTGGAGTGTTGCAAGATTATGATAAATTTCAATCCGAAATGTGAAGTTTTACAAAAGAAATAACAGAAAAATTAATCCTTCCTGTTAAATTGATAAAATAATAATAGTTAAATAGACATACTATTCAACAAGTGTATGTTTATCGAAATATTGTCAAATGTGTAAAGCACTATATTCGCTACAATGGTACGTCCATCGCAAGTATAAGATGGGCCAATAGTTATTTTAATCGAAGTCTTAAATTAGATTGCATGACTTCCAACAGAATGTCTACTCTATCGTTGGCTTTCTACGTCGACTCTAATAAATATTTACAGTTTCCTAATAGTCTATATTGTAGCATTTCCAGATCAAACTCGTGCAGTGTTTGTTCAGGTAAGACAGCTAGGAATGAGTTTTAATTATACCTGTAAGCCTATTGACAAAACGTTAACGTCTGAAATTTCAGATTATTCTTGATAGTTTCCTAAACAACGTTTGCATGAACAAGGCTCAATAATTTAGCTCGATCCCTTATCGATACTACCAGAAATCCCTACCGTTCTCTTTTGCAATTCTTAAATTTGTCAACCTAAACTCAATTTAGATACATATAATTTTAATACAGAAAAGACAAATCAAAAATAAAAATGAAGAGTCAGCATCAAAGATGATTCAAAATTCTCTGTTGTTCAAATTAGCCATACTCTTGTCTTTGTAAGCCGTGTACCTACTGGAGCTTTTTTAGCATTTCCACGCCCATTAAATTCTACTAGCTCATTGGCCACGCCTCTACGTCTTTCTACGCTATAACGCACGCCTCCTGTCTGCCACTGAAAACAAAGTCTAACCAGATCGCCGCAGAAGTACGGCTGTGATAGACAGTAGCGACACAGGCTACGTCTATTAGTGCGCTTCTGCATAAGACCGCCCATTCTGTTTTGTAAACTTCTGTTTAGGTCTATGCCCATTTTATCTTCTGTACTGAACACATGGTTCGAACCGTTCTCGAAAACGTTTTGATCTATAGCCTGGTTTTGTTGGTGGACTTCGGTTGTTGCGCAAGCAGGGTTTTCACTTTGGTTAGGTTGCTCGAGATCAGGTGATATTTGAAGATGTTGGTAGCGCTGTGGTATAGGGTCCACGTGGCCTTCTGAGAGGTCTTGCTGGAATTCTCTAGAATGTTCTTCAGAGCGCTGAAGTGTGGCTGGAGTTGACTCCTGTAGAATACTGTTTAGACTAGCTGCTAAACATCCTGCACAATAAATTGAACATTAATCACTTGGTTACAAGAATTATTCAATTATAATTCTTTATAATTATATTATAGTAGGTTGTTGTTTATCGTTTCATCTTTATACAAAGATTAAAACAATCTGTAGTTGTAGTTGTAGTAGCTTTTTGTAGTTGGTACTACATGTATGAACATGTGGTTGCTGCAGAAGCACTCTTACAGACAATGCTACAAAAGTTTATAAATCGAATGAAAAAGTTTAAACGAAAATGTGCACTGATTTATTAGTATATTTTATGTGTAATTTTAACATGACATTGTCATTTCTTAAAGAGTTACAGACTCCATGGAGTTACTGACGCCATGGCTGGAGCCAGTGTCGAAGTCGGTAAGATACTCGACCGAGGATCAGTCAGTGCGGGGTTCAAATCCTGGGCTCGCCCGTCACTGACATCGCTTTCGAGTGAGGAAACTGATGTTAACCTTGGCTTTTACCAGCTTTACCAGAGAGGCAGAGATTGTGGCAGACATACAGAGAGAGAGAGAGAGAGAGAGAAGGCTACATGCGGCATTGCACGTACTGTGGGAACACAAACGGCAATGCAGAGTATACTCGACCGATACCTGAGGTGACATTTCGTCAACATATGAACAGATATAAAGTATTATGTGTAGGCCTATCTATAACGACAGATTTCTATATAATAATTTTTCATGATATTTACCTCTCAGGTAGACATCATGAAATAACAAGTAAACGAAATAATTAAATGATAATGAAATAAAAATAGAAATTAGACATCATTATGCCCGTGTTGCGTCCGGTTTGCGGAAGAAGAGACCAACCGTGGACTGAACATGTCGTAAAATGCATGCGACAAAGCACTAAGATCCGAATCAACGAAAGGACATTCGGTTGGTGAGCACCTAGGCTCCTTCAATTGCAATACAATTTTTTAATCTTGACCCTAGTTAAACTGAGATTCAAAGGAAGTTGATAGTAATGACGACGATCACGACGAAGACGTTGAAGATGACTCTGACAATGAGGATGATGATAACGTCTGCCCGTCAGCTGCTGGTTCTCAGCAATGAATAATTCTCTCTCTCTTAGTGCACTGCCTACTGGCAGGTCCATGGTACATAACGCCTCCACTCTTCTCTGTCTTCCGCCTTCCTCTTCATTTCCACATACGAGTGGGTCTTTAAATCATCTAACATACATAATCTCGGCCTGCCCCTGCCTCTTTTTCCTTCCATTCTACCTTCTATAACCTCTTTTAATAGACCTTCCCCCCTTAGAGTGTGTCCTATCCATCTCTTCTTCCTATTTCTTAATACATTTATCAACTGCCTATCTGTGCCAACTCTTTCCAGGACTTCCTCATTTGTAACCTTTTGAGTCCTGCTAATCCTCTCCATTCTTCTCCAAATCCACATTTCCAATGCCTCCAGTTTCCTAATATCTTCCTTCCTTAAGGTCCATGTTTCACATCCATACAATAGCGTGGTCCAAACCAAATTTTTCACTATCTTTATCTTTGTGTCTTTCTTTAGACTTTTTGTTAATAGTTCTTTTCTACTACCAAAAGCCGCTTTTACTTGTGCAATCCTACTGCATATTTCTGTCTCACATTTCCCATCATCGGTTATAGTATGACCCAAATATTTGAAACTCCTTACCTATTCCAATTTCGTACCATTTATTGTGATACTAACTTCACCTTTATTATTGGACACTCTCATAACCTTGGTCTTTTTTATATTAATCTTCATGCCATATCTTAGGGCCGTATCATTCAGCCTATCCATTGTTAGGGCCGTATCACTCAGCCTATCCATTCTGCAATCCAATGAATAATTATAATAATTGTTATTATTAAAATAATAATATTATTCTTATTATTATTATTTTAATCGCTTTTGTTAACTTTTAATTAAATAATGAATAAAGTCTCCTTTATCATATTTTTTAGCCCAGGGCCCTATACAGCCCAGGGCACTAAAAATTATTATTATTATTATTTTTAATATTAAAAAAGTTCATCTTTCTTTTAATTAAATATAGTCTTTCTTTCAGCGGCGGTTCTGAGGGGTGGCCACGGCCACCCCAAATGAAGGGCTGGCCACCCCAAAAATGGTCAACTAAAAATATTTATTTCTATTGTTGATCACCATAACATAACAGTGCTGGATCAGGAGCATCAGATGCTCATTTAAGACGATGCTTGTTTAATATGCTTGATTAAAGTGTGACGCACTTCAATAACAACAATCTAACAGGGAATTTAAGCCACGCCGTCAGAACCCGACATACTTACGCGCAGACTTACGCTCTGCCCGAGTCCATATACTGTTTAAAATAGAAGGGCTGCTGAGCTAGAACTTAATGTGGTAGACCTTCATAATGAGCTTCATTAGCTTATTAAGCTAATATTGCAACGCAACGAAGCTAAGATCGAATAGATCAGACTTTCACACATTTTTCTATCTGCTTGATTTAAAATTGCTTTTTGGAACCATAAAATCCACAGAAGCGTTACATGAGACTTAGATAGGCAAAGATTTCAGCAGTCCTCCGTGCAAGTTCTGCCTCGTGCAAAAGGAGCTTTTCTACAACGAAGCTCATAAAAATAACATAACAACAATTAGAGTGCTACTGTCGCCAATGACAACATCGAGCACTACTGAGACAAACAAATCCCAGCCGGTGTGCAAAAAGAAGGTCCAAAACGGTGCAAATGACAAAATCAAAAAAGTCAGTCCAAAGATAAAAGAAATTTAAAAAAGGAGGCTTGCGTTCGAAACTCATGGTCACTGGATGGAAAAGAGAGACGGAAAAGATGGGTCTTCAACTGCCGATGGAACTGCTCATAGGAAAGCTGAGGCCGATGTCACCGATGTGATGCAGCATAGGTAGGCTGATTAAGTCAAGTAAAAGTTTTATTGAGACACCGGCAGAACAATGAATCGGTTGTAATAGTTTCAGTGCAAATTGTCTAATTGTTTTACGATGCTACTTCCTTCGAATTATAAAACTGTTTGATTTTACTCAATCCCTCAATGCCCTCAATCAACTCTCCAACTCTCGTAGAACATCCTAACCTTATATAGTTGAGTGCAAAATCTCCCGGCATGAAATCTGAAAGTTGTTTAGACGTTTATTTGTTACACTTTAGTTGAATCTATATAATGCATATTAAGGTCATCGATCTTAACTTAAAGTCTACCTTAGGTCGATTTCAAAGGGTGTGATAAGACAATGAAAACGTCTGTTAACATGTAATTAAGGGCGCTAGACATCTGGCTGGGAGTCTTCGAGTCAGTAGATTGTTCATTCTACTTCTCATTCAGTTTTGGGCTTCATCTGAATGAACCATAGTCGTTTTATAAAGTTTTAGCAATACAGCTAAGATATCATTTTCTTTATTTCTAGCATTTAGGCATAAAGTACGCATGACAACAAATATATAGATGTAATTCATATATTAAATAGCCTATTTAATGAAGGTTTCGTTCAGTTTATGTTTTGTTTTACGTCATGATTTGAGAAAATTGCAAGTGTTTCCTTTTAATGCGAATATAAACGTTTAAGTTTACAAATTTCTACGTTAATTGTTTTAGCTATTTGTTTAGTAACATTTATAAAACAGCATAGTTGGATGTGGCCAGGCACTGCATGCACTCAAGATTTTTTTTGCTTATTTAGACAGGTGTGATGATGATGAAGATGATATATAATAGAAACGATTTATTAATGACAAATTACAAAAAGAAAAATAATTCCCTATATTTATTATAAGATGCACAGAAAATATACGGTTTCATGACTATAATTCCAAAAAATTTTCCCTTCGGGGAGGGGGTTTAATAGCGCCCTCCCCGAAGAAATGCCTCATATGTGCCCCCCTAAATTTTGCTTTGCCACCCCTCTGGCCACCCCATTTTGCATAAGCCAGAACCGCCCATGCTTTCTTTTATCTTATTTTTAGCCCAGGGCCCTATGCAATCCATGGTATTTAAAAAAGTATATTTATAAAGCGCCGCTCTATGCTAAATGCCACAGTAGCGCTGAATGGACAGTTAAAGTCAAGTAGTCTGGTGGAATAATGCCACAATCGGCGAAGCATCTAGAATTATGAGTTATAGTTCGCTTTAACAAGGATTACAATCTTATAAGTTAAAAGTCTAATTTTAAAGATTCCACCTGTGGAGAAACATTTTCAGGAATTATATCACTTGTTCACAAATTCTTCGCGTTTAACGACCTTACACCTGACCTTACTGGCTGGAGCCAGTGGCGATGTCGGTAAGATACTCGACCGCGGATCAGTATGTGCGGGGTTCAAGTCCTGAGCTCGCTCGTCACTCACATCGAGTGAGGAAATTGACGTTAAAATTAGCTTTACCAGCTTTTATATAACAATATGAAAAAATTAACTATTAGTTGGTTGTTGGCAAATAACGATGAGACCTTCATCCCATGCCAGCCACATGAAAGCCTTTACGCAACATGTAAAATAATAGCCTACATATTCAAAAACTGAGTGTATAATTTGAAAATGCAAATCGAAAGTCTTATGATTTTCGATTTGCATTTAGCTTAAATAGAAAAAAGTGACTAAAATTAATGCGAACCTTTTGACATCTCGCTGAAGCAGAGAAGGCAGAGGATTGGAACAATTGCTCTTTCGTGATCCATTTTCGTTCATTCACGATTGTGTCTGCTAACAATCTATTGAACCTGACCAATATATACATATACTTGAAGACAAACTGTGAGAAAATACTCAAACATTTTTAACATCGATATACGTTCTCGTAAGAGAAGCTATCTTTTATTTGTAGCATTTACTGTATTTTACGTCAGCTGACAATAAAACCTGGATACATAATACAATTTCTATAGTTGGGATTGTCGTATGTAATAAAATTGAATGACTAAGACTCTTCTACTAACTGTCTAAATAACATTTGATTTATTGTAATTTTTATTTCATTTAAACGTTTATTGCCTGTTGTTGACTTTTAAAACTCTATTACCGTCTTTATATGCGCAGGTTTTGGGCAATAATCCCTAAAAATAAGTCGAGTTTCTTAATTTTTAATTTAAAAATGCAGCCCGATATGGCTATGGGTTGGGCTGGGTCCAGTTAGGATGTGAAGTTTTATTGGTGGGTTGGGTTGCGTCCAGTAGATGATGGGTTGTGTTATTGGGCCTATTCCCACCTCTGGGTTAACGGTGTTTGTATGTTTGTCCCTATGGTGTGATTTTTTTATTGATTTAATGACACTTTTTCTTTTTTTTCGAAGAAGAGAGATTCATATAAAAGTCATATACTAATAAACTCATACTAAAGTAAAGTCATGACAAAGTCTTGCCATTTTCAAATCCAGTCATTCAAGAGACAAGTTCTTTTAATGTTAAATCTTTCTTAAGTCGAATGATTTTTAAGATAATTGGAGACTTGACTTTAAAATTAAGTCAATTTCAAGTTAAGTCATAATCGAGCAAAGTTATTGCTGAGTAGTTTTAGAGGTTTAGCCAAGTCAGTCTTAAGTCAATTTTTTCTAAAGTTCAGGACTGACCCTTATACACGCGGGAACCGCATAATATTTGATTGAAGGATGACGAATTGAATTTGTGATATTACTATTTGTGTTTGAATTAAAGAAATGTATTATACAATAATTTGCTAGGCTTTTCCGTGCCAGCTAAATAAGGCAAAGAGCTTAATCGCACTCTAATTGAAAGGAGCCATAACCTTGGAATAGAGGAATAGGTAAACGAAAGCATTAGGGTTCTCAGACGAGGAGGGCGAAGAGGGCAAATATCCAGGTTACAATTTAAAAAAAATAATTGTCTTATTTTAAAACTCAAACAAATACTGTTTAAGTACGAATGTTTAAGTATAATATAGAAGATAATATCAAATCCCAAACAAATCACAATTAGTTACCGGTTACGTTGAACTAAAACAGAATTTATCAGTTCAATAATAATACTAATAATAAAGGTTTAACGTCCGTTCCCTCATACAAGGATGATGTCAGGGACGTCCCCCATCACAATTCACTACAAATCGATTCACCCCAAACGATCTAAAACATGTGCTGAAGAGGAGTAGATAGGCAATACCTTAAACTCAAATTAAGAACAAAACTTGATAAATAAAATCATTCCACTTCTGCTCAAGACAAAACGTCAGGCTTGTCTTTGAAGCGTAAGATCTAACTTAAACTGAAAGGAATTGACTAAATTACAATCAAAAACGAGTAAATTTATAGTGTTTATTAAAAAGAAAACACGTATTATAGCGAAACGATCATATATGTTGATATCTATCACTTTTAATGTCAAATGTTTAAACCGTTAGGCAATTTAGTCCATTTCCGTGAAACCAGTCCAGCGAATGTCTGAGATTTTACTTTCAGATCAGCGCGGCAGAGAATCGAACCCACGAGGATTCAATTCACCTCAGGATCTGTTATGTAAAACGTCATGACGTTACCCGTACGCTATTGAGACATTCAAAAGGAATTACATTCAAAAGGATTACTTTCGGGCCACCGTTAAACCGTTAATCGGATAACCTTTCAATAGCGCCGTTGTGTCTATTAAAAGGTTAGCTAATTACTAAAGAATTGACGGAAGGTTCATCGAATCGTGTGCTAAACAGCAACTCTGTTTCGGCGACTATCTCCTTGTCATGTTCTAAAATTTACTTCCGTAATCTAAATAATTGGAAACATCGTCTAAGGTTTCAGGTTCAAATCCCTCGACAGACAAAGGATGAGTTTCCAAGCCTTTAAAATTAAATAATTAATAGTTTACTGAAATCCAAACAACATATTAAAAATTGAGAAATATATTATAAATTAGTAGAATCAAATCAAACTATTAAGTTCTTATCATTTAGACGAAAGATACGTCCTTACAGTTTGATTTCTAATATATTTTCATTACTCAAGTCAATTCATAACTTAAGTAAGTCTATGCTTAGTCTAAGTCGTTTTCCAGTAATACTTAAGTCGAATAAGCCAATGTCCGGGTCATTCTTAAGTGAAATCTCAAGTCTTCCAGACAGCTCAATTTCAAATGGTGATCAAAATATAACTAGGTCTATAAAGAATTACTAATCTTAAATTAAATATCCTCTCTCTTAATATCTATCGATGCGGATACGGGCGTTAAGCAAAAGATTGCTATATAACTTCTACATGTACAGTATATTGCATACTTACTCAGTAAACTCTTTAAAATTTCTCTATGAACCCACTGTCGGCTGTTATTCTGCGCTGCAGTGCGGATTATAAAGTTTTATGCTTATATGTACCTCAGGTGACTCTCATCAATGTTAATAAACATTCAACAAATTCGCTGTACATTATGAGGATAACTACTGTAACTATCTCTAATTAATGCAGTAAGAATTTCACGACAATTTTAAGCCCACGCAGTTTTTCTTTATTTTGAACGCCGAGAAAACAATGGAAGCTCTCCAGGTACATTGTACTCTGATTGTACCGCTAGTTGCATCAACGCAGTTTAAAATAGCAGCACAAACATGACTCCAGATACCAGATACTTTACTTTACTTTACTGTACTTGTTCCTTGTTTACATCTTCATGAACCTTACATTAAATATGATTTTATTAATAAGTAACTATTATACTTCTTTGTCAAATGGAGTTCATCTAACCTTCGTAAAATCAAGACTATTGAAAGGGATCAGATATATTTAAACAAGGAGGCCTACATAAAAATCGTCCTTTCGTCCTCATAAAGACGAGGTGACGATTCAAAATAAACGGGGTTCTTTACTTGTTTGTTAATGCTTTAATATATTATCCTATGCTTTTTACTAGTAAATGTAAAAGTACTTTAATATGTGTGTATAATCAGTGTGTTAGTAAGCGTAGAAGTGCACCAGTTAACTGTTTTAGGTCGTGATTTTTTCATTGTAGAACTATAATATCTGATTTAACGAGTGTTTACAAGAATTTATGAATGTGCTGTGTGTCATTTATGCTTTGTGTTGGCCTTGCTGCCTGACTTCTGATTATAAATAAATAAAAAATAAATAAATAATTGAAACCTAATTGCCTTGCGACAAAGTTCTCGGATTCTATTCAGTAGTGGATTTCAAAAATAATTTAAAATAACAAAAAATAGCAAATAACAAAATAACAGTAAAATACTGTCATGAGGCATAACATGTCTTTTCTTAATCCAGCATATCTTGTAGCTCACATTCATTCGTCTCTGATTTGTGCTCTACTTGAGATAAAATGGAAATACTGTGATATTGATTACAGAGTGAAAGGATGCGATGATCAAATTGGAAATACGATAACAATACCTATGTAGGACACGATAACAATACCTATGTAGGATACAATTAAGAGCAGACATTTCACTAATTAATTCACAATGTTAGTGGGGAATGTGAGAAAAAATAATATACATTTACACAGACTAATGTTTGAATAAGAAACACTGCTAACGAGAAGAGTAATGGAATCACTGAAAATAAAGTATGTAAAATTTTAGCCATTACTAACCAAGGCCCGTCCAATATATGCAGATGTTAAACTTGAACGTTAAGAAAGATAACTATAAAATGGAATCAGCGATACAAACAAGATCAGCAGGATTTTGAAGTAATGAAATACATGTACATCACATATCATTCATGCAACAGTCGTTTTCCGTTGACTAGGCAAGAAATTGTAACTGAAAATTACTAGGTCTAAGGCTCTAGAACAGTAGGCCTGACATGATCGGTAAGGCGCCAGACTGGCGGATGAGGATCTACGAGGGGCAGTCATAAAGTTCGAGGACTACATTTATTACACAAAAACTGTTAATGCTATTTACAAAATTTAAGTTTGGCCTTCAAAATACATCCCTTGGGAATCGATACACTTCGTCCAGCGATCCTTCCAAGCCTCGAAGTAGTGCCATAGGCCATTCTTGGACAGCACCTTCAGCGCACCCGAAACAGCTGCGTTGACCTCATCGTCTGACTGAAACCGTTGACCACGGAGGTAATTTTTCAGGTCAGGAAATAGAGAATGGTCACAGGGAGCAAGGTCAGGTGAGTAGGCAGGGTGAGCAAGCAGTTCACAGCCGATTTCAGCGATGGTCTGCTGGCAAATCTGGGATCGGTGAGCTGGCGCATTATCGTGGTGCAAGATCCATCCATTTTCAATCAGTTTAGGGCGCTTCTCGTTCAATTTTACCATGAGTTTCCTTTTCAGTACTGTCGAGTAATAGTTTCCAGTTACTGTTTGTCCTTTCGGCAATTTGTGATCATAGATGATTCCCTGATAATCAAAGAAAATCAGGTGCATAACCTTGCCAGCACTTCTCGCAACTTTTGCTTTATGAGGTCTTGGGCTTGATTGGTGCTTCCAAACTGACGATTGCTGCTTAGATTCAGGATCGTAGTGGTGTATCCATGTCTCATCGCATGTCACGACACGTTTCAGAAAGTTCTCAGCCCCTTCACGTTGCAAGCGGGATCTCCACTGCAGGCAAATCGAAACACGAGTCTGGCATTGTTCTTCAGTCAGCAGCCTGGGCACCCATCGTGCGCATACTTTGTTAAATCCAAGTTCATTTAAGATTACTGCAACTGATCCATGACTTATACCAACTTCATTCTGTAGTTCTTGCATGGTAATTCTGCGATTTTGAAGCACCAGTTCATTGATTTTGACCATATTTCGGTCGTTAACTGAAGTTGAAGGCCTGCCTGAGCGTTCCTGAGACTGCACCAATTCTTCACCACTTTTAAAACGATTATACCATTTGCTAACATTTGATTTTGATGCAGAGCCTTCTCCATATGCTGTAGTCAACATTTGAAGCGCTTCCGTTTGAGTTTTGCCAAGCTTAAAGCAAAATTTGATCGAATAACGAACTTCTAACTTTGACGCCATTTTGTTTGTTTATTTGTCTGACTGGATGTAAAATAGTATCAACACAGAAATGTTTCTATATCCGGTTGCGTTGAACCCATAGGGGAAGTAATTATATCAGAAGAAAGCCAAGAAAATAAGCTTTCACAATATGTCAGTCTAACGTTTGAAGATCCCACACCCTTTTCGAATTTTGACTAGTCCTCGAACTTTATGACCGCCCCTCGTATGTAAACGGTTCAAACCCAAAGTTCGACCCCCAAAGACATGTTTTTGAGATCGGAAAGTGACGTTAAATTTTATTTGACTTTACTAGTGTTTACTTTCCGTTTAGAAATTTCATAAATGCATTAAATATCAGAGCAAGATAGAGCACTGATGAGGTGAGATGTGTGTTAAAATAATATAAGGTAAACTAAGAGTAAAGAATTAGGGGAAGAACAAATAATTCGGTATCTTAGATTGAAGCGATGAGTGGCTAGTTTCGCATGACTAGATTTAAAGATTGTGCACTATTTGATTGATATTTGTGACAGCTTTCTTAACAGTCATTTGACTTGTCGTAAAACTAGCGATCCTGACAAAAACAGTTTACATATTCTGGCAGGTTATTATATATCCCTTCCCTTGTTAATAGCATCCTTATTATAGAGCATAGATAGCGCCAACTGGTAACAATCTCAGATACATGATTAACATTCCGTGGCCCCACGGTGGAAAGTCATAACTTTTACATACTAAACTGGATTTGCACCCAGCCCACTTACATCTTTGGCAAGCACTTTAACCGTAACGCCATGTATCCCCTTCCTAGCTATTTATATAAGAGTGGGAATATTGCGTAACGGTTTATTTAGATATAGTATTTTTGAAATAAAGTATCACAGAATGAGCAATTCACTGTTTAATAACTTGTAACAATTCAAAACTCTGTTAAAGAATTCCTCCAGCATTGATATTCGTTATATTTGTTTGTTTATTGAAAACGTTTGCGCCACCGACGTTGGTAATGAAAAGACATTATTTTAGAAATGCCTCTAAGCAAATTTGTTTCGATTATTTAAGCTCATTAGAGTACCATCTTGAAGGCGATAGTCTAGTAAAAGACAAACAAAGCTCTGACCGGGAGGCTCCCCGCATTCTACATGGATAGTCATTCTTCGGAGCAGTTGGAGAGCAAAACTGCCTGAGGATAACAAGACGACCTTGTGTGGATATCGGCTCATTGAGTACACAATTCCGTCTCTCAGTTTAGACTAAGTGTTAATTTAAGAAGACCGAAAATTAGTGTCGAATAAGCGTTTGCAGATGTACAATTAGTGATATTTGACTTTCAGAAATATTTTGACTTTTGCTTTTACTTATACTTGGCAAAAAATAATTTGACCTATGCTTTTGGTAAGAAATTTACTTTTACTTAGGCTTTTATGTGCAACCAAATAATATGACTTACATTTACTTGTACTTACGCATTTACATGCATGCTTTAAACAACAACACAGTTTCAGGTTTATATCACTAACCGCTCTATATTATTAGGTGATTAATATTATTGCACTAGTTTAAATTAAAATGTTATACTCGTTTAGTATGGCTAGCAAGCCACTCAATGTTTCAGGGATGATAGCACATTACGGTTGAGATTCAGGCAGGCTCTCACTGTAGGAGAAGAGTTCATTTGATTTCTTTTACCAGACGTCAAAATGCCGCATACTGAAAATATTCAGTCAACATATACCTGGGAAGCTGGAGCTGCTAGAAGGTACATAGCAATAGGTGCTAGTCTTTCAAACACCGCAGTTAGTTGCCTCTAGAAGTACGGACACGAGTTACTGACCTATCGAAAGATTCTCAGTACTCTTTACGTTGTCTTCTATTTGACGACTGACTTCAATAGAAGCAGGAGAAACAGTTGAACTGGGAGCGATTATTTTACAAACAATGAATTTGAAGCGGTGCAGCAATAGTAAAAATAATAATAATAACCTCCGACGATTTCTATATCGGTGTCATGGCCGGTGTCCGGTTTCGAGACCGCTTTACAGGTTCCTGGCAGGTTACTATCAATCCTTTCCATGGTTAATCAAACCTTTGCTATTGATAACGCCAATCGGCAGCAATCTCCGATACAAGATTAACCTTCCATGGCCCAAGGGGATATTTATCATTACTTGACCGACCTTGGCTTTGAGCCACTTGTATCCGAGGCGAACACTCTAAACGTTACGCCATATCACCTCCCCAAAGTAAGGTTAACGGCTGCAGACGCTTCATCTCTAGTAAGGTTTGAGTGCCTTAGAACTGTTGCTCATCTGCAGGAATAAAATAACAAATAATATAATTTGAACAAATATTATAATAAAATAGTACATTATAATTTAATTAATTAAAATTTGAAATTTAAATAATAATATTGGAATAAGCAAAAAACTAAAGTTTTACAGTTTCGAGCTACCACATAGCCCATATAAACAGTCAGACTTCTTATTAATTGTTCAATGACAATAATTAAAATGGTCTATGGTGCATCTACTTGTAAACACGAAACGTTATCATCTTAACAGTATAGGCCTAATATTGCAAATTTGTTGCAAAAACATTCAATACCTTTAGGCTTCAAAATCTCTGCTTAAGCCATGCATTTGAACTAAATCGCCGTCAGAAGAGATCATTAACGCTAAGACCTCATTCTCTGTACTGCTAATAAGTGTTTCCCAATTATTGGGCTACACATTTCTCTGTTAAAGAACATGTAAAACACTCACCTGTTTCAGAAATATCACGAACTATCTTCCATGATATTGACTGCTGGCTCTTTCTATAATTGGAATCTCTTTCCTGATCTGCTTCTTCAATTACGTTGTAGATTTCGAAATGTTTAGCCTTTAGATTAGCTGGACTCAAAAGGTTACAAATGAGGAAGTTCTGGAGAAAGTTGGCACGGATAGCCAGTTGATAAATATATTAAGAAATAGGAAGAAGAGTTGGATAGGAAACATTCTAAGGGGGAAGGTCTATTAATAGAGGTCATAGAAGGTAGAATGGAAGGAAAACGAGGCAGGGGCAGGCCGAGATTATGTATGTTAGATGATTTAAAGACCCACTCGTATGTGGAAATGAAGAGGAAGGCGGAAGACAGAGAAGAGTGGAGGCGTTATATACCATGGACCTGCCAGTAGGCAGTGCACTAAGAGAGAGCCTTTAAATGTACTTTTAAATTACTTGTCTTCTTCCCTGCCAGCTCGTGGCCACATTGTTCGCCTTTATAATTAGACACTTTACATCTAAATGGCAATGCCCAGACTATTATTCCTTAATCTACATTTGGAACAAAGAACTCGTTTACAAAATCAGTGCTGCCATTGATTTCTTAAATGTTGAAGTTTTAAAAGTAAAATATTTGACTTAACAACATAATTTATAATTACTTATACAGTTGTATAACTGACCCACTTTTACTTGTTGAAATTATTTTGACTTACTTTTAATTTTGCTTAGTAAGAATAATTTTACTGTTGCTTTTCTTTTGCTTTTAAGTAAGTCAATTTATTTGACTTAGTCTTCTACTTTTGCTTAAGCAAATAATCACCGGGTATTACGTAATTACAATAATTTATAAGAATAAATTATAATTCTAATTGTTTTCAAATTTCATTTTTAAAATCTTCCATTAACAGATTAATATGATCATTATGCAATATTATTTCTCTCTCTCTCTCCTAATGTACTGCCTACTGGAAGGTCAAGGGTGTAAATTACCTCCACTCTTTTCTATCTTCCGTTTTTTTCTTCCTGTCCGTATATGAATGGATCTTTAAACAATCTAACATTCCTAGTTTCAGTCTGCCTCTACTTCTCTTTCCTTGCATTCTTCCTTTTATGACCTTATCTAGTAACTACCCCCTTCCCTCCCTTAAAAGGTGTTCTATCCAGCACCTGCTTCTATTTATTTCTACGATTATATTACTAGTGATCTATCTGTAACAGCTCTCCATGAATCCTTAACTAATAATTATTTTTTTAGTCCAACTAATCCATCACTCTTCACCATATAAACATTTTAAACGCGTTCATAGTTTTTTAGATATCTTCCTTCCTTGCGGCCATATTTCACATCATTTGTGAAATATGATACTTTGGTCCATACCAAAGTTTTTCTACCACACTTACATGACATTGTATTTATTACTCTATCTTAGTGCACTTCTTTTTATTTATATTTATTTATTTATTGCTTTATTTCAGGCGTAAAAACCCATACATGAATCTTGCACATAGAACACTGCAACAAAAACCAGAAAAGCAAATAGGCTGCGCATAAATTGAGCTGTAGGCCTAAAACAATTACTTATAGAATTAGGCATACAAGGCTCTAATAGACTCAGAACATCAAAACACTTAACTAGTATATTAACATTATCCAGCAAGCACATTCTAAACTTTAATCTGTAATTAGAAAGGATATATTCTCAAAACTAGGCAATCCAGTTTCTAGCAGCGCGATGGTTAGGCTGCTGTAACTTTTGTATCCAAAAAATATTTTAATACATTTATTATAGCAAGATCGAAACTTCTCTATTGAACCTATTGTAAACAATGACCACACTTCTACACCGTGTTGTGCTCGGGTGTGGTTGGACCACTGCAGAATAGGGCGACTAAGGCAGGAGCTGAGGATAACAAGAGGGGACCCACCTCACCATGAAATATTTTCCCCCAGGATTAAATGTTAATTAATCCATCTAGCTGAGGAAGGTAAGGAGAAACCACCTTAGAAGCCATATTTGCCCAAGCTATAGACTATATAAGGTATGGCTAGGGCATAGGCTTTGTGAAGGGATTAACTTGTTGGTCTAAGGAGTGCTCTTATGGAGCGAGAAAGCAGACTTTGAGTATGAATATATACCTTGAACCTTCCACTAGGCAGTGCACTGAAGAAGTGCACTTCTTATTGGCAAGTTCTTGGTATATAACGCCTCCACTCTTCCCAGTCTGTCATTTACCTCTTCATATCCTAATATGAGTGGATATTTAATCATCCAACATTCCAAATCTCGGTCTTCCTCTGCTAACTTTCCTTCTGTTGTGGATTATATGACATCCTTTAGTAAACTATTTCCCCTTAGAATGTGTCCTATCTAATTATTCTTCCTATTTCTTATAGCAGTTATTAACTGCCAATCTTTATCCACTCTCTCCAAGACTACATCATTTGTAATTTCTTGGGTCCATCTAATCTTTTCTATTTTTTTTCTAAATCCACTTAATTTATGAGAAACTGCTACGCGCTTTGACGCTATATTTTAGCCTCCTATTGTTCTCGTTCAATATTATCTAACTTAAGGTAAGTTAGTTATTCTGTTGTTTTTATAATATTCTAAATCATCTAAGTAAATTCGTGCGATATTTGATAGTGGTATTTAAGAACCTTAGATTGTGTAACTTCACGCATAATTCATTTTAATTTTTAAATTTTATTTGTCTCTCAACTGTTTAATGGGACTCAATGGATTTAGCGTAAATTGCTGAATTCATCTGATATATGTTTAAATGCGAACATAATTTGGTTCCTACGATTTATCCTCTCGGAATATGTAAGTGCCTCACCAAGGCCTTTATTTCCGTTCAAACGTTTTTTTCTTCTATTATTGAACATTTGTCACGTAGCTCATGTGGAATGCATGTGATAAATAAATAAAATAAATTTCAAACGCTCCTAGTTTCCTGATATCTTCGTCTTTATTTAATGTCCTCGTTTCACATGCGTACAAAAGTGTCGACCATACCAATGTATTCACAATCGTTACCTTGTGTGTTTTCCCAATGTCTTTTGTTAGTAGTTCTTTTCTCTTTCCGAAAGCCTCTTTCGCCTGTACAATTTTACATTTCATTTTCATTTCACACTTCCCATCATCCGTGATAGTGTGGCCACAATCCTTGAAGCTTCTTGTCTGTTCCAATTGCGTTTTATTCAATGTAATATTTACATCTTTGTGATTCCTAGACACTCATAGCCTTTGTCTTCTTTATATCTTCATAAAATATTACAATGCCATATCATTCAGACAATTCATCATCTTCTGCAGTCTATTTTCATTTTCTGCTACCATTCCATATTTATTACTATAGAATGACAAATATCATTAGGGATGTATATTGATTAGCTTTCGGCGTAAATACTTCTCTTTGTTAACCTATAAATGATCTAATGTTAATTTTATTTTTTACGTGTAAGGTTTTCATAAAAAAACACCACCTCCGCGCATTTATAATCGTCTACTGTATATTAGAACTGCACTAAACCTTGCTTTCCTAGAGGCAAAACCGTTACAGAATTTAGAAATATGTGAGAATGTGCATTATTTATTCGAGATGCTGTTTGCAGTGCCTGCGGTGAGAAATTTGGTTACAAATTATCATAAATTTTGTTAATAGATTAATTGACAGGTCTGTTATGTCGCATTGTGCAATTTTCTATTATTTGCGAGTAATATCAAATGAATATTAACTTGGGGCACTTTTGTAGCACAAACTTTCTGCCCTATTTCGTTTAATTAATTTTTGCCTTAATTTTACCTGTTTGAAATTTCTTTTTGAAATATTATAACTCAGAGTAATAAGAAGTTATAAGTCTCTAGATTGGAGTGGGTCCAGCAGCCTAAGTGACTCCTTCATTGTGCGAGAAATGAAAAGTTTATAACTCGCTCGCCAGAGAGCAGCGGTGTACATTATATATAAAAATAGTCTGTCAAGACAAGTATATTAAGGAAATAGAAGTTTTTACTGAATATTTGTTTTCGTTATTAATAAGAAGGCTATTCTATGATTTAGTTGTTGATAGAAGCTGGTAAAGCTAACGTTAACGTCAGCTTCCTCACTCTTAAGTGATATCAGTGACGGGATTTTAACCCCGCACATATTGATCCGCGGTCGAGTATCTTACCGACATCTCCACTGGCTCCAGCCAGTGATCGACTAATATTATTGATGATAGCACACACTTATAAATTATCGATCCGTTGTTCTCATAAAAAATTCATTGATTGATTGATCGTTGAAGCTTTGATCGATTGATCTTAACTAACATCTATTACGTCTTGCTCCTCGTAAATGAGTCAGATCTGTTGGTTACACTCGTTAGCAAGATTCCATCTGATGGCTTAATATTGTCCATCAGTGTAAGGTTCAATCAGTAAGAGTTCGCTTATTTGTCTCGGAATTTTCTCTGAAAATAATCACTAACAGAATAATAATCAGTGACTTCGTTACCTCATTACTTCCTAACAAACAATCAATCAATCAAGCAAGCAATCATTTCGATACCTCAAATGCAATAATAAACTGTTTAGTTAATTATTGATTATTTAACTTAGACGTAAATTTTTCCTTTGAGAATCAACAAATAAATCAATAATTTCGTTATCGTTAGTCGGAATCGGTTAGTACATGGTTGGGTGACCAACTTGGAAGACCGGATGTTGAAAGCTTTGAATGAAAAAATTCTAAGGTGTTGGAAGGTTAAATCGGTGCTGGTGTGAATTGATGCGCCATCAAAACAAAACGATTACTAATAGCCATGGAGAGCAGGAAGGAAATGGGCCTTAAACAAGTATATATGCTCCTGACCCAGTGTGTCGTTATGTTATATTATGAATCTTCAAATTTTTACTCTGGTATACTGCGTTTTAATACATGCCATCACAACAATCATGTCTGCTTTGATTAAATAATGTTGAAAATAATGAAAACAACGTCGAGATGAAATTTAAACTTTCGACGGGCGTGCATATATATTTCCGATGATTGCCGCCATAAATACTGCACATGTATAATACACAATTAAGACTAGCTTACTGAATCATAGGGCCATTTGTAACACAGTTGTGTCCTTCTCATCTGTAGAAGTCATGTACTGCAGCTCCTAAGCATGTCTTAACCCCTTCTTGACTGCTGGTAATTTGAAGTCCTCTCTGTATTACAAGTTATATCTTTGACTTTCAACAACCATCCCTTATTTACCAGCGGTACATGAAAGTCCACATACGTAACTAAAAGGTTCTTGCAGTCTGGATGCGAGAGAGCCCGGGTTCTCAGAAGCCGGCAGAAGTCACTTCGAGCATCTGTAGATATTGATATTTTCGACATACTCGTAATATATTGATATTATCTCTTAATTAACCTATAAGATATTTCTCAACATGGATCAGCATAATAATTTTTTTTTATTTTAGCGAAGAAAGTGTTTTCAATGCTTATAATGGCCCAGCATTCATGAATCACAAAAGTATCTATACATGCATTTTACTAAGCTTCAGATATGTGTAGAAGAAATGGAACTTTGGAATCTTTCATGGTAACTTCATTTATATAGCTCCACTATATCTAACCAATTCAGTCGTATCTATATTTAATTAAGTTAATTAGACAATCTTCTACTTTGATGATTCTATTCGGACGAAGTATTCTCCGAAGACTTTCTTAACTCTAGTTTAATTACTGCGTGTTTCACCTGATGTTTAAACCCAAGAGGTTAAGTCACAACTTTCTTGTCACTAACTCTTATTTTAAAATTGCCCGAAATTCCTGCCCATGTGGTGAGATCTCAATTGTAGCCAACATAATCAGATGGGATAACGTAGAGGTCAGTATTGCTAGCCCATATGGATGATAAATAGTCAAGAGCTACATTAGTTGTCACAAAACTAGAAATCTTGACTTCAATTCTGGAGAGAGAGAGAGAGAGAGAGAGAGAGAGAGATAGAAAGAGTTGAAATCAGATTGGCATTCCTTGTTTAACGGCTATTAAGTTATGTCGTTGATGTGATGTTGATTTTTGGTGTTGGGTAAATTGGTATGCAATAACACCTGCAGTGATCAAATCAATGCGTGTCAACTTAATTAAATACCCATTTAGGATTTCTGTTTGCTATAATATAAAAAATTTTCAAAGCGAATTGAGTGAAGCGGGTGAATTGCAATGCAGGTTAAGTCGATGTATGACGTCGTATATTAAAGTTGTATGTTAGTCGATATCTTCAGCATCATTACTTAAATCTATCAAATTAATTAATGCGGGAAATAATAAATTTTGCATCAGTACAGTCATCAAGAATTAAATTAGTAATCTTTTTCTAGGGAAGGTTCAATTTCTTTGACAGATTCTATGATGCTTGACCGACATTTGTAGGTGTATGCGCATTCATTTAGAGATCAATAGTATGCGTTTGGGCGCAAGTGTTTGAGTTTGTGGTGTGCATTGCATTTGTGGGTGCGTTTACAGCAAGCATTGAGGATCAGCTGCTGTAGGTAATTCCTAAATCTAATTCAACGTCTCAGCGCGTGATATGTTCTCGGCGTAAGCAGAGGCTAAATTTAGATTTCAACCCTCTGATATCAATACGTAACTGGACAAATCAGCGATTTAATTATGCGCTATGTTGTTCATATCATTCGGACAACTTACATTCAAACCATTTCGGAAACCTAATTTTTCAATCAGAAGCTACTTTAGGGTTAGAGAGTGGAGATTGAGTCTCTGTGATAAGATAGCTTGTTAAGTGATGGACTTTTAGAGAGCGTGGAAGTAGATTTAGTGATAGAAGAACATTGAAGAATTAGAAGAAAGAAGTTCATTAAATTTTAGAGCAATGCTGTATTCTTAGCTTAAATGCATGCACCCCAGTATAGGGTTAGCTTGCTCTGAAGTTGTCCTCAAGTTTTAAATCTTCCGTAAACTATAGGTTCGCAATGCCGCACATAAATAGGCCTATACATGTACATTCAAGCTTTTTACAGGCTTAGTATTCTGCAAATTAATACAAAACTTTATATATGGCTTTAAGTTCATTTCCATCATGCAATTCTATCACTTTTTGCAAATTTTTCATTAGCTTCTGTTACATCAGTTGCTTTTCTTATCATCTATTTTATAATAGATTATTAGACAGGCAACTAATGCAATATTAGAAAATTATTTTCCAATCACCTATTATTATAAAGATTTATTAGAAAAGCAGTTAATGCAACAGAAAATAATTAATAATTTCAAAGAGATATTTCAAAATTCAACATTCAAATTTCAATTTCATATTTTTGCAAATGAACTTAAATATAACTTACCAAAATTTAAAAATTATTCGAATGTTTAAAGAATAGCAAAAATTCTGGTACACAACTCTTACGCCCAGTCTTTCAATAAAAACTAGAGATCGTAGCGCAAACACATAGTTTTGCATAATGAATTGACTCCTTAAAAATATTAAGGAACCAAATTTACCTTCGCTCAAAGAGAAAAAGTAGAAAGGCTCTTTCCTTTCATATTGCACCCACACCAAGAAGAAATAGTAACTTGGCCATCACACCATTTCTGAGCACATACTGTTGAGGATATCTTGAATATTTAATAAATATGAATGGCTCTGTACACATCCTAAATTAATGAGTTTCCTAAAAGCATAAAACTGATCGAAATTTCATGCATAATTTTAACAAAAGTCTATTATTTTACACTCATTCTCTTCTTTGGTTCGATACAATTTTTCATTTGTTTGCCTCAATGAGTGCACAATATTGCATTTGCATAAGTTATTGCTAATATTTAAGTCCAATTATCAACAGCAGCAAATCATATTAATTAGCCAACGTAAGTTTTGATTGATTTTGTAATCCAATTATTGATAAAATCTCTCTCTCTCTCTCTCTCTCTCTCCCTTGATTAGCCATATTTATTAAACTTGTTAAGACTTCTCAATCGCACATCCCAAGTTACAATGTTACAGATACAAAATTTGACGGAAAGCCGAGGGCACATCCAATAAGAGTCGCCTGTTGCACAGAGCTCGAGCGACGTGGCGAGTCCATTGGGACCTCTGGAACATCTGATCAAGAGCTAAAATAACTTGTACCGGATTCGAGTCCTCTCTGGTCATTCACGCTCAATCAAATGCGTGGGAGTAGACTGAGCCGGTGAGGCGACATAGGACGTTCTGACTGGGAATGCAAGAGGAGAGATCGAGTCCCGGATACCAACATTTGATAATGATTTTTTACATTAAAAGCGATAGCATATCGTCTAATTTAATGCAATTATATTAGAGAAATTTGAAGCAAGCAATTTTTATTCTTATCGTCATAAGCTACACAAATCTACTCACCCCTCTCTCTCTCCATCTCTCCTTTAAACTTTTTCTCCCTTTTGTTAATTCTTCTTTCTCCCTCGATATTTCTTTACTTAATCTCTTCTCCCGAAGGTTCTCAGAGCCAGCTACAGTGTGGTGACAGAGTGAGAAGGGTTCTATTGGTGTGGAATCAGTTTGCACAATATTTGCGGTATAAAAGTAGAGATTCATTGTCGCTCCAGTCACAGTGAGGCTTTGAACTGTATTGATATTCAAGACGCTAACAAGGTAGGGGTTCAATTTGTAGTTCATTAATCAATTTGACTTCATTAATCACTCCATATTAATTGAAATGCTCACGCTCAATCAATTCAAAACATCCAGTTAGCACAGAATCCATTTGCTTGCGAAAATTTGATGTACTTAGCTAACATTGAGCTTAGAACTGCTCGTACGTAGATGTCAATTAACACAGTGGCGAGGCCTGCAGGCAATTGAAAATCATCTCAATCATAAGTTTTCATTTCGATGCATATCAAACATTTATATATGCAATCAATTAGGATCATTCAGCTAAACAATTGTAGTGCATTTTATTACAAAGCTTTAGGCTGTGCCTTTACTAAACTTTAATTGTGAGCACTAGCTTGCGAGTGTATGGTTGTTAAATTAACCAGATGACGATTTTTCATTTCTATCTTCAGCTTTTGAATAGCAACTTTTAGCAAAGTGCCAAGTTGACATTTGGTTTCATTTGTCAATAATAGTGATGCAAAGAAGTTAATAATTAAATTTAGCAAACTAATTGCAAGCTTACGATACATTATAGATGTACATACAATATAGTATGAGGTCTATGTTATTTTATTTGGGAAGCTATTATATAGTAGCTTAGTCAATAGTCAACTATTGTAAAATATTTGTAGAAAAAATGGTTTTGATTGCCTGATAATATTTGGTTAGGCCATGAAAACTGAGGATTAGAGCAGTTATTTAAGAGATGGGCTGTAGTTCTCACTGGAAGTTTATAACGGGTTTATAATATTCTGCCGCTTCGATGGTAGATGTTATATAAAACTGTATTATAAGAGGTAGATATAATTTTTTATTAAAACAATGCTACATGTAGTCTATATTTGATTGATTTAGCAATAAAGCATAAAGTTTACATTCAATAGAAAGCAGATATATACTGAGAAAGACGCAACTTGGTTTTTGGAAAGGATAGGCCACAAGAGAAACAATAGTTGTAATACGGGTCTGTTGTGAAGGGAGCTTAGATGATCTGAATGACGTCTTTATATGTTTTGTGGACTTTGAGAAGGCCGTTGACAGGGAATATCTTAAATAATAGGATTAACTGGAATGATTGAATATTAATTCTAAACTTGTACATGATTCAAAGAGCAGTAATCAAAATCCAACAAGAATACTCAGAAGAAGGTGAAATAAGACGTGGAGAAAGACAAGGTTGTAGCATTTCGCCGCTGTTATAGGGAATCCATTGAAGAAGAAATAAAATTATGAGGAAAATTGTTGCAATATGTTAGATTTGCATATGATCATGGAATGGCAGCGAGAAGTAATGAATGGTCTGAATGATACGGCATTGAAATATGGAGTGAAGATTAACTTCAAAAAGACGAAAGTGATGAGAGTGACCCAGTGACCCAGAAAAGAGGCAACGTCAATTACATGGATGCAAAA
Source organism: Enchytraeus crypticus (assembly GCA_905160935.1). Taxonomy (NCBI): domain Eukaryota; kingdom Metazoa; phylum Annelida; class Clitellata; order Enchytraeida; family Enchytraeidae; genus Enchytraeus; species Enchytraeus crypticus. The sequence continues at coordinate 788,466 of CAJHZI010000186.1, forward strand.
CACGGACCTTAATGAAGGAAGATTTCAGGAATCTTGAAGCGTTGGAAATGTGGATATGGAGAAGAATGGAAAAATTTTTCTGGACTCAGAAAGTTACAAATGAGGAAGTTCTGGAGAGAGTATAGATAAACAGTTGACAAATGCATTAAGAAATTGTAAGGTGAGCTGGATTTGATACATTCCAAGGGTAGGGGGACGTCAATTAAAAGAGGTCATAGAAGGTACAACGGAAGAAAAGATAGGCAGGGGTCTTCCGTTTTGCTCTTCATGTTCACATTAGGGACCAATCTTTATCATCTAACATCCCTAATATCGGTATAGTAGGAATGTTAGATCCCTATGTGGACATGAAGAGGAAAATGGAAGACAGAGAAGAGTGAAGGCGTTATATATCATAGATCTGCCAGTAGGCAGCGCACTAAGAGAGAGAGAGAGAGAGAAAGAGAGAGAGAGAGACTGATAAAACGTAACAAAAACAGCAAATTTAATATATTAAGTACTTCAAATTTGCTGTTAGTCTACGTATAGAAACTGAATTCACTTTGGCCTACAATATAACATTTTTTAATTATCTTAGTTGTAAAGTTTTAGCAGCCTCACGACCTACCGAATAACATGGAAAAGCTGAAAGCGTGGTGTCACTGGTATAGTTCTCTCTCATGGTGTAACTTAAAACGTGGCTCATCTTTACAGCAACTCAACAGTGCTTTAAATATCGCAGTTCTTATAGCAATAAAAATTGAAGTTATGATAAGAAAATTAGACCAAATCCTCTGTTTAATGCTTTGTTTAATAACTTTAACGTCATTTTCGTTTCATACGTTTACTGTCAAAGACGATCTGTTCTAATGTGAATCAAAACAATTGACCTCCTTCCTTTATCAGGAATTCGTTTCGGTAATATGATAGGTCCAAGAGTGTAAAACAAAAAGCATATATTCCAAATTTAAATCAAGCTTTTGACAATCATAAATATAGCAAAAAATGAAATGCCAATTATATTAAAATATTATGAGTATTATAATTATTGCGTATATCTTTAAAGTTTTATGTAGAGAAACATCAGGATAATAAAGTAATTGGTAACGGAGAACGAAGCTTCGCAAGTTGTCCCGATGGCGGCCAGGGTTGATCGGAGGAGGTGCGAGTGGATCTTAACCCTCTTCCTCTGCCTGCTGTCTCGCTCGTCAGGAGCTCAGGTGCGTCGAGACTCGTCATATGGAGATTACGCCACTGATCCGCAGTGGAAAAGCAGAGCGGCGGTGGGATTGAGGGTGGGTAATGGGTCAGGCCGTTCCAGTATTATGGACACCCGAGGTAAGATAATTATTGTCTAAATACTAAAGTAGAAGTGTTCTTGCTGGTTTACCTTCTTATTAATTTAGTCGAATATGTCCGTATCTGTCACGTTAGACTGCTATTAAGATACGTGCAGCTGTTGTAAAATTCAAGTTGGATCACTGCAATAACCTGCTTTTAAATCTTCCTGTCTGCGAAATTTATTGATTGAAGTTTATTCAGAATTCTCTTTTGCACCCACGTGCCATTTTTCTTTGATCCAAGTACTCGCATGTTACATCTATGCTGAAGTGATTACACAGGTTTAATTAAGATTAAAGAGAGTTTCAGTTACAAGACGGCTTCGTTACCATAAGCGCTGTGCATTTACTAAGAGATATTGAAATTGTTAAATAGTAAAAATGTATTTTTCATGTATCATTTCGGTTAGCATAACTAGGATTACCATGAATATATGAAATGAAATTATAGGTTAGGAAATATTGGCATCACCGTACTGACATCATGGATCAGTAACAACAACAACTATAATGCTATTTAATGCATTGTTACAACGAGTTAATTTCGTAAATTTAAGGTTATATTGTAATTGTAAATGATTTATTGTTATTGCAATTCAGCTTCGAGCAACCATCACGTCAATCACATGAAGTTGCGACCCCTACATATCCAAACAGAATCACTTGAGGCCGAATTAAACTCTTCGCCCCATCTCTTCTCTAGATCTAAATCAATCGATCGTTTAATCAATGAACGTAGGCATGACAAGATTCTAAAGTCAATGATTGACGTAAACTCAAATCAGGCTTCGGACTCTGAAGAGAGTGACTCCATATGGAATCAGTCTAGTATGCAAAGATCGATTATATCAAACAATGAGTTACAAAATGGTTACAGCCAATCCAACGGAGTGTATTATAACAATTTATCAGGAGGGCCTAAGGGAATGGAAAAGATTGCAAGTCAATCAATAAAGTCAGAAAGACATAGAAAAGGGGAAATGAATAATATGACAAATTCATTTAACAAAACATCTAGCAACTATCATAATAAAGAAAAATCTGAACTTCATTCTGCTAAATCTCTCCGCATGCGATCTCCTATTAGCAGAATGAGTCTGAATGACGGTAATGACAGAGCTAAGATAACTCAAACTGGAGAAATATCGACAAGCGAAGCTGATGCACCAGGTTACGTTGAAAACAGTGATGAGCGCAGTGATTTTTCGTCTAAACGTGATCGCAGGGACACATCTAGCGCTATAGAGGAAACAGAGGAGTGGCCGATGAACGATGCAGCAACTCTGCTTCTCTCAAGATCCGTCATTAATCCTGGAAAGAACACTAAACAGCAAACTACTAAACACGTCAGTCATCATCCAAAGATATCTCAACACTTGATTGAGAGTAGAAAACCGCTTAGGGTGTCCTTGCGGAATTTTAGAGCAGTGGAAAAGTGCGAGCATAATCAGACGTGTAGCTTAGAGACCAGTAGTAAGAGGAGGAAGAAAAGATCCAGCAGTTCAACAGACGAGTACATGAAAGCACCGTCCTCACTGTTTAGTGATATTGACTACTATGATGAAGCTAACAACATAATGGCCCAACAACGTGACCAAGGAGCTCTGACGAAGGCAGGTGAAGAAGGACTGGCCACTACGGGGTGGATGTGGGGGCAACAGAGACTGAGTAATCTACAGAAGCTTTTGAATAGACCAATATATGCCGCTACAGTGGCCAATAATCGACGAAAGTCAGCATACGAGAAACGTATTGCAGGTATTAGTCGAACAATCAGTTTATCAACATACACGTTCATATAAGTTGAAAATTTAACATATAGTATACAATTAAACAAACAGAACAGATCATTCTGAAGTATAGCACAATTATTCGATCGAACAACTCATCAATCAATCATTCAAGGGTATGGTCAATAAATCAACATGACAGTCAAATTAATTAGTAATATCAGATTATTCAGTAAACAATAAATTAATCCAGCTGAGCGTCAGCACTGATAATATGAAATAATTTCATGAGTAACACTCCTTCGAACCGCTTTGAGGTTTAGAATTCTATTGTACACTTATACTGAGTATTTAGTAATGTGATTGATGAAGCTACTACAGGGTGAGTAAAAAAAGATAACACCGGTAAAAAGTTTGAAGATCCCAGGCTATTGTTAATATTTTCAAATGAAACTTGCCAAATATTGAAGGACTAATTTTTGATGGGGTGGCCAATTTTGCAGGTGTTATCTTTTTTACTCACCCTGTATATTAAATTATTCTTTTCTTTAAAGTTAAAAGCTCATTAACTTTGTCCTTACATGTGCGCCCCCTCTAGCTTGGCGAGTCAAAGTTTATAATATACATCCACATTTAATTGCATACATTTTTGTTAAATGACGCCATACGGCATCTGAAGTTTGTCGACAAACTTGTCTATCGAACCAAGGCACTAATGTCATCTATGTCTGCAAAATTCCCAGTCTGCAAAAAATTACAATCTGATTCTTGATTGCTTAACATCTCAATAAGCCTCTCTGCTCTCTCTCTCTCTCTGTAGTATTCTGCCACGTGGCAGGTCTTAGGTATATATTCATACAGGTAATCTTCTTTCATGCTCCTTATAGAGCACTCCATATATCAACAAATTAATCCCTTCAAAAATATTATCCCTTATTCATACCCTATTTACCCTCTAACTTGGAAAAACATGGCTTCTGAGACAGCTTCCCGTTGTTTTCCTCAGTTTTTGCTTAGCCTCCTATACAGCATGTATAGTAAAAGGTTCAGAGTCATCGACACAATTGGCCTTTAGCATTTCTGTTGAAAGAGCAAATAACCCAAGCCACATATAAAGGTCATAGAAGAACTAAAAATGGAAACATTGTGCGCATGATGCCAGTAGTTAATCCATTGATCGTCAAAGCAATCCTACGCCAGTATTACACAAAATACTTTTCTGCTATTTCTAATTGGAGTCGTAAAAGTCAATAGTATTAATCTTTTGCAAACCAGGGTAACGGTGATAATCTTCGAGAGTCTAGTCATATTCCATATAGAGAAAAACTCAGGAGATTAACTTTAGTGAACCTTAACAATTAGCCAAATTTATGAATTCGATTTTTAATTTATTAAACGTAAGCCTTATTCAAAAGCCTTTGGCTAAATTTAAATGTGTCTATTGTGTTATAAAATAAAGCATTCTCTCTCTCTCTCGCTCTCTCTCTCTCTCGCTCTCTCTCTCTCTCTCTCTCCATTATTCTCTCTCTCAGTTTTGCTTTTTTATTAAAGGCTTATAAAGTTTTACAAGACTCAATTCAATTAGATTCCGAATCCGCAAATTTTCCTTATTCTCTAAGCAGTAAGCAAGAGCCATGACGTATCAAATTAGATGACTTTACAAATTTAAGCTCAATGCAAAGATGTTTCATTTCTCTAATCCAATTCAGAATTACGTGTTTTAATTTACATTTACTGTTTATTGTTACTACAGAAGGAAGAACTGATGCAGACTCATCAGCAAGGAATGGTTGGGTTAGGGGAAGAGGGGAGGGGCTTAGTGGCAGTAGGGCGGGGCTTAAGGTTATACTGAGAAGAAATGGAGGCGACGCCATGTCACGTCTCACTGAAATGTTAAATAATTATAAGACGAAAGGCAACAAAATAATGCCACCGCTAGAGACACTGAGGTTCGGTTAGATTGTAAATCTAAAAAGTGAATGATAGGCCCGATTCAATTTTTAGAAGCACTGACGACTTTTCATCAATTTCGATGATAAAATAAAGAATATGTAAGCATATGTGCAATTAAAATATTCTCAAATGTTTCAACTCCGTGTGTCAATTAGAAATTTAACCGAAGTTTTAACTTAATTAATTAAATATATTAGGTAAGTTACAAGCTTTCAGAATATTCTCATTATTTCAATACTAAGGCCACGATGGTCTAAGCATCAGCTATAAAGGTCTATAGCAGAATCATTTAATCAATTGTAGCCATAAATAGAAATATTAAATGACTAAAAATTTATACAATAATTTCTATTATTAGATATTTTGAACGCTTTTACTACCATACCACTAACCTTTCCATACTATCACAGTGAACTCAAATAGTAATTAGGAATTTTATTTGTTATAAACAAAATTTCAAATTCAAGGCAGTTTAGAAAAAAATAATTGAGATATGTTTTCTGAAAAGTAATTTTCAATTATAAAGCCTTCCTTCAGGAATATATTGTAAATAAGTAGAGCTAAAAGAATTTAAATTTAGAAATTTTGTTAAAAATAAATCCGATCTGACAAAAACCTATGTAAGAACAGCATCATACGTTCCTATCACTTAACTTTGAGAAATGACAAATATGAATTAGTAAAATGTACGACACACAAACACTCTTAACACCACGAATTAATTCAAAGTAATCAAACACGTCTTCATTTACAAACAGAAAAATACTCGAGCAAACACAATTACACATTCTTGCACAAACAAGATAGATCATACGGCTTTAAATCTAATATAAAAAAGTATTGCAAAGTTCATAGGTAAGATGTGCAGAATTACAAAAATATAATACTGATTACGAATAGATATGGTTCAGATTAAAATTAATTTAATTAAAAGTACTATGAAATCAACTTGTTCTGAAGGGTATAAAAATTTAACGCTAACATAACATGTTTTTAACAAGTCAATCTGGCATTATCGCGCATTCCTATTACAATACTACACATGTATATTTGTATATATATACTCTTAATAAGTAACAACTTATATACTCATATTATATTTTAGAACTACGCTTGGTTAAAAGTTACGATTTTGGCAATATTAAAGTATTTGTCAAAAGTCGTTTTTACCTTAGAGAGACTTCAAAGAATAAAAAATGGATCAAGATTATTGACCAATATTAGCCTACCGATAAGATTTGAAGTGTTAAGACTAGGTGGATTGTATAACAAATACTACTAAATATCTCTGATAATGAGCTTTAGCTATCCGTTTTACGATTTAGTAGGACATTTTCAATAGGAATAAATGAAGAAGATGATGATATATCACATAAGTCTGCTACTAGCACATAGCCAATGAATCAATGGCACGTATTTTAGATTCTACATAGCAAATCAGTAAGTGCAGAATTAAAATCCGGTCCCTTATGGCACTGCTATATTTCGGAGACATGAACAGACATGAATAGTACAGCTAATTTTATAAATGAGAATATTGTAACAAATTCAAGTTTGGATTAATAATTACGAAATTATTACAACTCTAATATTCGTACAAATTGATATTTTACGTATCTCTAAATAAGAACTCTTTTATCAGCAGCTTAGCTCAGAACATAGTTGTAAATGTATGTTGCTAATGGACTTCAATGGATCAATGGATTTCTCATTGTATCACATCACTGAATTATTGATTTCTAAGTATCACAGAATGGATCTACGGTTCGCTTGCTGTATGCTTCTTTAAACTCTGCTCCCAGCATTTCCAGATCCCTCTCATCTCTTATTACACCCTGTAGCGAATAGCAGAAATATACAATATACAGCACATTCCATAACGAGACACACAACAACAGCATGTACACATTATATATTCCATAACGAAACACAAACGTAACAGCATTATGTACATTGTAAACATATTCCATAAAGGAAAACATATACAACAGATTGTACACATTGTACAGCACATTCAAGCACATTACAGCACAAATATAGTACACCTCCAGTTGCAGCACATTCTATAAGCACTTACGTAGTGCATTGCACGCTATTGTACATAGCGCAATTAGATACAACATAGACACTATATTTAATATTCTAACACTTCGTAGCATACACGTAAATATGACATAAACATACAACTAGTACACCCGACAATACTGCACGTGATAGTCAGTAACATACAGCACGAGCCACATAGCATATTTCAGTCAAGCACAGAGTCCGCAGCATATAGCAAATCATGTCATGCACGGAGAAAGTAACACTCTCTAGCACATAGCACATCAAGTCATGCACAGAGAAAGTAACACTCTCTAGCACATAGCACATCAAGTCATGCACAGAGAAAGTAACACTCTCTAGCACATAGCACATCAAGTCATGCACAGAGAAAGTAACACTCTGTAGCACATAGCATATAGCAGAGGCGCAATAATGTTTTATGCACAAACAGCAGTACACATAGAATGGCCCAATAGCGCCGTGGTTAGAGGCGTCAGGTAACATCTCTCTCTCTCTTGTAGTGAGAAATGTTACTGACAGTGCCTACTGGCAGGTCCATGGTATATAACGCCTCCACTCTTCTCTGTCTTCCGTCTTCCTCTTCATTTCCACATATGAGTGGGTCTTTAAATCATCTAACATACCTAATCTCGGCCTGCCCCTGCCCCTTTTTCCTTTCATTCTACCTCTTTTCTATTCTATGACCTCTTTTCCATTCTACTTTCTATGACCTCTTTCAATAGACATTGCCCCCTTAGAATGCGTCCTATCCAACTCTTCTTCCTATTGCTTAATACATATATCAACTGTCTATCTGTGCCAACTCTCTCCAGAATTTCCTCATTTGTAACCTTTTGAATCCAGCTAATCCTCTCCATTCTTCTCCAAATCCACATTTCCAATGCCTCTAGTTTCCTAATATCTTCCTTCCTTAAGGTCCATGTCTCACATCCATACAAGTTTTCACTATCTTTATCTTTGTGTATTTCCTTTGACCTATTTGTTAATAGTTCTTTATTACCAAAGGCCGCTTTTGCTTGTGCAATCCTACTGAATATTTCCGTCTCACATTTCCCGTCACCGGTTATAGTATGACCTAAATATTTGAAACTCCTTACCTGTTCCAATTTAGTAGCATTTATTGTGATATTGACTTCACCTTTATTATTGGACACTCTCATAACCTTCGTCATTTTTATATTAATCTTCATGCCATATCTTAGGGCCGTATCATTCAGCCTATCCATTATCTTCTGCAGTCCAATCTCGCAGCCCGCTACCATTCCTTGGTCATCTGCAAATCGTACATCTTGTAATAATTTCTCTCCTACTTTTATTCTTTCTTCCATGTCTTCCATGGCTTCCTCCATCATTGCCTCAGCGTAAATGTTAAACAGCAGCGGCGAAATGCTACAACCTTGTCTTACTCCACATCCTATTTCACCTTCTTCTCAGTATTCTTGTTGGATTTTGATTACTGCTCTTTGATTCATGTACAAGTTCAAAATTAGTCTTCTATCTCTCCAGTCAATTCCTATTCTTTTTAAGATATTCATCATCGTTATCCAATCAATCCTGTCAAAGGCCTTCTCAAAGTCTACAAAGCATACAAAAATGTCATTTCCATATTCTAAGCTCTTTTCGCAAAGAACCCGCATTACCCCTATTGCTTCTCTTGTGCCGCATCCTTTCCTAAAACCAAATTGTGTCTTGCTCAGTATCATCTCTGCTTTCGACTGAATGCGATTATTTACTATCTTTAATAAGATCGTCGATGCATGAGGTATTAGGTATTAAACTGATTGTTCTGTAATCCGAACACTCCACAGCATTGGCTTTTGTGGGAATTGGGATCATCACTGACTTGGTAAAGTCGTCTGGCCAAATACCTGTATTGTACATGTCAGGCGCGGATTGAAGACTGCTTTATGTGCCTGATGTTGTAGTGGATGCTGTGTTTACATTGAAGGTTACAGGGCATTTTTCAAATGTCTTGTGGTAGCTTTGTTTTGGTTTGCTCCCACTTCTGTCCTGGTCTCTGAAATGTTGACATGTAACTTAAGGAATGTTTTAAGTTTTAAAACTTTAATTTCATTACTTTAATATTTATTAACCTTTAACTTTACTTATAAACAGTAACAGAATTGTGTTAGTAATGACCAGGTTCGGAAGGTCCTGCGAGTTCATTGTCTGTAGTATGTAAGTACATTAGATATGCGTGCTTAATGGTGTATCAGGGAAACTCAATGCAGTAGTAATTTCTCCCTCTTAGTCTTTGTAATTTTGGTGACAATTATTTGCCCGGTGTTGAAGCCTGTTGAGTAACGGAGAGGCTCAAGTGTTATTTCGAAAACCCTATTGAGAGAGGGGGAAGCTAGCATCGTTAGTTCGAGCAGACTTCTTTGTATATTAAGTTGAAGGTCAGTGCTAGGAATTTTAAAGAGAGAGATACTGTGACCTTAGTGAAATTTACCAAGTGTGGCTAATATAGTTTCTAGGAAGTTCTTGTTTACAACGTATAAAAAACGGCTAAACCGTTTCAAGAATTAGAGACTAAGCCTGGATAAGATTAAACAGAGCCAGTGTGATTGTTTAATTAAATCCTTGGGATTTAGAAACAGGCGGCAAATCCATCTGTGTCTTATTTATGTCTATTTATGTATGTCTATTTATTTATTTAAAATATTATTAATTTAATTATTATTAATTTGACTGTAACTTAGTTTTACATTCACGACGTTTAACTTGTTATGTTTCCTGCACATAATATTTTGTTTTATTCAAAATAAAACAGTAATTAAGGAATTGATATTCCTTTAATTAACTAGTAACTCCTGCTGTTTGCCTGAATACTTCTTAGCGTAGGTATTTAAATAGTTGAGATATTGAATGTTTCATTAGCTCTCCCGTCATTTGTCTGAGATATCTGAGATTTGAACCCGGTCCAGAACTTTCCTGATATATCTAGGCTGTTAGTACCTTCATAACTTTACCTGATATAATTTGGTTGCCCAGACCCTTTTTCTGACATTAATTTGTTATTTAGACCCGTTTCTGACTTAATTTGGTCTTCAGACCCACTTTTTCGGCTTTATTTATTCTGGTTTCTTAGAGTGACCAGATTTTTGTTAGCTTTGTTAGCTTGGTGCCCGGATTGTTAGTAGCTGCTTCAGTGCAGTCTTGTGTATTGTGTAATTCTATTAATTGGTGTCTTCGTAAGACATTAATATTTATGATATATGTAATTTTGATTGTACATTGTGATACAAGTATATATATATACATAACTAAATATATATATTGACATAGTTGTTGACATTTTGCGGGGCTACAATCACTCTGTGCGTCTCCTTGGGGAAGTGTGTTCCAGGTGACTCGTCCTGCTGTGAGATCGTGGGATTCTCTACCCTTCTTCGCTGTTCCTCGTGTGCTTCGTGCGACCTCCTTCGGTGAGTTCAGTTCTGTTATTTTACCTGCATCATGGCCGAAGCCAGAATTCCTACTCCCTCAGCCATTGATTGGAAGAAAGTGCAGCATAGCCTGTGGGCATCTCGTCATACCTCCTTGAGACAGGAGTTAGGGACGTGCCAGGACACGTTCACTCCTACGCAGATTGATAAGATGTCTGATCAGGAACTAGCACATCATGTATTGGATTTAAGGAAGTCATGTAACACAACTAGAAAGACGGCTAGACTGGTCACTGATTTCGAGTCCACTCCATTCACTCCAGATCCTGATTACGACCAGTACGTTGAGTCCTTGAGGAAATCTCGTGCAGGTACTCTAGTGTCGTCTTCATCGACCCCGTCTGGTACCTCTGACTCCAAGTTTACGTTCCCTACGCCTTCAGATAAGTCTCTTGCGGACAGTAGATCTAAGTCGTCTGTGACTGATCTCACTCGTGAAGTTACAATCGAGTCTGATTTTTTGCAGGCGGTGGATGATCCTACTAAAGCTGCGATATCCGTGGATGATCTCTCATCTACGAAACCTCTCGTCACGTCAGTTGTTACCTCGTCTCATGTACCTCCTCCAGTGGTAACCTCTCAGCAGTCTATTCTCGCTTCTCAGCCTTCGTTCTATGCTCCCTCCATGTATGCTGCTCAATCCTCCATACCTGTCCAGACGCAGATGCCTCAGGATCCGATGGCAATACTGCATTACTCCTATTGCTTCTCTTGCGCCGCATCCTTTCCTAAAACCAAATTGTGTCTTGCTCAGTATCATCTCTGCTTTCGACTGAATGCGATTATTTACTATCTTTAATAAGATCTTCGATGCATGAGGTATTAAGCTGATTGTTCTGTAATCTGAACACTCCACAGCATTGGCTATTTTGGGAATTGGAATCATCACTGACTTGGTAAAGTCGTCTGGCCAAATACCTGTATTGTACACTTCCATACATACCTCCATTAACTTATTGAGTATTTCTCCTTCCAACATTTTCAAGAATTCTGCTGGGATTTCATCTATTCCGACTGCTTTCCCCTTCTTCACACTGCTAATTGCAGAATAAATTTCCTCCTTCATTATATCGGGGCCCCTTTTATCTTTTTCTATGATATTTTCGTCTTCTATTTTTAAATCCTCTTGAACTGGTTTCCCAGCCTTATCATACAATTCCTCCACATATTCTCTCCATCTTTCTTTTACTTCTTCCAGCTCTGTCTTCAATTCCCCATCGTTACCCATTATACTAATGTTCTTTGCATCTCCTTTCTTTTTCTTATCGATTCTTGTTAATATCCTGACTTCCTGGTAATTTGGATAGGCATGTAGATTTGGATCTACATGTCTACAGGTAACATCATAATTCATGAAGCTTTAAATGACAAATCCTGAGGAGATTTGAACTCTCATGCGTTCGATTCCCAGCCGCGCTGATCAGAGAATAAAATCTCACACAGTAACAGGACAGATATTAAATTTAATGAAACTACTTTTGCTTTTAAAGACAAATTATTAAACCTTAGGCAGATATCCCATGAGTTTAGGAGCATGTTCCAGTAGAAGCCTGGTCCTCTCTTCCTCCACTATCTTCCTCTGGAACTCTGCCAACTGTTGTTGCTCTCTAATCGCCTCCCTCTCACGATCCTAATAGTAAAATGATTTAGTGAAGAATGTACAAACCGTTTATAATTAATAAATCACTGTAATTAAAAAATATAACTCAATATAATCAATAACAGAATAGTAAGTCCGTTAATAGATTTCAGTAAAATTATTAAGTTGAGCAAAATATTTGCAAAATTTTCCAAGTTAAAGTTTGTAAATTAAAATTTATTTGCATACGGTATTGGCATAGAAGAACGTCAAAATAAATAGTAACAAACAACTTAACAATTTGCCAACATTCTATTCTCTCTCCCCCCCCCCCCTCATCACTTTAATTAGCCTACCTTAATAGCCTATAATAATATTCAAGTGTAATCAATCAGGAAATCACTGACGTTGTAAATATTTCTACACGAAAAAAGTACCCCAAAACAAATGTAAGTACAGCATATACTGTTCCAGTTAGTTATACAAACAGGTTAACTCAAGTTAGAGCTCTAAAGGAATATATAAAAAATGAAATCCTACTAGATGTAGGATCTGTATCGGATTATCGATAATAAAAGTGAACAGTTGTGATAAAAGAGTAGCCTCACTGTGAGAGCGACTTTGAATTTGCTGATAAACTACTACTTGTTGCACAGGGTAAGAATGAACGAAAGTGACAAACACAACAATACATGTGATCTATTTGAGAATAGGATATCAGCACAACAGTGTCTGCGATCTATTTGGGAATAGAATATTGCTCTGATAGACAATAGTATTTCTGCGCTCTAATTGGGAACAGGATATACATCAGTACAATTTACAACCAGGAATCGTCATCACAACGTCTGTACTTTCTCAGTTTTCAAAAACATACACAATTCCTAAAGTCGTACAGTGTACATGCAAAATGAGTGGAGAAGGTATAGACTATAGAAGACTTTACACGATGTTGTATTATGTTTAGGCTAATCAACAGTACACATAGAATTCGTAGGAACGGGACCTTTTCTTTAGCAAGCTTATCTCGTCTCTCCTGCAGCAGCAGCTCCACTGCTCTCTTGTGCTCCAACTGCTTCATACGTCTCTTCTGAGCATTCATCTGCTCCAGTCTGTCCATCTGAGCCATGTGCTCCATCATCTATACACATACACACATATACATATCTGCTCCAGCCTATCCATCTGAGCCATGTGCTCCATCATCTACACATATACACATACATACGTATACACACACACATACACACATATACACATTACATAGCACATATACACATCACATATACATAGCACACAGTCACATATGCACAGCATTACACACATACATAAACACACATAAATATATACTCACACACATTTATATACACAAAGTCATCCATACATATACCGACATAAGCAAATATACATTGCACATCTGCCCCAGCCTGGTCTATTTGAGCTATATGCTCCATAATCATACACATAATTATACACACATACACCTATATATACATGAAAATACACACACATACACGTTTGCTACTGATTAGTTACTTAATTCAGAATAATGCATTAGTATCAATACGTAAACATAAGCACAAACAACAAACATTTACTGATACATATACTTCTGCAACGAGCTACATCATGTAACAATGCACACACACATCTATGAAGAGCTGAAGATACACACACACACTTCTATGAAGACATACACACATCTATGAAGACACATACACATCTGCTCCAATTATTTAATCTAAGCTTCATCATACATATATAAACAAAGACATATAGACACAGAGGCACATAACCAGTAAACACCCACATACACACATAGATACCTTCATATTAAAGCAATGAACTGTTGCGCATTGACATACAAGCATATAAACGCAAATGAGCATTAACTCATTGGCAAGTATTACATACATACTGTACTACACGCGCAGGAACACATAAAAAATAAATAATACACACGTATATAAAAGCACACATGTATCAAAACAGAGAATCAGGCACACATACATACACACATGCTCGTACACATAGAGAAACACACACATCGACGCACCTGTTTGGCGTACATTTCCTCCTCACGTTGCTCCTGCTCCACTCTCAGAGCTCTGTTCTTCAACAGCTCATCTCTGCTCCTCTGCAGCTCCTGTATCGCTCTCACTCTTCTTCTCTCTTCTTCTATCTCTCTCTCTCTAAGTCTCTGTTCATGTTCCTCTGCGTAGAGCTCTTGTCTGACTTGTTCCATCTCTTCCACTGCTTTACGTTCTGCAACCATACGTCTCGCCATCTGCATTCATACACAACATGCTACGATACAATCAATGTTGCAGCTTTCTTGATATTAATAAAGATCATTGTAGCCTTCGATTCGCCAATTTTTATATATTTTCATCTCTTCCCATCAGAGCGTAAATTCCTAGTTATAATGACACGTCAGCTACACTTGCGTAATTACTTATAACTTAAACTATAACTACAACTCTAACTTGTACGCTATAATTACTGATAACATGCTAGACAAAATACCCCACGTATAATGCAGATCAATCATCATTATCCAGTTAATAAAACGCCATATGAATTACTTTAATCAGAAATGTTTGAGTACCACTACTGTAGAAACTATATCCTGAATGTGTCATTTGCGTATCTCTCTAGTCTCTAGCTATATACATTTAAGTTATTCGACCGCGGATCAATAAGTGCAGGGTTCAAACCCTGGGCTCGCCCGTAACTGACATCGCTTTCGAGTGAGGAAACTGACGTTAACATTAGCTTTACCAGCTTTTTTACATGTATATGTATATCAGTCTACTTTTTATATTGTTTGACAAACGCTATTGTTTATACTAGGAGCTAGGAAATAACGAGCACATTTATACATGTTCGGTATATTAATACAAAGGTTAAGCAAAATCAAGAACTAGTCTAACTCCTAAATATACAAGGTACAAGGAAAGAAACCATAAATTGATTTTAAAATGCTCACTCGTATTTAGAACATAACAAGAAGTCTAGTTTTGAGAAGCTTAGTTATAGAAAAATTCATTATTTCTTCCTAATATAAAAGCTGATAAAGTTAATGTTAACGTCGGTTTCCTCACTCGAAAGCGATGTCAGTGACGGGCGAGCCCAGGATTTGAACCCCGCGCATACTGATCCACGGTCGAATATCTTACCGACATCGCCATATAAGACGCAAATTATATTGTTAATAACTAAAATCACCTGACTTTATAATCAGAGTGTTTTACTAGACTAGTTGAGTATCATAGATTCTCAAAGACGGAACTGAGGCTTATATTAATTTTTGGCTGCAATATCGTATCGTATTAGAAATAATTTACATGTAGATTATAGTTGTGTTTGTTATTTTGCTCTGCACACCTCAAGTCTCACATTTTCCTTCTGCGCATCATCTGCCTTCTTGACAGCCTGTCTCTGTCTCTCTTTCTCTTCCGCTTCCCTTGCATACTCCTCTATCTTTCTCTCTTCCTCTAACTGTCTCACTATCTCTCTCTGTCTATATTCCTGTCGTCTCCTTTCATCCTCCTCCATGTATCTCCGTGCAGCCTCTCTTTTCTCTGCCTCTTCCTCTAATATTCTAACACACATGAAACACATATTCAGGCAAAACTATGCATACATATATACACTATACGAGAAGAAACTATCCGTAAATTGATATAATTAAATGCTAATAAAACAGTATGCCTCAAAATGTTAGATTCTCCTACATTAGCATAGAAGCATAAGTAATAAGTTGATATACAAGAATGCTCAGTCAACCGTATTAATAAAGAACTTAGTACATTGCACACATAAGAACATTAGAGACAAATATCTTAATTAAACATGTGGACTATATATACTAAATTTCTGCACAACAAACTAATCTGATTGATTAAATAGATAATAAACTTCATAACAGTTCTACTTCGATACTTTGTGTAATACAATTGCATGAAATGAATGAATGCCAGAAGAAAGCATTTTAGATGATAAATTAAGTAATTTCCGACTCTAGTTAAACTGGGATTCAAGAGAAGAAGATGAATAAATTAAGCAATTTGACTGTTGTTTCTGATGATTTGTGTTGCCTGTCACCAAGCAGGAAACTCACATTAAACTCAGCCTTTTATTTTGTATCTACGAAAATCAAGCGATTGACCTGAAGTGAGTGGAAATTGAAATTGATTCATTGAATATTTGATCGATGTCTCAATAGAAGAAAGATTGGGTTTAATATGCAAATTAATTAGTAATGGATTGAGAGTAATGGATTTAGTGATATCGACCAGAAGAAGCAAACCTTTGATCTTCCTCCTTTACTTTCCTGACACATTCATCAATGAGAACCTTATCTCTCAGTCTATCCTCATAGTCCATTCTCTTCTTCAATTCCAGATCCTACATAAACAATAAATCAATGTACGTATTAATCAAGGTGAGAATAAAGGAAGTTAAAAAACAGAAACTAAGCAATAAAAACTCTGTAACACATACGGTATGTCATGTGTGTAATCATATGAACTTAAGAATCAAGCTTTCAGTAATAACACTTACTCAATTCTCTTCTCACCTCCAAGAGCAAGTATGGTCAATCAATATCTCAGCCCGCTAAAGCAATTACCCTGATCCTACATTAATTAAGCAAACAATCAATCTGTCATTTCAGCGTGTTAGCCAATAAGCTCTTATAACACACTATACTATACATAATTTGTGTTATAGGAGTCTATGTTTAGCCTATCCTTATGTTTTTATCTTGAATTAATTCATCAGTCAATTCAACAGTCAACTTTCCAGTCTGCTTACGTAATCAACCTCTATTAGACCTCTGGCATGCTTATGTAGTCTACACTTCACCTCATACTGTTCCAGCAAACTATCAATGTATAGTAGTATTTGCGAAATATTAAGAAACAAATTGAACCATTGAAGAATTTCAAATCACCTATCTCAGACAAATTTACATAATTTGTTTTTATCTTATTTAAAGGCCTTTGGTTGTGGCGAAACCTGGACTAAAGGACGTTTAAATAAACCAATAACCGACATCTCCCTCAGCTGAATTTAATCTGAAGATCATCCAGGGTTAAGTGCTTCATAAGCTTAAGCACAGAACGTATAAACATACATTCTGAAACAAGAGAGATCTATTAGAATTAGAAGTAGATTAAATCTAAACACAAATTAAATGTCCAAAAAGAGATCAAGCAAAATCAATAAGATCTGCAAAACTGTCGAGTTTTGACAGTTTAGCTTTAAAACCTGTTTTCATTAATCAAATTCCCTGCCTATGAGCGTCCATAACATGGTAGGATTCTCACAGAAATCTGCATTTCAGCCAGTATGCTATCAAGTAGGCCATCCCACTGGGACACGTACATGTAAATACTGCCACATATATAGGTCCTACTGAATTGTCTGAAGCCAGAAATTTTTAAATTAGCAAACTGGCCGGGCAAAGCACATAGAAATATACATTAAAAATACATTTTTGATGATATAGCAGATGTTCCTAAGGCGGAAGGATTAATTTACATCATCTTCACTTTTTGTATCGGATGGATAGCCTAGTGATGGCATGCTTGCCCAATAAGCAGGAATCCAAGCCTAGACATCTCTGAGAGCTAACTTGTTATGCAGAGGCGGACACTAAACTTATCTTTACATCTTTTACTTTAAGTCAACCTTGGAAAAGTATAAATAAATTTAAAAATATCATTAAAAATATCGCCAATACGGCAGCAAATACTAACAACAAGTTGCTGTTCAAGTTCTTGCTGATACTTCTGACCTAGAGCACTTCTCTCTCTATCTCTCACTCTCTCCCACTCTTCCACTCTCTTTCTCTCCTCTTCCATCACTCTAGCTATCTCTGCCTCTCTTGCTGCCTCGTCGTATTTCAATGCCTCTCTCTCTGCTATCTGAGCCAGTCGCTCCTTACTAGTGTACGCCGCATTGAGCCGAGCCTCCAACTCTCTCAGCTCCAGACTAGTTGAGATAACAACAACAACAGCAACAACAGTTACATCAACAAGGACATTATTTTGTTAGCGGACATGAGACAGGCCTTCAGCTCCCCTAGCTCTACGAATACATGAGTTATCAACAACAAGTTGTTGTTCAAATTCTTGCATATAAATGATATTTAAGTAACAAGCTAACTGTAAATTGCTCTAAGTCTTCTTATGTTTTCTTCTACCCCACTAACGACGATGAAGCTCATATTCGAACTAATAATTTAAGTGGATCCTTCATAGAATAAAGAAAAACCTATTTTAAAGATCTTTGGTATCCCTTGATAATAACTGCATTAAAAGAACATATGTTACCAAACTTTTTTGCTTAACATTAGATGAAAATTTGACATTTGGTGATCAAATTAACTCATTAATCAGTAAAATTAGTAATTTTAATAGTATGTTATACAATCATGTGTCCTAGGTCATAGCTCATTACAGTGATACAGCTCTCCAATGCACCAGGTTGTACATATAGTATGTTATACTGAAGTTTATCTGATGATTATAAAGTCATTAAAGTTATTTTTCTTCCAGGATGGGCAACGAAATATTATGATAAACCAGCATCTCCTGCAATGACTGACAGCGAGAATTATTGCACCATCGTTAATAATTGAAAAAGAGGATAAAAGGCTGGTAAAGATAATGTTAACGTCAGTTTCCTCACTCGAAAGCGATGTCACTGACGGGCGAGCCCAGGATTTGAATCCCGCACATACTGATCAGCAGTTGAGTACCTTACCGACATCGCCACTGGCTCCAGCCAGTTGTAATATAATCAAAAATAGCTATTGGGAAAAACACATCTCAACAAGTAGTCAGTATCGATATGATACTTTACAAAAGATCTTTGGAGGCTAAATATTTACTGTATGTACTTCAAGTGAACACTTAAGTAAACAACGGCAGTAATTTATACCTGTTCTCTCTGATTTGCTGCCTCATTTTCTCATCTCTTTCGCGCTCTATCTTTAGCCTCTTCATCTCTGCCGCCAGTCTCTCTTCCTGGGTCTGCTGTTCCAGCCTGCATGCCTTCTCCTGTTGTGCCTACACACATTGAAATGCATACTTTGAAATGCACACATTGAAATGCATACATCATATTCAGCAAAAGCTAGTAGCCAATGCATACAAATAAACACAAAAGAAAAACACAAAGCTTAAGTCCTCTATAGAATATCAACAACTACTTAATAAGGTTTTTACAGTGCTGAGGAAATCAGTGAATAGCTAAGCATTAAAAATACAAATTTGCAGTTAATAAAAGTTTAAAATATTTTTAATTCCTCTTCAACATTTGCTGAAAACGCCATGTCTATATAATAAGTTTTTACTCAAATTGAGAATGATGCTTAGACACTATGAGACTATTTATCTTACCGCACATTATAAACCCATATTGACCAATGACATTGTAGCGGGATGATTTCTTTGTTCTGCTATCGGTTCATTTATACCATATGATACTCCCTTGCAGGTAACACTGGCAAAGACATAACCTTGGCCTCCTGCTGGATTTGAACCGAAGCTAGGCCCTTCATATGTTGGCTGCTCAGCTCTTACCAACACTTTGGGTTTTTGTTGGTTAAGACCTCCCTCACCCCCCACTGAGCTGATATGGATCCCAGGTATTGTGTGAATGGGCAAATATGCCAGATAGGCGCCTGACAAACCTTGTATGCTTGGTTCTGTTACCTGGGTATTCCCCCACTTGGATAGGCCTATAAAATCAGCCTCAACTAGTTCTATGGGAATTCTGGTACCACTATTAGAATGTCCGACTTGCGTGTGCCTGATACCATCGTGATGCTCGTACCAGGGTGTCACATCTCAACCAGGGGGGGGGGGGGGGCAACTCCATGTTCGATGTTGATGATGTGTCTGGACGGCTGTCCATATTTAGTCGAAATAATAATAACCTCTGACAATTTCTATAGCAGTGTCATGGCCGATGTTTGGTCTTTGAGACATTTACTCTAAATAT
Source organism: Enchytraeus crypticus (assembly GCA_905160935.1). Lineage (NCBI taxonomy): Eukaryota > Metazoa > Annelida > Clitellata > Enchytraeida > Enchytraeidae > Enchytraeus > Enchytraeus crypticus. The sequence goes on from CAJHZI010000186.1 coordinate 808,582, forward strand.
CTTTAAATATCTTTCTACTCACTACCTATATTTATACAAGCGGAACTATAAAATAGCGAAAAACCAATTTCACTTCAAAACAAATTCAAACCACTGAAAAATTGATTCAAAAGAACAACTTTTAGATATAAACGTTTTAAGATGTGATAACATTTAGACTCGATCAGAGTTTAGTTTCAATAATTTATTAATTTTAAAGTTTCTTCATGAGAAAGCAGATTAGACACTTTTACCTTCAAAGAGAAAATCTACAAAGCTAGATTTAGATAGAGTAAGAGAGAGCTACACTGAGAAATCACCGACATATACCAACATGTAAATGTTGTCAAAAAATATATATAATATACATATGTACATATATATATATATATACATATATATACATATGTACACATATATACATATGTACATATGTACATATATATACATATGTACATATATATATATACATATATATATATATATATATATATATATAATATATATAAATATATATATTATATATATATATATATATATATATGTAATATATAAATATATATATATATATATATGGTATATATAAATGTTCTAACCGTAAATCACCATCATGCACACTAACCCTACTCAAAGCCTCACTCATCTCGAGTTCTTGTTGCTGTTCTATGGCGACACGTGCAGCACGGCGCCCCGCTGCGCGCTCCTCGGACTCAGCCATCAACGTTGCGCGAGATCTCTGCCTGCAGTCTCGCTCGTTCTCTATGACTCTCTCGTCAAACTGCCTGCCCGTCATGATGCGCTGCTGCACGCGATCAGCAGACGACCGCTGCATCATCGCCTGAGTGATAATCAATTCAATAAATCAGTTCAACACAACAAATACTTTGGACTGATTATCTGGATTTTGGAATTTGCACCGTTTTTGGACCTTCTTTTTGTTCACCAGCTTGATTTTGTCTCAATAGTGTTTGGTGTTGTCATTGATGACTGTAGCACTCTAATTGTTGTTATTATTATATTAAAAAATACAAGAAGTCGTCAACTATTAGCTGTTTTTAACAATTGGTTGCTGTTATTTGCAATACCATCCGATGACTTGTTTTTGTATCAAACTATTAGCAAATCTATAAATCATCTCATCTACCAAATCAGTCTATCCTACTTTCATTCAATCAATTAACTAATAGTTATACTCTCTTTAAGGGGTTAGCTGTTTGCCTCTTTCAATGATTGATGCTAACATATCAATCATTAAATTCAATAAATTAATCTATCAGTCAATCAATAAAATTAGACATTATATTCAGCAGATCTCTGTAAAACTGTTTACAGTTAAATATAAAAATGTCAAGATATTCACAATAGATCAAAATTTCATCAACCTTGCTGTTTAATAGTTCTATTACTCTATCACTCTGCAGCTGACCATAAAATCCATGGCTTCCTGCCTATCAGGAACGTGGGCTGTCAATTTTGCAAATCAGCCAATAAGACTTTATTAAACATAAAGTAGCTCATGTTATTTCATACAGGTTTATTTAAGAATTTCTATTAGAAACTTATTATTTACAAGAACGGTTTTCATATTCTGTATAAATTATATTATATATTGTATATATATATATATATATATATATATATATATATATATATATATATATATAATTGTATATATATACATGTTTTACCTGTTATATACATGTATATAACAGGTAGAGAGAGAGATGGAGAGCTGAGCGTGGCGTGTGGCAAATTATTCGACAGCATATCAGTAATGACATAATTCAAAGTGAAGCCACATTGGAACACATCACTTACCATTTTGATAGGAACACTACGCAGCAGTCTTGATATCACAATATAAAATGTTTAAAATTATTTTATTCAATTGTAAATCAGAAGCCTCCACTAGATATCTAAAACAAGTGCATCAGAAATAACTAGCATCTTACATATATATATATATATATATACAGATATCTTACATATATCTTATATATTTTTTCATGGCTTAAAAATACCTGTTATGTTACACATACACATACATATACATACATATATACACACACATTCACACATCTATGATCCTATATGCATAGAAATAAGCACATAAACATATGGCCTATATACAGACTGGGGCAAAAAAATAAAATACCCTAGTGAAATCTCAATAACTTTAAGAAAACTCAAAATATCTCTGCGAAATTTACGGAACTTCTAGAGGAGGAATTTCGGCGTATATTCTGCAAGTTTGATGAAAATCTATTGAGCAGGAAAACAATTACAGCATTTCTACGAAAAAAGTGCAAAATCAGTTTCAGCAAGGCTTTTTTAAATAAAAATCTTAATAATTTGGACAAAGCTCAATATAGTTTTACAAAATTTTCGGAGCTTCCAGTGGAGGAATTTCTGCATATATCCTGCAAATTTGGTGAAAATATATTCAGAAATAACAAAAACATTGCGTTTCTTCGAAAAAAGTGTTAAAATCAATTTTAACAAGGCTCATTAAAACAAAGTACCGGACATTTTCTTCAAAATTAAGGAATAATTTTAACAGAAGAACAAATTTTAAGCATCTTTTATTGAAGTAGCTACCAAGGTAGTGCAGGCTTAAACTCCACCACTTAAGTAAACGGCCCTTTTCAGGGTCGTTATTTTCTTTAAAAGGAACGATTTTTTTTATTTGTAAAAGCCTTGTCAAAATTGATTTAGCACTTTTCTCGTAGAAATGCTATAATTTCGTAGCTACTGAAAATATTTTCATCACATTTGCAGGATATACGCAGAAATTCCTCCCCTAGAAGCTCCGTAAATTTTGTAGAGATATTTTGAGTTTTCTGAAAGTTATTGAGATTTCGTTAGGGGATTATTTTTTTTTGCCCCAGTCTGTATACATACACATCTACATGTACATGTAGATGTACATGTACACGTTCTCAACCGCGGATCAGTAGGTGCGGGTTCAAATCCTAGGCTCGCCCATCACTGACATCGCTTGTGAGCGAGGAAACTGACGTTAACCTTAGCTTTATCAGCTTTTTACATACATAGTTTACGTACCATAGAATACACTCATTTGCACATGCACACACCTAGCTTCATACAGACAAAAATATAAGCACATACGTATAGATCAAACTCTTGCCAAACACACATACTCTTACTATACATACAAGCATACTCACAGATATACAAACAAAGGGGACTAAATAGGCATGCCCATAAACACACACATACATACACAGTCAATGCATACATACATGAATTCCTAGAAACAAAATTCCCACTTATGGTACACAACCAAGCAGCCTGCCTACCTACACAAAACCAAAATAAGAAAAAAATTATCAATTCAATGTAATTCTTTCCAATACTTATCTAGCCTATTCTTAAAAGCATTCACTGACTCTGTCTCTACTACATACTGAGGTAACTCGTTACATGCATTGACAACTCTCTGATTGAAAAAATTTCTTCTAATCTCTAATCTGGATCTAACCTTTGTCATTTTAAATTTAAAGTTCTGCCATAATCAGATAATTTGAAAAATTCTCCACATTCGATATTGTCAAAACCTCTAATTATTTTAAGCAGTTGAATTAAATCCCCTCTGTTATGTCTATCTTCTAAACTAATCAGACCTAAGACCTTTAACCTACATGTAGATTCATCACTTTGACATTTATATTAAGCAATCATTCTAGTTGCTCTCCTTTGAACTCTTTCCTTACAACATCCTTCCTTAAAAAAGGTTTCGAAGCCTGTATTATTCTAAATTATTCTAATTTAAGCCTTACTAATGCTTTATATAGTTTAACTATTACATCCTTTTACTGCTTTTTAGAGTTCTCCTAATTATATCCTAAAGTGCGATTGGCACAATTAACTGCTGATTTAGACTGCTCTAAGAATTTTAGGGTATTATCAATAATGACACCTAGATCTTTTTCTTTAATAGATAACTTTAGTTTTGCATTACCAAGCTTATATTGATTACAACTATTGTTGTGACCTACATGCATGACTGTACATTTCTCAACATTGAAGCTCATCTGCCAGGTGGTTGCCCAATTATGCAAACTGTCTAAATCTCTCTGAAGAGAAAACGTATCCTCTAGATTACCTATATTTTTACATAATTTGGTATTATCTGCAAACTTACTCAATTTGGATATTATGCTGTTGTCTAAGTCATTAATGTAAACCAAAAATAAAATTGGACCTAACACTGAACCTTGTGGAACCTCACTAGTGATACTGCTTCAAACAGAGTCCTGTTTTGAAAAGCAAACTTTTTGTCTCCTGGAAGTTAACCAACTTCTGATCCAATTCAGAGCCCGTAACCCCATGAGCTTCGAGTTACAAAACAATCTCTAATATGGCTATATAAAAAATCATTGCAAAATCCAAATACACGATATCTACCGGATTTCCCTTGTCAATATGTAGTGACGGATTCCATAAAGCTCAGAATGTTAGTTAGACAAGATCTATTCGGGTGAATCCATGCTGACAATTTCTTATTAATCCATAACTATGAAAATGTTTAACTAAACTATCTTTTTAATAATCCTCTCAAAAACCTAATAATATTAGTTATATTAACAAACCGGCACATATATTTGTTGACACTTTAGTAGGTCAAATATTATAGAAATTATAATACTAGTAGACTTTTCAATAATTATTGATTATAATATTAAAAGTTTATTCAATAATTATGAGCGATATATTCAGAATGTACAGTTCTTCACAAACACAAAGTTGTCATGGTAATGATTAACAGATTTTCTTTTTCAGTACAAGTACAGTAGCGTAATATTTTTCAACAACAACATCAACTTCAACATTAATTTTTAGAGATGGGAATCATAATAATGATAATACATATTATAGTGAAATGATCAACTACGTTGATATCTATCACTTTTAATACCACATGTTAAATCCGTTAGGCAATTTTGTCCATTTTCCGTATAGCCAGTCCAGTGAATGTCCGAGATTTTACTCTCAGCTCAGCGCGGCTGGGATTCGAACCCACGAGGGTTCAATTCACCCCAGGGTCTGTCATTTGAAACTTCATGACGTTATCTACACCTCTAACCATTGCGCTATTGAGACATTCAAATCGAATCGAACCGAACTGAACCCTAAAATCTGTAATTTTGACCGAACCGAATCCGAACCCAGAATATGGCCGAACCCACGCCGAACCCGAACTCAGACTTTGGCCGAACCCGAACCCTGATTTCGTCTAAACCGAACCGAACCGATCTCTTGATTCCTTATAAAGATATTATATAAAGATAATAAGAACAAAACAAATTTAGCCGAAGAGTGACCCTCATCATTTAAATTATTACATGGTATGCTGATGTGTATAGGCTAATAAATATTGATAAATTTGGACCTTGCCTCTCATTCCACGCCAGTCCGCCAGACACAAGTATGTTTGCTGCACCTCAAACACACGCCCTTTCACTCTAGATCAATGCATAATAATTCCAAGTCGATTAGCAAGTACACCATGGCAATTTCTAGGTGAAAATATGTGAAAGCAGAACTATCAGTCCAACGAATAATAAAATATTTGACTTTTCATCCTACGGACTTTCAAAACACCCACGTTCAGCTCTTTCATATTCTTGAGGTTGGTCAGGGGACATTTGGATACGTGGTTTACGTGGATGGGTCCCGTTGCACCAATTGCACTAAAATATCAATACCTGTTGTAGAGAGTTCAATACTCTAAGTTTTACAGAGATAAGCAGGTTGTCATAGTAGAGTTGGCATACCATCAGTGGTGGAAGTTCTGCTGTTACATTTATACTGTATGTATCCGTGCTGTAATAGACTAATACAAGGCAGATTCGAGTACCATATTGAACAGACAAATTATCGCTTGACAATATTTCATTAAAAAAAGTAAAAAAATACTATTTCTCAGTGAAATAGTAACATATACTGAAAAAGTTTGGAAATCTAGAAGATAGCAACAAAATTATATCATTTTAGAATGATACGCTTATGTCAAACCGTGTGTATTCGTGCCTACAATCCCGCACGAAAGTGTAACAAATTTGTATAGAAAATTTAAACCAATGATATTTTCATAATTCACACATTTCTAAGGGCATCTAGGGGTATAACTATCAGCGAAAAATGTAAGGATTAGGTTTCCACATAATAAATCTTAGCTTTTTTACTGCGCGAATGCCATTGTTTGCAAAATGAGAACAAAATGGAGAATTTATGTCTGAGAACTAGAGCGAGGAGACGTATTATTTCGTCATCTATTGATTAAATGTCATTAATAATAGCCTACAGAATTGCTGTATAATCGTTTTGACAAAAGCAATTGAATTGGTTATTTTTCGCATTGGTTTTGCATGCGTCCCATATATGGGATCGTAGGCATTAAAGGATTAATCATGTATAATGATAGTCCTCTGTTATTTATTTATTTTTTACTTGTTTAGCCTGGTCTTGTGAATATAGTCAATAATTATAATAGTATAGCTCATTGCAATATAATTGAGCTGGTTGATCTTATAGAAAAACAATTTTTATTAGAAAACAAAGTTATTGAGAATATGTACTGAGTGATCACTTTTACAATAAGGCAATAATGACAATAAGGCAATAATAATAATAATAATAATAATAATAATAAGACAATAAGGCAATGATGGTTAAGTGGGGGAGCGCAGAGGACACCAGTTCCATTAGCTCTCATTTTTACTGTAGTGAGTACCCCTAGGGGCAAATTACTAGATACCAGAGGTCCTGTAAATAAGTTGTTCAGTTTACAGTTTGCCAAGGAAGACAATCGTGCCTACTGTCTTAAAGACTATAGGCCTACTTATTACTGTTGTTATTTAATAATTCTATTGTTAAAATACTTTGCCATCAACTGTGAATTCTTCAATCAGCAATTTTAAAAGTAAGTATTTACGATTAGTTGAAGTCATCGTAGGCATCGGCCATTAAGATATTATATCTCAAAATTCTGTCGCTAGATCAGTCCTGTTATGTAATTTAGATATTCGTTACACAAGTATCACATCGCTTGCTTGCATGTCAATAAGTATGATCAAATAAGAAAAACACCTAAAACACAGGACTCAATTAGTATTGTATGCTTATATTGCAAATCAATTAATATAGTTCTCGTTATCTTGTATACAGCATGTTATTCTAAGCTAAACACACATCTCAGATCATCGCGGCCGGGAATAGAACCCACGAGAGTTCAATTCAACTCAGTGTCTGTCATTTAAAATTTCACGACGTTATCAACACCGCTAACCATTGGGCTATTGAGTCATTCAAATTAATTAAAGAGTGTTAAATTGCTAAATCAATTCAGCTCAGGTTCTGTAATTGAAACTTCGTGATGTTACCCCTAAGTTCTTGAAACGTTACGGCATGTATCATACATGTACATGTGGATCATTTATCGAAACATACAATGTATACAGTGACATTTCCATTTGAAGATATCAATCTCGCTACTGAGAGTCTTATTACGTCTTATGTTTAAATTGTTAGCAATTTACAGTTTACACTTCATTATTCATTTACCAGGTCTTGTGATTGACCCGAGCTCTTGAGCAACTCGGCCGGAAATCGAACCCACGTTACATCGTAAAGTTACCTCAAGATAAGGTCGGTCACTTAAAATATCATGATGTCCGTTAGCCACACTACACTCTGAGCTATTGAGACATCGATTTCTGCGACGTGTTTCTTGCTTGTATTGTATTCTGTATTATACCATTTATTGTATCCTGTATTTTGTATTATACTGAGTTTTGTGCTGGCCATTATTTTGTGATATCAAGTGTCTCGAGTTATCAAGTGTCTCGAGTTATCAAGTGTCTCGAGTTATCAAGTGTCTCGAGTTATCGAGTGTCTTATGTTATTTAATGTCTCGTGTTATTTAGTGTCTCGTGTTGTAGATCCAGTGCCTCGTGTTATCGAGTGTCTCGTGTTATTGAGTGTCTCGTGTCATTTAGTGTCTCATGTTATTTAGTGTCTCGTGTTATTTAGTGCATACTATGAATGTCTTACGTTGTGACTCGCAACTAAAATTTGTTGTCAGAATAAATAACTCTAATCTATTGTAAAACTAAATTGGCTATACTAAACTATCTCTTAGAAAACTAGACAGAGTCTGTACATTGTCATGAAGCCTTATTTAACAATTGTTTTGGGGGCGGGATTAGCGCAGTCGGTTAAGCTGCGCGTCAGTTGAACGAAGTTAAGCTCCATCGCGCCGGTTAGTACTTTGTGGGCGACCACCTTGGAAGACCGAGTGTTGACAGCTTTGAAAGAAAAAAAATCCCGAGGGTGTTGGAAGGTTATTCTTAAATCCGCGCCGGCTGCAATTGATGCGCCAACAAAAGGCAACGATTACTAATAACCATGGAAAGGAATGGAGGAAATACTGAAAACTACAAAAACAGAAACCAAGAAAGGAAACCATGTAGCACATGCGGTATGTCATGTGTGTAACTAAAGGAACAAAAAAATTGTACAATTAATTACAGGGATAATAGATTTTTAGAATGTAAATTGTTGTCGTGAATGTTACTAAAAGCTTCAGACTCTAGATTAAAGTTAATAAAATTCCTGCAGCAACTGATGGCAATTTTTTCATTTTTGTAACTAGCCCTAATATGCCAATGCTGAATAATACGATCTACGCCCACCCTTTGATATCATCTCCGCTTATGAAAACTGAAGTTAAATTTTCTCATTTCTTAGGTAAGAAGGTAAGAAGAAATCAAATTGATATTAAATTTAAACAGGAGAATCCGAATAATAAGAAAAACTTTTATTAAACTACAAACGGCGAAAATAGAAACATATATAACGGCGATAATGGAAACAACAACAATAAGTAGCATGGGACACCTGGTCAATGAACAGGTCAAAGTGGACACGATGCGGCAGATTCCGTGTTCACTTCATTACCTGCCCATTAAGCAGGGCCGACAAGACATTAAACTTAGATTCAGCGATAACTCATTAATAAATCCAGCTCTCTCACAATCAAAATCACACACACGCTCTCTCTCTCTCTCTCTCTCTCTCTCTCTCTCATTCACCAACGAAAATAACAGTGAAAATTACAATATAAACTTTTAACAACAACAACAATAAGTAGCATGGGACACCTGGTCAATGAACAGGTCAAAGTGGACACGGTGCGGCAGATACCGTGTCCACTTCATTACCTGCCCATTAAGCAGGGCCGACACTACACTAAACCTACACATTTAAAGCAGAAAATAGAAACAAGGCGAAGAACAAATAGATTACATGAACATCAATATTTATAAATCTCTCTCTCACACACAATCTCACTCTCTCTCTCTCTCTTACTCGTAAACGAACATTAACAATAGAAACGACGTAAAAAATAAACAGATTCAGCGAAAACTCCCTAAAAATCTCTCTCTCATCTCTCACAATCAGTCTCTCGCACACACTCTCTCTCTCTCTCTCTCTCTCTCTCTCTCTCTCTCTCTCTCTCTCTCTCACACACAACGAGCAATAACAGTGGAAATTACAGTAGAAAGAAGTCGAAGAATAACTAGATTCAATGGAAATTAATATCAAAATCTCTCTCTCTCTCAATCTCTCTCTCACTCACAAATGAACATTAACAATATAAACTACACTAGTAAACAACGCGAAGAATAAATAGATTAAATGAAAACTCATTTTAAGAAATCTCCTATCACTCTCTCTCACTCACTCACTCACTCACTCACTCACTCACTCACTCACTCACTCACTCTCTCTCTCTCTCTCATTCACTCAATCACTGACTTACTTACTCTCACTCAATCTCTCTCTCTCTCTCTCTCTCTCTCTCACTCACTCACCATCTCATTTGGTTTGGATAATGTTGCAATTGTTTAACTTTACTTATAATAATCATGGTTATGACAAACATGTTTAAAATGGTTTATGGTAAATATGCTTAAAAACTCATTAAGTCATAATTACTGCCACATTTTTTCACCTGGGTAAGAATATGACAATGAAAAAAAGGAGAGAAGTTGTATTTATTCCTGTGCATTTCTTAAAATATTGTAAGTTGACCAACAAATGTTCATAATATAGATATTTAGCTTTATTATTGTATCTGATATATTCTCCTTGATTATAACAAGCAAATAGAATGCTTTACCAAATTTTAAATTATTTTTGTCACTATAGGCCTATATATTAGATACTTTTATAATTAAGTGGAAATGTCTTGGCTAAAATTTGATCCAATATTTCAGAGACAAAGTGCAATTTAATAACATAAAAATGTCAAATAAAGATGATTTGGTAAACATGTGTACTCCCAAAGAAAAATGATCATAATATAGGCCCCTACACCGTTTGCTATCAACTGACCAGTAATAAGCTTCTTTATTTACCTTAGGGTTTCAAATTTGAAATTCTCAGATCAATTATGAAGTTACGAAAATAGTTATTAAATTAATGAATTGCTATGGTGCAAAATTATTTACTCCAGATAGACTTAACACATATATAATGTCATATATAATTATTTGTAAATCTGGTTGCAAAAATTTTAAGGTAGCACACTAAAATCAGAAAAATTCATAATTTGAATTTAACAAGAACAAATCCACCTAGGTTGAGTCAAGCATTTTCAGATTTTTATGGAATACTCTCATCACTTTTGTCTTTGATAATAATCTTCATTCTATATTTCTATTCCGTATCATTCAGACTATCCATTATCTTCTGTAGGCCCGTCTCGCTTCGCGCTACCATTCCTTTGTACCGCTACCATTTAGAAATTTGTGTCGGAACCAGCCTTACCTGATTATATGCTGTTAGATACTGTAAGATATGTAAATGCAAAAACTAATATATATTTGTATTGTTCTTACTATCTTTATTTAATGTCAGGCTGGTGAAGAAGAGAGGAACTCCAAGAGTTTGGTTCCGTCCGGTTTGGACGAAGTCTGGGTTCGGGTTCGGTTCGGGTTCAGCCAGAGTCTGGGTTCGGGTTCGGTTCGGCCAGAGTCTGGGTTCGGGTTCGGTTCGGGTTCGGTCAGAGTCTGGGTTCGAGTTCGGTTCGGTTCGGTCAAAATTCTAGATTTTAAGGTTCGGTTCGGGTTCGGTTCGATTCCCATCTCTATTTAATACTTCTGCCCAGAAACATTAGAGATAAACATGTCTCAAGCTCTTTTTCTTCAGTGCACATTGAAGAAAATCACTTTCGCAAAGTGGTAGTAAATGGAATGGTAGGAGTGCTGGTATAGCTGTTTCTTTAAATTCTGTAGCCTATATTCCGAAGATGCATAAATCATAGAGTGGGGTGACATCTATTGTACCAGGAAATCAAGATATTGACAAGAACCGGTAAGAACAAGCAAAGAGACGCAAAGAGCATTAGTATAATGGATAAAGATGAGGAATTGAAGACAGAGTTGGAAGAAGTAAAAGAAAGATGGAGATCGAGAATATGTAGAGGAATTATACGATAAGGCTTGGAAGCCAGTTCAAGAAGATTTTAAAATAGAAGAAAGAAAATATAGTAGAAACGATAAAAGGGGCCTGATATAATGAAGGAGGAAATTTATTCAGCACATTAGCCGCATGAAGACGGGGAAAGCAGCCGGGATAGATAATATCCCAGCAGATTTCTTGAAAATGTTGGAAGGAGAAACACTCAATAAGTTAATGGAGGTTTGTATGGAAGTGTACAATACAGGTATTTGGCCAGACGAGTCTTAGAGGCCTACCAAGTCAGTAATGATCCCAAAAAAGCCAATGCTTTATATTTATGTTCATTATATCTCTCTATGTTCATTCTATCTCTCTATGTTCTTTATATCTCTCTATGTTCTTTATATCTCTCTATGTTCTTTATATCTCTCTATGTTCTTTATATCTCTCTATGTTCATTCTATCTCTCTATGTTCATTCTATCTCTCTATGTTCTTTATATCTCTCTATGTTCTTTATATCTCTCTATGTTCATTATATCTCTCTATGTTCTTTATATCTCTCTATGTTCTTTATATCTCTCTATGTTCTTTATATCTCTCTATGTTCTTTATATCTCTCTATGTTCATTCTATCTCTCTATGTTCATTATATCTCTCTATGTTCATTATATCTCTCTATGTTCATTATATCTCTCTATGTTCTTTATATCTCTCTATGTTCATTCTATCTCTCTATGTTCATTATATCTCTCTATGTTCATTATATCTCTCTATGTTCATTCTATCTCTCTATGTTCATTATATCTCTCTATGTCCATTATATCTCTCTATGTTCATTATATCTCTCTATGTTCATTTTATCTCTCTAATTATACTTCGTTGTTTCAGAACCTCTGCTTTAAAGGTATGTTTTTTAACAGAAGCTCTTAAACAACGGACTGTTCTATGTTAAGTTTAACTTGTTGTTTTTACTTTTTATTTGCAGAAATAGGTATATCTTTGAAATAGAGTTAGGATATTATGTGAGATAAAAAAATTAATAGGGTTGTGGTCAAGGGATTTAATGGCTAACACAAGTTGAAATTGCATTCGCTATTTAATGGATTATATTTGAGATGGGTCAAGAAGTGAGGCAATCAGCTGATCGCTTTAGAAGTGGATCTTTAAAATTTGGTCTCTAGTTTTGATGTCCAGCTGATCTGCAATCCTAATTAGGTTCTGCTACAGATTTAATTCTACTGAGATTTAATTTTATGTAATTACAAGAATTTTGAGTAATTTTAATAAATAGTAGGCCTACTAGAGGCAGTCAGTAATTGGAAGGAAATTAAAAAGCTGTTAAAGGTAATGTTAACGTCAGTTTCCTCACTCGAAAGCGATGTCAATGACGGGCGAGCGCAGGATTTGAACCCCGCACATACTTATCTGCGGTCGATATCTTACCGACGTCGCCACTGGCTCCATGGCGATGTCGGTTATTCATTCATTATATAAATAATAATAATTATATTTATAATTAGACCCCCGTCAACGGAAAATTTTGGCCAAATATTCGTTGATGAAGTATGAAATCTAATCACATCTTACTATAGAATAGTACTGTATCTATAACTTTAGGTTCTTTGATAATAGCATTCAAAGTTTCAATTTATTAAAGCACAACACAAATTTGTTATATTAACAATAATTAAATTATGCTAATCTGATAGCTAGTTAATTATAGCTGATGGGCCTAAGATTATTGTAACGGCACAATCGTCACCCTATTGAAGCCTATATATTTAGCAACGGATTTGTTTGCATTTTTAAAAAGTTATTGTGCACATTAGTTATTCTCTAATGGTACCCTTTGAAATTGATTCTTGCAATGCTAAAATCGATTTTTACGTGGACTGCATCAGTGCTGAGAACAGTTCAGGAAAATTGTATGATGGTATTAGTTAAAGGTGATCAACTATACTGATATGGGATAAACAGAAAGAGTAACAAAAAATGTCAATAAATCAATTGAAGCGCTAGCTGCTGCTCTCATGCATGATCCATCATAGCACCCAGAATTGTTTATGTGATTAAATATGAGTGAGTCAAATAATATTCCTCAAACAGTCCTGCTTCAAGTTCAAGAAAACTGGTCTAATGCTATGAACTAAATAGACAGAAGTGGTGGAAATCTATAAAAATCAGTTAGATGTAGATTTTTAGGTTAATCCTGGGCTCGCCCGTCACTGACATCGCTTTCGAGTGAGGAAACTGATGTTAACATTTGCATTTTTTGCCAGTTTCAGGAACCTGATTCTACAATTTTAATCTGAGGCAAAATGAGGGCCTGACATCAAATAGTCCAGGGCTTAAATTCCTAATAAAATGTCTCTTGTAATATTTTGGAATTGTTACCTGTCCTCGATTTTCGACTGAATCTAGATATCCTAATAATTGATTGATAATTTCAACGACTAATTTCATCGAATACTGAACCCTTAGAATTTCTCCTGAATTCGTCTACTATTGAGATTCCTCAATCAAATCTCCTAAATCTCTCTTCAACTTGACACGTTTTATGTCCGTGTTGTCACTCTCCCATCTTGGATCTCTCCCTCCTTCCTGTTTAGGCATGCCCTCATTGGTCACTTGCCCTCTATTAGCTACCATCTAGGCTCACACTTTAATAAAACTCAATACTTTAAATCTTAACTTTACTTATCCAGCAGTATTATTAAATACTTTACTAGAAGTACAATTACAAATACAAATACATACTAAATATATATCGAATCAAGCTTTGACAACCAGCTTTAAGATTTCTAACATGCATGACAACAACTATAATTATTTGTTATATTTCTGCCTTTTCTATACCTATTTATTCAACTGTTTTCAACAGTTGAACAACTGACCCAATAATCGGCGTAGAAATGTAGTATATGTTCTGATGGAGAATAAGGGATCATTTGTTGATTTTCCCATTTAATCTTTTACTAAATCTAGTATTCTTATTATATTTCATTGTGCTAACCATCTTTCAAATGCTCTGATTCTGTGCTTAGATATAAAATTCAACGTTTTTGCTAATTTGTCTGAAGTTTACTCTTTACATCAGATTAGTAAGCATTTTGTACAATAGCTATCATGAGTCAAAAATTAAACTCTTTTGATCAGTTTTCTGATTAATTTACACTAATTTATATCATTTAAGCATACCTATAATTCTCCTTGTAGCATCTTATAAAGTCTATGAATATTTTTTATCAAAGTATTATATAGGCCTATAAATGGTTGGGGGAACAACTGGAGATGCTAGCATTAGCTGGACTCAAGTAAAACTGCAAGAGATATCACAGAAATTCAACACTTCAAAGTATGACTGGAATGTCCTAAAGAAACCTCTTGCTGATCGACCTCTAGCTGCTGTTCTTGTTCCTATTGTCATCAAAGATGGCCAGTTACACGTGTGGTTAACTAAAAGGTCTAACAAGGTACAGTAGCTAATGTAATTTCTGTTGCTCTTTATTTTGTTGATTCTCTGAGTTCTGATGAATAGAATGATATATCTTACTGATCATTTCAAATAAATTTTACAAATTACTTCACTAAGTGAAGTAGTATGTAAAATTAATGTCACTACCTGATAATAACTAAGTGGATAATTTCAGCAAATGTTTCCTAATATTAGATTATTTTTATATTTATGACGAGTTTCAAGTTCAAAGCACTAGAAAAACTTGTGCTTCGTTTATGTTGCATATTGAAGTGAAGTTGTTTACGTAAATGAAAGTGACAAAAATTACATTATATGTATTCTTCTATAGTTTTGAATTTTAGGCTGATATTTTGAATTGGTTTATAAGTAAGAGAATACTGAGTGTTCTCTATAAGGCTATGGGTAAACATGATTGTTTTTTCAGGGAATAACACCACTGCCTAGTAAATGTTAGTCGCAGCTGAGGAAGGCACAGGGGGCCCACTTCGTCATAAGCAGACTCCCCCAGGAATTATGGTATATCCAAAGGAATGTTATAGATGATTTAAAGATCCACTAGTATGTGGACGTGAAGAGGAAAAAAGGAGATAGAGAATAGTAGAGGCGTTACATACCAAGGACCTACCAGTAGGCAGTGCACTAAGAGAGAGAGAGAGAGAGAGAGAGAGAGAGAGATAAAGCTAAAAATGGCTAAGGTTTAGTTTGACATCAGTTTTCTATCATGAAAGAATGTCTGTGACAAGGTTAGCAATGAATTTGAACCCTGCAGCTACTGATCTGCAATCAGACATCTCATTAACATTTTACTGGCTCGGTTCTTGAGTTGTTTGATTGATAGGTAGGACATGATAAGGGTCACGTTTCATTCCCTGGGGGAATGCGAGACCCTTCAGACAGTGATTCCATTACTACAGCCCTGAGAGAGTCCGATGAAGAGATCGGCCTCCTCCCCGAACACGTCATCACTATTCTGGCGCGCCTGGCTCCCAGAATCAACCTACGCGAATATCTCGTCACACCAGTGCTCGCTCTCGTGTCCGACAAGTTCACCCCTGTCCTCAACGACGAGGTGGAGTTTGCATTTCTGTTACCCCTGGAACAATTTCTCTCAAGTGCGGACCACTGGACCTCGCATGTGGGGGAAGGGAGTCCCCTCGTAGCCTCTTACCTTCACTTCTTTCGCTATCTAGACCCTGCAGGTATGCCTTTTAGGTGTCAATTCAGAGGAGAAAATTGACTGAAATTAGAACGTCACTGTCTTTATATTTAGTAAACTTAATCCTGCTGTAATCAATTAAACATCAAATTTTGGCTTTCTGCCTGTTTTATTAACTTGAATAATAAATTGAAAGCCTTTTGAAAACTATAGGTTTCTATGTCAGGTATAGGCCCATAGAATGTGATGTTGAATAGACTTTCTCATTTCTTGTAAGAAACCTACTGCTCTTCTTTCCACGTTTAGTAGCTATGCTCTGTATGTTATTGCGTTATTTCCTTAAATTTTCTCTCTTATTCCTATATGTTTACACTTTATATGTAATTGCAATAACAATGTTTTTGCTTGAAATTTTTCCAAAAGAGATCATGGTAAATTGGAGAAGTTGCAGGTTAGAGCAACAAGATTGATAAAGCAGTGTACAAATTTCTATTACAAAAACGGTCTCTGTATTGGTCTATAATTCAATTATTATTATTACAAACAATGAAGAAGAGTTAGAGAAAATAGTAAGTTTTTTAGATGCTAAAGAGATTTAGTAAAGTTGATTTTAACAATTAATTTAATATTAAAAATAGCTGCATTACTAGAGATAGTAAGTTAATCTTATTAAATCTAAAAGTAAACTAGCCATACATAAACATTTAGGCAGAGAGTTGTTAATTTTTGGAATTACCCCTTGCTTTCTTCGATCAGCTCTTGCTTATTCACCTATGCAGCACGTGCAGTTTACAGTTGGTCTGATCTTCAGTTGCTAGGGCACAACATGGGAAAATTGATTCAATAAGGTTAGGTAAAGATGTGATGAGACAAACTTGTTGGTCAGTGTTTTCTTATTAAGGGAAAAGCACACCGTAAGAATATGTACCTTGGACTTGTTAACAGAATTCTTGTTTACAAGAAAGGTTTCACCATATGGTATGCTAAACTTGCTTTGCCTTTCATAATTCAAATTACATCGTAAATTAAGATTTCATTATTTAAATGCCTTTGACTGCTTTCTAATTTATCTTGTGAGTATATTTTTTAGAAACTGTGAAATTTAAGCTGTCTCCTTTTTACATAGGTAAAGAAGCTCTCATATTTGGATTCACGGCCAGCCTCTGTATTACAATAGCGTGTGCTCTACTTGGACGACAACCTGAGTACGAATACAGTACAACTAAGCTTATCAATCCTTTAGATCCATTTCGTGAGGTCGAAGAATATCTTGACTTCTATGCTGCAGGAAATGCCAAAGAGTTCTTTAACTTAGTTAGAAGACAACAAAGTAAAATATAAGCAGTAAAATATAAGCAGTACTATAAATACATTAATATTTTTATTAATATAAATATTAATTATTTATGTAATTAATTTTTAACTGCTACAGATGGATCAAACTTGAATAATCTAGGCCTATTAATATCATATTCTGTTTTTGACCCCTTAGCATTGTTTGCTTTCTATGTTTTCTGGATTTTGTTAGTGATTTGCAATTGCTTTATCAGTAGACCCCTATTTCCTTGTTTATGTATAATAATTAATATGTATTAAAATTCTTCAAAATTGTATTTGTGATAACTAAAATATGGTTTGCATTAGCAAAATCTATTTTTATATTTAACAGTTATTTTACTATTTTTTCTACAAAGAATATAGCAGGATTCGTTGGTTTCTATGCAATTTAGCTGAATATGTATATATAGTTCTGCAAAAAATTTCGCTTTTCGTGCATGCATTCATAGTTATAATGTTGCTTCGGTTAACTATGGTTCCTTTGTTAAATCCAGGTTTGCATCCGTAAGTTGAAATTTGATCAACTGCAGGTTTCAAGAGTGCTGGCTATTTTGACAAGATCGTTACAAATAAATAGCCTAGTAAAGTTTATTAACAATTTTTCTGCATTATTGCAAATTTACTGTGATATTAATATGTAACTCCGTAATGGTTAAATATTTTTTAATTTTTGATAATGTGGATATTTTACATTTGCATTATCACTGACTGACAGTTAATATTTTTTGTGGACATCCGTAAATCCAATATGTGTTTCTTGTGATATTTTACGTGCTGATTTCAAATATGCAAGCCATTTATCAGTGTCATCTAGTGATGCAGATCAAATTCAAATGTATGCATTTGTACACAAATTTATGATGAAAGCTCAAAACAAGCACTCTATTGCTATATAGAGTAGGCCTATTGATCAAACATTTAATTCAATAAAATATTACAACAATAGTTGGAAATACATAAAAAGTGTGTAAATCGGTATCTTAAATAGGTCAGTTGACTCTTTCTAAAGATATGATGTGTTTGGCTTAAAATTCTTTGTTGATGACTTTCTCTTGTTGACTACAGAGCATTTGGCAGATCTCTTTGAAAGTTTGAAGCACTCAACAGTAATCACTAATATCGCAGCAATCGAGTCAATCTCCTCAGATATCTTGATTCAATCACTGAGATGTTTATTGAAACTATTCATCATGCTCGTCACTTATCGCACCAAGGTTCGCTGGAAAGAATTTTAATTGTGAATCTAGTTAGCGAGTTTTAAGTTGCAGTCCAGACATCTCTATGCATAAATACATTGCTTATCAACATTCAGATAATCAAGGATTTTCTTTTCTCCAGGAAATTCACTATCACCGACTTAAATGACACACATGCAATGCTGTCGACACTAACCAGTCAGTCTGCATGCTTTCGAAATGATTGTCGACCATGATTTTTGAGGACCTATGAATACGCGTCCTTCCTTTATCCTTACATCACTAACTTTTGTAATTATACAATGTAAATAAAGAAACGCTTCGGATTTGATATCCAACGCTTTAACAAAGTTGTTCATCAGACCCAACTTTATGCAAAGGCGGACCCAGAAATTTTTACGAGAGGCCAAAAGATTGTATTGGACCTTTTTGATGGAAAACCGTTTTGGTAAATGGAGCCTGTCATACGTGTATGATTGACTATAAACGGTGAGCCTGGAACCGCCACAGACCACTGATTAACTGAATGTTAAATTCTTTATAATTGACAAAGTTTTAAAAAAATTGCATCGAAATTTCGAGGGAGGCATGGCCTCCTTGCCTCTCCCCCTGGATCTACCACTGACTCTATGTGAAGTTATGATAGGAGTATTCTGCTATGATAAGTATTAGTATGAGCATTAGTTATGATAAGAGAATTATGTTGATCTTAATGAAAGGGGCGGGGTGAAGGTCATTCTTAATTCCTTGCTGCATTAACTGGCCAGTTCTTCTGCCTATTCACGACTGTATGTTCCAATCACACGAGTGACATGATACATCAGTATCATACGTGTGTAAGCCTACGCTGTCTCTATTTATTTCATCTAAAGATTAGTGTATAATTTTTCAGTCGCTTAATCCAAAAATTAAAGGATATCGCATGGCAATAACTTTGAAACAGACAGTAGCCTACCGCTGCATATGCCTCTAATTTTAGAGTTTGTTGGAGAATCAAATTATATTTGTCCATAAAAGTTGAAATTTGTGACAAGATTTTATGGTTCTCGCCATATTGCAAGCATGCCGAAAATCATGCGATTGTTATCCTTTGCATTCCTAATCCAACGAGTTACTAGAGCACGTTGTGCAAATAAATTCTGAGGTTCAAGACTTTCTGATATCCGCCATGGAATCAATCAAAGTATAGACTTCATAAGCTTTAGTTAGTGCACACACACACACACACACATACCGAAACAGATTTGCGCAGTAACACAACATCTAGAAGATATTACATATTCTACTGTATGTGCCACTTTCAGACCGGAAACGTCAATATATTTAATTAATGCTATTACAAGCATTAATCCGTACAGTTGTGCTCATGTAGTGTCGCAGAAAAGCCTACAAATAATTATATATAGGCCTAATTATAGTTAAATTATATTTTTGTAAATATCTAAGAAACTTGATCTGATAGAAAACGTCATGAAAAACATCATAAGAATGCTATATAGCTTTCAAAATTTCTACCATGTGTTAATCGGTGTATTTTCTACATATTGTTATTTATTAATATACTGTACACTACATTTATTAGTTATTACTTAATGTGATATAAATTAACTACTTACCAGAATAGCTAAATAATTTAAAGCCCATGAATTTTTATTAAATTTGCCATGGGCAGAAGCTCCTTCATGTTTTCTGCTCCGACTATATGGAATTATCTGCCACAAGATCTTCGATCTTGCAAATGTATTGGTACTTTCCTTGGCAATCTAAAAACCCATCTCTCTCCGCCATAGGTCTAAATTTTGACCCACTTGCTTTGAATCTTGGACTTGCACTGTTTTGATCTCGCTTTATCTTGTGGTCTTTGTGTACTTGGTCATTATCGTGTGGTGCTTTGGCGCCTGTTTGTGTAGAGTCTGCAAGAGACATCCCTGACATTGCCTTATGATGAGGACCTGGACGTTACATTCTTACTGATTGATTGATTATAATTATGTAACTAGTAACTCTGGACTATTCAGTTTCTGTTCTTTTGTGAAGTTAAGAAGGTTAACACAATATATTGAAATCTTCATAAATAATGTTTTTTAAAAATTAAATATATATTATTATAATAATATATATCAGACTGTTCACAGTGACATGTACTTGTGTTAACTGGAAAAAAATAAGGATTTTCTTTAAAATGAACTTCCCCATTCAGACTTAGACATATTCCAATTTAAATTCATAAAATAGATTTTTTGTGACTCAACAAATGTGTTTTTAAATATTCATCAGCTGCTGCTAGGGGACAGCATCAGTCAAACATTTCTTCGTGTCGACAATTACGATTTAAAAGTCAATAACTTGCCAATTTAATGACAAAAACATGTTCTACTTGCTAAGTTTCTGTTTTTTAGTTTCATTATTTCCTCCTTTCCTTTCTACGGTTATCGTTGCCTTTCAATATTCATTATTCAAGAATATAGTGCTGTCAAATTGTGGCATGTGCCATGGAATAGGATAATCAGTGCCAATCACGAGCCCAGCATAAACTTCAAGCTTTATAGACAACTCCTAGAAGGAATGCATAATGAAAACTGTCCTAGTTTTAACTTTTAGCCATAATCATTAATTCGTTTTCCGAGGATCCCATTAATTTTTTTCAAGCAAGCATTGAAAAATAAGTACATTTAATGGAAAAATTTAATCGAATGCAGTCCATTTTATTTAGAGCATCAACACAAAAATAACATTTCAGTCACTAGCAGTAACCATAGATCTCAATAATAGAACGTTAACATAAAGCTATTTTTAATCCACAACCGTTAATTCATGATGTCACTGCAGTTTTCATGAATGCTTCATTCTACAAACAATACAATTACAAAATAGCATTATACCAATAATTCATTTAATTTAATAATTTATTGTAACTCTATTCCTAGAAGTACTGCCAAAAACTACAATAAATGCATTATATAAAGTTTACAAAGACTTAATATGTTCTTCACGTTTCATTATTAACTTCCAGTTACTGCCAGTGTTTAAATCCTAACTTTCAAAAAATAGTTGAAGGAACAAATAGCGTAATGATCGATCGTGACAGACAAGATCGTCATTTTATCGTCACCATATTTTAAATGATCGTTGCACTCAACTCCTGTGGTTCAACATATTGAGCTAGTCGATTAGAGCGCAAAGCCTCAGTCAATGAAGAGGTTAATACATAGATGCTAGTAATATAGGAAAATAGCTAATTATAGATCGGTAAATAGCTAATTACAGATAAATAGATAGATAAAACAGCTTTAGACGTCTAAAAAAGAGGTATTAAAAGTCAATGATGTATTCATGAACAGACGTTTTAAATTTTAATAATGAGTTTAATCCTTTTTGCTTAAACTCAGAATGCAATACCAAAACTAAGCAACAATGCAGACTCGCATTTAACATTTGTTTGTCATTGTACGGCTTGTTGTATGATATTGTTGCTCTCACACTGATATAATTAATAAATATAATGCAAATTCTACTTAATGTAAACTATACACAAAAATCCTTATGTCTATTAAATATTGATAAACATCAGAGTATGAATTGGGTATTCAATAATATAATTAACAGCACTGTTAAGGCTAAACTTTAAAATATTTATATTTGACACATGCAAAATTACAAGTATAGAATCAGACAATTACAACCAAATAAGAAATTAAATAGCACTAAATGACATATAGTGTACATACCAGCGCTGACACTGTGTGTGGTTTGGACTGGACTAACGCAGTCTCCTGGCCTCTCGCTCAGATTCTAAGAGGGTAAGGATGTCTCCCTCCCTCACAGGCCCCTTCACGTTACGTATGATAGAGCGGTTAGACTCATCTAAGAATTCTACTCTCACCTGTGTAGTAAGCAATCAAAAATTTAAATAAATTAGTTTCTAATAAATATTCTTCACAAATTTTTCTGCTGAAATATATAATTTATAGACAAATTAGAATTAGATGTCTTCACTCTGAATTTTTTAACATAATAATCAAATAAACATCAGAAAAGACATTCAGTAGGCGAGTGCCTAGGCTCCAGAAATAGCTACAAAATTGTCTAAAAGGAATGGAAAAGTTCCTCAACCCAGAATAGAGGAGTGGAGAAGGTCTGTTCGTATCTTGATCCAAGCTAAACTCGGATTCACAGGAAGTCGATGAAGATGTACACTAGCAGAACATGCAAATTTTACTAATATGTTATATTACGTTCAAATCCTAAGTATTTTCAATGATATTATTTAAGGCATGAGTAAAATTAATTTAATGTAATATCAATTTTAAGCACAATTAAGAAAGACTACAATCGACATACAATTTACTTAATTTGTTTATGTAATAATATCCCCGTGTTATATATACCCCGTGTTGTTTCCGGGTTGTTTGAAGAATTGACCAACCGGTGACTGCACGTCTCGTAGAAGGCGACTAAAGCACTTAGATCCATACCAACGTCAGAAAGGGCATTTGGTTGGTGAGCACCAAGGCTCTAGAAATTGCTACAAAAGTTTAAACGAATGGAAAAGTCTCAAATAGGGGTTTGGCTGGTGGTGTGGTGTAGGGCAGAGAGTATTTGAGACAGTCTAGTTGTATCCCGACCCTGGTTAAACCGGGATTCAAGGGAGGAGGATGATGTTTATGTAATAATATCATGAAAATAATAATAAACATTTTTTAAATAGTACTACGGATTTCAAAAAACACTTTACACTTTGGTACCTTTTTCATTCTACAAGAGGTTCAGGATTTGTCATCTCAATAGTCAAGGCATAATCTAAAAATGAAGTTATCATATTCAATCATCATCATGTTGCCTTGAATCTCAAGTTTAACTAGGCTAGGGTCTGAATTAGAAAATTTTGCATCAATTTTTGGAGCCAGGGCTCTCATCAACTGAATGCCCTTTCTGCCGTTGGTTTGAATCGCAATGCTTTGTAGCCTTTTACAACACGAGCAATCCACGGTTAGTTTATTCTTCAGCAACCTGGACACAAAATTGGTAAAAGTTATCATATTCAATATATCTAAAAAATGTTAAAATTACATTTGTGACAACAATACACCAAGCAGTTATTTCATTGTTTGGCAATACCCGGTTGATAACACTTCTCGTGTTTGGTCATATCAAAATCTTAAAAGTATTTCGAGAATATAATTAAGATTATTTTAACTTCTTCAATTTGTATGAGAAGAGGGCAAATACACAGCCATTCACTCAGAATCTGAGAGCATCGTATCTCTGTCTTCCATGTTATGCAAGTTGGCAGGTCCACCGTATATATATATATATATATATATATATATATATATATATATATATATATATATATATATTTAAATCTTTTGAAGCAATTTGCCCTCAGTAGGAGCACTCTACTGACTAGGAATGACACATTCACAACAGATAAGAATGTCCCTGGTTAATTTCCTCTCACAGCTCATGCAGCGTATGGTTGGTCTATTCTGCAGTGGCCCAGACATTAACACACTTCATTTTCTCACTAATACTATTTTGTGCACTTATCAATCAAGAAACTTCACACTTACCTGTGTGCATTGGCCCTGAGACCCAGTGCGACCCAGAATCTTCGTTACCTACTCATATTATACAGAAAAAGCATTAGTTTTTAAATTTAGGAAGAATTGTGAGAAATTTATTAGTACTAACTCTCACGCAAGTAATAGAGATTGGTGCAAGTTCTTTTTCTAACTGTACCCTATACTGGACTGAAATTTCTAAACTGCATTCAAGTTCTTCTTACAGTTTACTATAACTAGACCTACAGAACTCATTACTAATTTGTTATCATCCTGAGAATCAAAAATAGTCTAACAAATGAATTTAAATTCCATAAAACACTAGCTTTCATTTTTTAGTTACAACCTTAAACGTCTAATAATATATTAAACGTACAATTAAAGCTACACATTAATACACAAGCAATATTCTCAAATATCATGTACAGATGTAGGGAGAGAGAGAGAGAGAGAGAGAGAGAGAGAGAGAGAGAGAGAGAGAGAGAGAGAGAGAGAGAGAGAGAGAGAGCTTCTTTCCTTACAACTTACAGAGCTACCCTATTTAAAATTTTAAACATATTGTAAAGACACTGTCTGACAGGTCCTCTTTTAATATATATGACAGAATACAAGTAAAAGTAATACAAAAATTTGTACATCGCTACAATTAAAAACTTATTAATATCAATTAGCACTCACTTCTGTCATCCATCACAACATTAATTACTGTTAAGGCTGATTTCAGCTAATGAGCTACCATAATCAACTTATGGCAGCACTCCAAAATTCATAATACCCAACCCATTATTAGTACTAATGATTTTTTTAGTCTTGCCAATACAGACGTTTAATTAAGATTCCTTTTTCATTCATTCATTGTTAAGTCAAGTACCTTGGAGGCAAAGGTAATCTGATGAGCAAAACAAAATACATCAAACGATGCCATTCTCTACTCCAGAAAGTCCAATGATTGCGAGACTGAATATGCCTAGTTCTCTTCTCATATCGCTCCTGTGTATGCTCAAAATGTTTCGCTAAGGACCAATCATCTATAAGTGCATGACACTGGTGGCCGTTCTAGACATTTAGCTATTGTGACATTTGACAAAGATCAAATAATGCGATAGATACTTGATTCGTAAAATCTGAAAGAGAACTTGTTACAGGTAATATTTTAAGAAGGTACCTAAATTTTATTCAGGCAATTAATTGAGTCCTAAATATACAAAACAAATATGGGTTGTTAAACACGTGGGTACCCGTTATATTGAAAATAAAAACTAAACTGAAATGACCTACCTAACAAATTCAATGAATACTTACTTAGTTTCGGACTGAATTTTCAGTATTTCTGACAATTACAATAGAAATAAAAATTAAATGCAACGAAAAACAAACCTTAGCAAGCCTGATGGGCACCGCTTTAGCATCCATGTTGATATCGAATCCGGAAACAGAAAGAAAAGAAAACAACGGCATATAAAAGCGACTACCATAGATATTCTTTAATTATGATTCGACATGTTTAACTTAATTATACTGATTCTGATAGTCGTGTACAAAGACAGACTCGTCATCGTCATTGAATTGATTGGTCGGGGTACGAATGGACCTTCTTTTTGCAGTTTTTCCATTAGTTTAAATGTTGTAAAAATTTATGAAGTCCATAGGCGAAATCTATATGTAGAGATCTATAGGCGCTCACCAACAGAATGCTCTTTCTGTCGTTGGTCAGAAAGGGCATTCGGTAGATCTTTGGTCGTGTAGACTAAAGATCTCTAAAATAACAGTTTTCTTGATTGTAAGGTGAAGAAATATAAGTTGTACCAAAAGTATAATCGTAAGTTCGTAACTCTAAATCTCACTTAGCCTACTTAAGAGAAACCTCTTAAGAGACCCAGCTCGATCTACATTTAAACTTACTTAAAGGAGCCTTCGATCCGAAAAGAGAAAAAACTCCTAGCAATAGGTATTAAGAAAACAAAGAGACTTACACGTAAGAAGTAAAAGCTGGTAAAGCTAAGGTTAACGTCAGTTTCCTCACTCGAAAGTAATGTCAGTAACGGGCGAGCCCAGGATTTGAACCCCGCACCTACAGATCCGCGGTCGAGTATCTTACCGACTTCGCCACTGGCTCCAGTCAGTGGCGAAGTACCCAAACCAACCGACTATTTCGTTACAAGTAAAATATTAATTTTTGTTTGAGTACTTAATTCATACTTGAAACGATCGAAGTATTAATTTCAAATGTGCTACAGCACTTATTATTATAACATAAATGTTTCGTCGTGAAAAACAGGCCTACGTCACATCCTACACGCACTTTTACCTGAACATAGACCCTCAGTCTATAACCTCTGACAAAGAGGACACAACTTTCTATAAATATTAAGAATAGAAATAATTACAGTGCAATAAAGTCGTCCATGACAACATCGAGCACAATTGAGACAAATCCAAGCCAGTGAGCAAAATTAAGATCCGAGAATGATGCAAATTACAAAATATAATAAACCCGTCCTAAAATAGCAAAGATATGTTTAGACATGGATAGGAACTATTTGAGGAAAATTGTTAAAAGATCTGAGGTTTGCAGGTGACCAAGGAATGCTCGCTAATAGTGAAGGAGGGTTGAAAAAGGTTTTGGATGGTTTGAATGTTACAACATTGAGATATGGCAAGAAGATTAGGCCTACTATATAAAAGACAAAGGTTTTTAGTGTCTAGGAGTCACAGGGATGTAAACATTACATTGAGTAATATGCGATTGCATGGAACAGGTAAGAAGCTCCATGTATTTGGGCCACACCATCACGGATGATGGGAAGTACGAAACGGAAATAAAATGTAGAATTGCACAGGCGAAAAAGGCTTTCTGAAAGAGAAAGAACTACTAATAAAAGGCATTGAGAAAAACATTTAGATTAAGATTGTGAGAACATTGGTTTGGTCAACACTTCTGTGTGGATGTGAAACGTGGAAATTAAAGAAAGAAAATGTCAGGAAGCTACAGGCATTTGAAATGTGGTTCTGGAGAAGGATGGACAAGATTAGGGGACTGACAAAATTACAAATGAAGAAGCTCTTGAAAGAGTCCGTACAGATAGACAGTTAATAAATGTGATAAGAAATCGAAAGAAAAGCTGGATAGGACATATTATAGGGAGGGAGGGGTGGTGCTAAAGGATGTAATAGAAGAAAGAATGCAAGGGAAACTAGTTAGAGGAAGGCCGAGACATGGGATGCCGGATGAACTCTGATAATAAATTTATATAAAGAGATGAAAGGGAAGGCTGATGACAGAATTGGCTGGAAGAGTTATATGCCATAGACCTGCAGTTAGACGGTGCACTAGCAGAAGAAGAAGAAGAAGAAGAAGAAGAAGAAGAAGAAGAAGAAAAGGATTGATTATAACCTAATAGAACCTGTAATACAACTAATTGAATGTATATAGTAATGAAACAATGAGAGAACTATATTTATTTGTTTCAATACACTCAAAATATGCAGTGACATACACAAACAAGGCCGTCAAAGAGGTCACAAGTAACCTATCTAGTTGACCACCCCTCAATCATACAAATTGAAAAATAACTAGGCAATCGAAATAAACCTGAAATACAAGTAAAATAAATTTTAGTTAATAAAGTTTGCAATAATAACAACAGGAATTTAAAAAGAGAATATTAATTTGCTTCTGCCGATAAATCTGAGCTTGAGAGAATCGCTACAGAGAAACACAGAAAACTAAACAGAAACACAGCGTAGCACTTAATTAGTTCAAAATTGAAACTTAAGAAAAATGCCTTAAATAATTAAACCAAATAGCCCAGTATACGATTTCAACGAACGAACTAATTAACATAATCAATGTTGAAACGCACTCAACAAATCCAATCCCATAATATTGTATTATACAGATTAATTTAATGCTTATAGCAATGAAACTTATAATAACAATGAACTAAAGTAGCTCTTTAATTTGGCTACAAACGATTTAACCGAGTGAGAATTACGTATCACTATAGGGATTTTGTTCCATTCCAAAATATAATCATAAATATAGGATTTAAAAAAGGGGTAGGATTAGAATTTGTATATATATAATTAGTGTTAGATAGCCTGGTATCATAAGGATGACTTAACTGTAGAGTGCTGAAAATATCTCTAACGGCTATCGACATTACACAATAATAATTGAGGCTCTTATAGATAATTTTACAGACAGATAATTTATAAAGTTGATAAAGTGGTAGAGTGCCATAGTTAATGCATAATTGATTAACAAGATAGAATTTTTGCTGATTTTGCAAGGTTCTTAGAACTCTATTGCAAGAGATTTTGGAGTGTACGTAGCAGATTTAAAGAAGTTTTACCATAAATTCCATATTGAATTCTTGAATGAATGAGGGCAAAATAAAGATCTCTGCGACAGTTAATGGGAATTAAGTTTCTTCGTCTGTAGAGCATACCATTTAGACTATTCCCCTTTGAGACTAGAAAATTAGTGTGATCTTTAAACGAGAGTTTATCATCAAGTAGTATTCCAAGAAATTTCGTAACATGAACCCTATTAATTAGGCTGTTATTTAGTTTGATGCAACGATTATTAGATTTAATAAAACTGTCGTCGTCAATTTTTGGATGGAATAGTATATACGCCGATTTTGTGCAATTTCTGTTAATTGATTGAATTTGAACCAGAGGCTTATTTGAGAGCAGGCCAAATTAGCTAATTGGTACAATTCAAGAAGATTTTTACTTGTTACAAATAGATTTGAATCATCTGCAAAAAGTTTTAAAGACGCATTTGAACAAGCATACTGCATATCATTCACATAGATTAGAAATAAAAAAGGAACTAAGATTGAGCCTTGAGGAACGCCAATTGATAGCTTCTTTGTGTGGGAAGTATAGTCACCAATAGCTGTGAATTGCTGCCTATCAGAAAGGTAAGATTTATATAAGTCATAGGCTTTACCTCGTATACCATAATTATTTAGTTTATATAGCAGAATATTGTGATCAACCGTATCAAAGGCTTTACTGAGGTCTAGAAAGATACCCATTACACGATTGTTTTTATCATTTTCAGTTTTTATCATTTTCATACCAATAAATAAAGCATCAATTGTAGAGTGACCTGTCCTAAAACCAAATTGGTGTTCATATAGAGTATTAAAGTTGTTTAAGAAATCAATAGTATGTTTAAAATTATCTTTTCAAATAATTTTCTCACAATATTGAGCAAAGATATAGGTCTGTATTTTTCAATGTCATCAGTATTATCTTTTTTATGAATCGGAATAACTTTCGCAATTTTTAGAGAGGAATGGAAGTACCCTTGTTCGAAACAATTATTAATGATGAAGGCGATAGGGGTTGAGACAAGATGGGCTGATAATTGTAAGATTTTTGTGGATATTGAGTCATGGCCAGTGGATAAGCTTCTATTGAGGCTTTGAATCACATTGAAAACTTCATTAGGTGAAGAAGGAGCTAAAAAAATAGAATGGGGAAAACTCTCACCGAGAAAATGTTTAAACTCCATATCACTTTTAGCGAAAGTATTAGCTAGATTCTTGCCGATATTAGCAAAATAGTTATTAAATTCATTGGCGATTTCTTGCTTGTTTGTAATTGTTCTACTATTTGAGCATATACGCTCAATAGTCGAATTTTTTGTTTTATTATAATGGCTAGTTATATTATTTAAAGTCTTCCAATTATTTCTGATCGAATTTGTTCTTTTATTGAGTAGATTTTTAAAGTAAGTTTGACGAAAAATCTCAATGTCTTTCTCTAGCAACTTTCGATATGATTTATATATCAGTTAATATCTTTGTTTTTCGCTTTCCTGAAGTTAAAGTACAAATCGCTTTTTATTTTAATTCGTTTCTTTAGTTCAACCATGACTTATCTTTAAATCTCTTACGCGAACACTGAACTAGTGGAAAGTTTTTCTCGGTTGAATTGATCAAGGTTGACGTTAAAAATTCAATAGAGTTATCAATGCTAGACGAGTTGTAAATTTGAGCCCAATCTAATAACGAGAGGTGATTTTTAAAGTTACTGATATTTTTATTTGAAAATATTCGTATAGAGTATGGCCGTGTAGAGTAGTCGACTCTATTTTTATTTGACACTATAAGGACAATGTTAGACAAATGGTCACTTAGATCGCTCGTAACTGTTAATGATTTAATACTATGTGAGTAAACATTTGACAATTCTGAACCAAAATTGCAGAATATGTGATCGATAATACTTTGAGAATTATTAACATAGTGCGTAGGAAGGATAGAGAAAGGTGTAAAGTTCATGTTACTCATGACACTAACGTATCTTTCAATGGCACTGATCGAATTAATTTTAAGCAGGTCAATCAATGTTCATATCACCACATATCAAACTGCGCTTAGTAGGTTTATAGACAGTAAGAAAATTAGAAAATGTATCAATAAATTCAGGTATTGGCTTACTCGGGTGTCGATAGAATAGATAAATAATAATAAAGGTTTAACGTCCGTTTCCTCATCCAGGGATGATGTGATGATGTCAGGGACGTCAATACGGAGATTACTGTTTTTAGTGATGGTATCAATTATTATAAATTCAGCAGCATCATTGAAAAAATTTATATCCTTAGAAGTGGTAACTACCTTCAAGGCAATGGAGGTATGAAGTAATATACCAACACCGCCAGCACGTTGAGTAGCTGGTGGGCAGGAGATAAAAGTATAATCCTTGAAGATGCTGTCGAAGTAATTAAGATTAGTCGACCAAATCTCAGACAGTAAAATTAATAAATAAAAAAATGAAGTATCTGGACTGTTTTTCTAAAATATTGGATTAATTTTCAATCGATTTAAACATTATAATTGAGTTTTGCTATTTTTCATGGTCTTATTATGATTCTTTATAGTGCTTGACTTGATGACGGTCGACATGCAGTACCAATCCATAATTGTTATTGTTTTCTGGTTTTTTTCGTAGACCTTTTTCGTGGTTAGGCTCAAGTAGGCTAAACAAAAGCCCAAAAGTTTTGGCTTTGAAACAATATAGTTCAACGTTGTTCGTCTTGTAGAACTTCCGGCGCTTTTGTTTTGCATCGTTTAACTGCACTAATTAGTACTTATTCGTTGTTTCTTATTCTAAAGTCCTCTAGCAAAGTTGTTCTATTTTCTTAAATGTTGCCTGTGAATTTGATATTCGGGCAGCAGTAAATAGTATATACTAACTGCTTGGTAGGTGCTGTTTAGCTGCATTGCGTTACTAATATGATGCTGTAGATCTACTATCGGTGTTGCCGAACAATTTTCATGGCAACTTGAATTTCTTCTCAGGAGTTCCCTGATTTCATGCAATATTGACACATTTTTGTATGGGTGATCTATTTCGATATAGACTAATCAAAATTGGTATTCTATGTTTATTGCAAGTACACATACAAGCGCAATGTCATGAAAACGGTGCATAATTGATACAGTATATACCCTATTTAGTTGACAGCGAGCAATGAACCACTTAATTGACTTACATGTATAGGCCTATGTTCAAATATCCCTTAGCTTACTAATACATAAATTTGCTCAGTTCGCTGAATAACTTTAGAATAAGCTTAATTTCATCATCATCATCATCATCATCATCACCTTCCCTTTAGTCATAGTTTAACTAGGGTCGGGATACGAATAGACTGTCTCAAATCCTATCTGTCTTACATAATATCATCAGTCAATCCCCTATTTGAGATTTTTCCATTAGAATAAGTTTAATTTAAATTACTTTAATCAGAACAACATACACTGTAGATACATTAGAGCCGTTGGGCCTGTATGTCCATTTTCATTTCGATTTGTTTAATGTATTATGTCTTTTTGATTTCATGAAAATAAAATAAAATAAAATATACGTTAATCTATATAGGCCTATCTATACTGTTAAATCCAAATTCTAGAAGTTATATTTCACACCCATAAGTTCTTAGTGTAGTCTATTTCTTAAACTTTAACGCCTATATTTCTATATTTTATCCTATAGTTCTCATAATCTAATCTTTCTAGAAAATTCTTTCCGGGACCGGGAGGAGCAACATTTTGAAATATACGGTAGAATTTGCTACTTTGGTTCTTTGCTGGGGGTGCCGACTAAAAGATATTCGGTTTAAGAAGGATTGACAGAGAGACGATTGCAACAAAACTAGTAGCGTAGCCAGGATATAGTCTTGGGGGAGGCACTTTAATCTTGGGGGAGGCACTTTGGGGAGGTACACACCTTATATATTGTTTTCTCTTATATTTTGACCTTAACAAAACTTTTACAAGACATCTTGGAGGGGACACATGCCCCTCCCTGCCTCCCCCTCGCTACGCCACTGTACAAAACCATGAATAAACTTTGTCAAGAACAGATGAACTGTGTTGCAATGCTTAGGCTCTCTTCATAATAACCAGTCTATCATTAAATACTCATAGTAAGGGTTTAACGTCCGTTTTCTAATTCAATGATTATGTCAGGTTATTGATAACTACTGTACTAGTAGCCCATTGTTATAAGTCTTCTTAAATTGTTCATATTTCGTTTTAATTTATTGGATGTTTATCTCTCAAATCTTGCAGACCGTTAACGTACCTATAAGCACAACACAAAAATACAATATTAGTTAAAATACAAGTATAAGTTACATAGATTATTCGGATACAGTTAATAATGAAGATTACATATGATATTGTATCATAAATCTTAGATTTATATTCAATTCTTCCCCATAACTTACCTTTTAACGCTTGGAATAACTTGGAGCCGGTCAATGCTATTAAGAGTAGCTAGCTAGACATGAGGGTAAACAGGATAGTTTTTTCAGGGAATGGCGCCCCCTGCCCTGTAAATGTCAGTCAAACCTGAAGAAGTCATAGGGACCCACCTCGTCAAAAAGCTTATCCCCCAAGAAAATAATGTTATATCAAGATAGAGTGGAGGCGTTATATATACCATGGACCTGCAAGTATGAAGCGCACTAAGAGAGAGAGAGAGAGAGAGAGAGAGAGAGAGATAACGCAATTGCATTGGGCATATGGCAGTAGAGCAAGATGCGTGGAGAGAACGTTACAGTGAGAGATATTTCTCTACATCTACAAGTAGACGGTGGGGGATTTACATAAGATAAGGCAGAAGAGGAGAAGGGGCTACCCTATTAGTGTAATTGGGTCCAATACTACATCGGTTAATGACGCCAATAATGGGACGAGAGACTAGAAACAAGCTGCATCTTATATCTGCTGGATATGTCGACTAATAAACCACGCGTGCAGAGACACATGGGAAGATAGAGGCAAAGAGAGAGAGAGAGAGAGAGAGAGAGAGAGAGAGAGAGAGAGAGAAAGAGAGACAGAGACAGAAAGAGTGAGAAAGAGAGCGAAAGCGAGGGAGAGTGCGAGTGAATGTGTGCTAGAGTGGGAGAGAGAGAGAGAGAGAGAAAGAGAGAGAGAGAGAGAAAGAGAGAGAGAGAGAGACAGTAAGAGAGCAAGCGAATGCAAGAGCGAGAGCGAGAGAGAATGTGTATGTGACAGCAAACGAGTGAGAGAGAGAGAGTGTGAGAGAGTGAGTGAGAGATTGATTGAGTGAGTGTGTATGTGAGTGAATGAGTGAGTGCGAGAAGGAGTGAGAATGAGTGAATGTGCGTGAGGGAGAGCGCGCGAGCAAGAGAGAGGGAGGGGGGGGGGGCGAGAGCAGTCAGAGTCATATTGCGAGATAAAGACACATGGAATTGATCAAAATGGTACATAAAATTAAATTTTAATTATTTTTGAAAAGGCTAGTCTAATGTCATGATTTAAGTCTGCTTCCTCTCGCGAAGAAATATCAGTAAGAGAGCGAGCGCTGGTTTTGAACCCTGCACCTGTTAACCCGTACTCAGACAATTAACCTACCATGCTACTGGCTCAGCTCCTTGTCATGAATTAAAATAAATGGTTCGTTTCACCAGAATTATGTCAAATTTTGAGGTATCGCTCCATCGAGATGATATTGGCTTCCGGAAAAATATGGTTTCTTTTAGATAGCATAGATAGTAATCATAGATAGTATAATGAGGATGTAGAAAAGTTAAAAATCTGCTACAATTCCTACATCAGCTTAGCGTAAAAATGGAATTAAGAATTTAAAAAGTAACATTTTTGAATTAATTACAGTAACATTTTATTTAGTTAACTTTGGATCATTAAAAAATACTATTCGCGAAATGGAGGTGGTTTCTAAAATTGAAGCAAAGTAGACGTTAAATCAAAACGATTCAGAATCCCAGAAAACTGCTAGGAATCAAGTATACTGAACGAATGAATGAATAAATGACTAATGTATGAGCTCATTACTCATTACCTCGTCCTCTAATGAATGAATGATCGAACGAAATGGAACGTATTGGGCTCACGACTAAGATAAATATAATTGTGCACAATTAGTAGAAGTAAATTTCTAACGAACGAAACCAGGTAACAGAACGGTAGAATCCCTGACTCCGTTGCCACTTGTACATCTGCAACGCTATGGCCTCATTACCTCGTCCTCTATATTCTAATTGTCAAAATACCTCACTTCACGTCTGCGCCGAGCGGAAAATTAAATTGAAGTAATTGCTAATTAAGCATGACTCCTGTAAGAAATATTTGAAGTAATTTTGACCGGGATACAGGAGTACCGGATGTATATACCAGAGGCGCTACACTGAAGCTTTTGAGTCTGCTCGTTAGCAAGAGTGTAGCATTCACACGTGCCGCCAATTATGCTAGTATGCTATTCTAGAGAGCGTTAATTATAGAAAAATGATAAAATCAGAGAAAAATTTAGAAATGTCAAAAAGAATTGGGAGTTATTTTAATTATGTACTTAGCCGGGACATAGAAGAGAGAGAGAGAGAGAGAGAGAGAGAGAGAGAAAGGGAAAGAGAGAGAGAGATAGATAGCGAGAGAGAAAGAGAGAGAGATATAGAAAGAGAGATAGAGAAAGATGGAGTGTAATTAAAACAAAGTTGTTAAAAGTTTTCGCTAAAATAACGACCATGAAAACAGGAGAAAATATAGGGATGTTAAAGAGAGGAAGCGAGAGGCTATGGAATATGAAGAAAGGATGAAGGATTTTCTGAGTAGTAGTAACAGAAATCAATCAATAAATCAATCAATCAATCAAGCAATCAATCAATTAAGCAATCAAGCAATCAATCAATAAGAATTTAACGTCCGGAGGAAAATAAAAAGGGGGGAAAAAATGAAGTAGACAGATCTGTGAACCAAAAAGTAAAGACTAAAAGCGTAAAATGTGTTTAAATTTTTCTAAAACTAAAAGTTATTGTAAACGTAATTTTTCAGATTTCTAATTTACTTTGTATAGGCCTACATTATCTATCTATCTATATATATACATATATATATATATATATATATATATATATATATATATATATGGGCTCGCCGTCACTGACATCGCTTTCGAGTGATGAAACTGACGTTCACCTTAGCTTTACCAGCTTTATATAGATACAGACTGGGGCAAAAAATAATAATCCCCTAGCGAAATCTCAATAACTTTAAGAAAACTCAAAATATCTCTGCGAAATTTACGGAGCTTCTAGGGTAGGAATTTCTGCTTCTATTCTAAAAATGTGATGAAAATATTTTCATTAGTTACGAAATTACAGCATTTCTACGAGAAATGTGCTAAAATCAATTTTAACAAGGCTTTTCGAAATGTCAGTCGTTCCTTTTAAAGATAATAACGACCCTAAGAAGGGCCGTTTACTTAAGTGGTGGAGTTTAAGCCTGCACTACCTTGTTAGCTACTCCAATAAAAGATTCTTAAATTCGTTCTTTTGTTAAAATTATTCCTAAAAAATGAAGAAAATGTCTGGTACTTTTGTTTAAAAAAGCTTTTGTTTCTTGCTAAAGCTGATTTTAACATTTTTTCAGAGAAACGCTGTATTTTTCTTACTTCTAAATATATTTTTACCAAATTTTCAGAATATGCGTAGAAATTCCTCTTCTGGAAGCTCCGAACATTTTGTAATATTATTTTGAGTTTAGTCCAAGTTATTAAGACTTTTGGTAAAAAAAGCCTTGTTAAAACTGATTTTGCACTTTTTTCGTAGAAACGCTGTAATATTTTTCCTGCTCAATAGATTTTCGTCAAATTTGCAGCATATACGCAGAAATTCCTCCGCTAGAAGCTCTGTAAATTTCGTAGAGATATTTTGAGTTTTCTTAAAGTTATTGAGATTTCGCTAGGGGATTTTTTTTGCCCCAGTCTGTATATATAATCAAAGCTTAATTAATTCGCTTATTTGTTATCGTAAGTTCGCCGTCAATTTAAGCGATTTTATCATTAAAGTTTATGTATGTGTCGTGGTAAAGGAGAATTTGAAAGAAAAATTAAACTAACTAACTTTATGCTTCGCTTTTTGAGTGGAACCTGTTGATATATTCCCAACCTCCTTTAGATTCCCATTGGTAGATATATAACCTCCCACTGACCTACTTGCGGCGACCTTGACCCCGTACTGGACTCCTACAAGATCGCAATGATGGCCGCAGACAATGTTGCCATTAATCAGCCTAAACCTGTCGCCTGGCACGAGGGTGGAGCTGCACGTGGAGCAGGTGAAACACGCCACGTGGTAGATGTTGTCGTGGACACGCAGAATTAGTTCATTGGGTGTTATTGCATTCGTGCAATTGGAACATCGACCGGTCGAGCCAAATAATCTGTTACATCCAATCAATCATTTGACTAGTCGATCGATCAATCAATCAAACAATCAATTAAATAATTAATATGGATAAACAATCAATAACAATAATAATATTTTCTTTTCTATTGTTTGATATAGGCCTATATTCTATACTAGCGCACCTGCGTCACGCCTGAAACACAAACTACTTCAAAATAGAATAAAATATAAATAAATGTAAGATAATTAGTGTGCGGAAATGTAGGACAAGGTCACCGTGTAGGCAGCAGCGCAAAACCAAGCTACATTAGTGATATATGTATTTTATTTACATTTTTCTACGCTAAAGTATAAGTTCTAAAGTACTTAGACTATACTAAACTAAAGTACTAATACTAAAGTATAAGTTCAATTCTCTCTTTAGCGTTATGACAAGTCGTATGCTCATGCAAGGAATATAACTTTACTCAAAGGCTGTTTCTCAAATGTTTCAGTGTAAACACTTAACAACGTATAAGCTAATTCTACGACAAAAGCAAAATCTTTTCCTTAATTTTAATGTGCCATTGGCTTGTGAAATGACTTTTAAATAAGACCTTTGAGGTGTTTCATATTTCCTGCCTTAGTTCTTGCTTAGGTGTCTTTTACGACAAGTGCAATTAACGGTTGGCCTATTCCTTATTGACC
This sequence comes from Enchytraeus crypticus, assembly GCA_905160935.1. Taxonomy (NCBI): domain Eukaryota; kingdom Metazoa; phylum Annelida; class Clitellata; order Enchytraeida; family Enchytraeidae; genus Enchytraeus; species Enchytraeus crypticus. The sequence continues at coordinate 846,172 of CAJHZI010000186.1, forward strand.
CGGACCTAACAGGGGGTAGCTAATTATATATGGATATCTTTGATAAATATGAAGAAAATTGTGTTACAACTTCTCCAGGAAGACGCCTTAAAACTGGACCTCACTACATCTGAGGTTGTTTTGCTATGGGATAGACTGGGCTTTATTCAGTCAACTTGACAATAAATATCTCTTTAGAAGGTTAAACACACATAACTAAATCCATGGATATCTATATACGCAGATATGAGATGTTATATATATATATATATATATATATATATATATATATATATATATATATATATATATATATATAGGATTCCTTGCTTAATCTTAGAAATCATTGGACTGAAAACTTTTTCTAAAATCTACTAGAGAGTATGTCGAGCACTGCGTTCCATTGAATCCATTCTAAAAACAATGTTGACTAGTTAGGAATCTCAAATAGATACGTAAAATATGCGACAAACCTTTCATTTACGCTATGATACATTATTTTACACATGTAAAGAATACATATAGAAATTATATGGCTTTAATTATGTAGCATTTACTGTACCATCAGTACATTAGGGATGAAATATGGAGAAAACTAACTTCATCAATGACATGCAATAGCAGTGCATCATTCACTTACAACGCGGCTAAATATACAAACGACTGAAAACTAATTAAATGAGAACTATAATGAAATCAGATAAGGGACTTCTCTACAACATGTCGTTAAACGGTTAGATGTGCGTACACAACGCGAATGTACGCGAGATGTCGTATAGAACCAACAGTATCAAGATAGGGAACGAGAGATAGAAGAGAAATCAAGTAGAGAGATTGAAAGTTAAGAAAATGCATATTTGAGCTATGAAGACCTTTTGAGAAAAGCACAGATAAAAGAAGGGAGAGAGAGAGGGAGGGAGAGAGAGAGAGAGAAAGAGTGAGAGAGGGAAGGAGAGAGATAAATAGAGATCTACATGTATATTTACGTAAAATGCTTTGTAGTTAAGCAAGCAAGAGCACATACTGTGACTGTGTATGTGTAATTGGGATTGAGAATAATAAATGCGCTTTTTGTGAAAAGATTCTGCATTTTTGCCATTTTTGCATTTTTACTAAATACTGTACTTTGCTTATTTAGGCTCAAAATGTAGTAGTAGTACATATGTTTATTTAGAAATTCATCAAACACCGACAAATAATTGTGAAAACAGATAAATCAGCAGACAAAAGTGAGAATCAACATATGTAGCATCAAACAGAAACTAAAATTTGCTCACCACGGCCATCAGAGAGGGTACTGAAGTACCCTATCGAGCTGACCACCGCAGTGAGCAAAGAAAGAAGGAAATCGAAGAAACACTAAAGTTTTGTCTAAAACATTACAACAGTAATATGTTATGTTTATGTCACTAGGATTGTAAATAGATTACCCATGATAATATACTGTATGATATTATCTAATATATATCAGATTTTAGATAGTAATTCAATAATTACCAAGATTCCGTAAGAAAAAGTCTGTATGACACCTTAAAAGAATTAAAAGAGTTTAAGTTGCGAATTGCAATAGGTATAGCATTCCATATTGAGCATCCTTCAAATACATTAGATGAGAAGTTAGAACGATTCGCAGGTAAAGAAAGATAATTGGATACCGAAAGCCTAGTCTGATAGCCGCTATTTAAAAGATTAGATATAAACATATCTTTTATAACGTTAGACATGAATCCTTCTTGATATAAGCACTTATAAATCATATTGGCAGTCATAGACTTATACAACAGATGTATCGGCAAGGTACTGTAGTTCTCATAAAGGAGCTTGATTTTATATCGTCTGTCTTGAACCTGGAGAATCCTAAGGGCTCTATTATTCGCTACATGCAGAGGATGAAGTGCTTTTTCCGAATTATTTCCATAAATTATAAGGCCGTATGAAATTCTACTGAACATCAAAGAAAAATATAAATTTTTACGACATATTGCAGGCAATAGCTCTCTGCGTCTGTATAACATACTACAGATGCTATTGATTTTAGAGCTTATACATTTGATATGATCACAAAAAGTTAAATTATCATCAATATTCACACCAAGAAACTTAACCAGTTTAACTCTTGACAGAGCATTTCCATTAACAGTAACAGAAAGGTTATTAGCTAATATATAATCCTCATTACATTGGGATAGGTAGAATAGCATGTGGACAGATTTGGAGCAGTTAATAGTTAGTTTATTAGCCTTCCTCCATTCGCTAATTCGCATACATTCAATGTTAGCCTTTTTGTAGAGGTCTGTTAGATTAATGGCATTAACAAAAGTATTTGAATCATCTGCAAATAATTTGAGACATCCTTCAATAGAGGCATTTTGAATATCATTAATATATAGTAAAAATTAGATAGGACCCAGGATTGATCCTTGGGGTACACCAATTTTCATCGGTAAAACAGTAGATTTAACATTATCAACGACAACATATTGGGAACGGTCTGAAGGATATGATTTAAACCAAGTATGAGTAATACCGCGTATCCCATAATGCCAAAGTTTATCGAGTAAAATACTGTGATCGACTGTATCGAATGCTTTTGTAAAATCAAAGAATAACCCCATAACCAAGTTCTTATTAGCCTTTTCCATACGTATCATATTGACACAACTATAGAGTGCATCGATTGTTGAATGACCCGGTCTAAATCCAAATTGATTTTCATGCAAAATTTCATTTTTATCTAGAAAACCAACTAGTTTCTTGTACATAATTTTTTCGAAAACCTTACTCAAATTGCTCAAAAGGGAAATTGGTCTGTAATTTTCTTTTTTATCAGGACTTCCATTTTTTTTTTTTTTTTTAACTTTTGCGATTTTAAAATTGACTGGGAAGTGACCTGTGCTAAATGAAAGATTTATAATGTGACGGCGAAGATATGATTTCAGAGGTAAGTTTCAAAATTTTGGAGCTTACATTGTCAGAACCAGTTGAAGTTGTATTATTCAATGAATTAATTACGTTGATAGTTTCGCTTTTGGAGATTGGAGTAAGAACTAAAGAAACAGGATTATGGTTCTTTAAGAATGTTGTGTAGCTTGGATTGGTATGAATTATTTTAGCGGCAAGGTCTTCGCGAATTTGACTAAAATAAGCATTAAAAATTTCAGCTATTTCTTTTTTATCATTAGTACCGCCATTATCTGTGTAGGGACTTTTAATGGATGAATTCTTTTAGCTGTTTTTATAGGAGCAAATATTGTTTAACGTTTTCCATATGCTTTTTACTGAATTAATTTTGTTACCAAGTAAGTTTTTAAAGAAATTAACTCTGTGTATGTGCAACTTTTTATCAAGTATTTTACGGTACACTTTATAGTCAAGTTTATCTTTATCGCTATTAGAAGTCTTATATTTTAGAAAAAGATTGTTTTGGAATTTGATACATCTTCTTAGTTCATTAGTGATCCAAGGTTTATCTTTTAATCTTTTACGCGAGCATTTAACAAGAGGAAAGTTGTTCTCAGTGATACGTGACAAACTATCTATTAAAAATTTTATAGATTTATCAATATCATCACTCTCATAAATATTAGACCATTCTAGATTTTTCAGATCAGTGAGAAAACTTTCTAAATTTTTTTGGCTATAAATTCTTATTGAAGGTCGATCACAGTTCTTCACTTGCTGCTTTGTTTTATTTATTATTATTATTAAAGTAGCAAAGTGGTCTGTAATGTCAGTGGTTACTGTTAACGACTTAATATTGTAATAACTAGTATCTTTACTGCTCAATGTACTGAACACATCATCAATTAGGCTTGACGTCTGTGCATGTGGTCGGAATAATACTGAACGGGGTAAGATACATGCTCACAAGGTAGTTTACATACTTAGCAATAATATTATCTGTGTCATAATTAATCAAATTCAAATTCATATCACCAATAATGAAACTCTTATTTAGAGGCCTGTGTTGTTGCATATGCTAATTAATAACAATAATGATGATGATGATAATAATAATAATAATTACAGTGTTACAATCATAAATGACAACATCGAGCACTACTGAGACAAAATTAAACCGGGAGCAAAAAGAAGGTCCAAAAACGGTGCAAATTCAAAAATCCGGAAATTCAGTCCACAGATGAAGGGATTAAAGTTTGCGTGCTGGTCGGAACTCCTGGACACTGAGTGGAAAAGAGAGATGAAAAAGGTAGGTCTTCAATTGCCTATGGAAAAGTTCATAAGAAAGCAAAGACCTATGTGATTCAAACTAAGTCTTCCAAAGATTTGATGGAAGAGAATTCCAGATCTGCGGTGCAGCATGCTGGAAAGAACGACTAGATAGCTTAGAGCGCGAAGGTAAGCTAGGTCTCATAAGAGTAATTAATTTAGAAGACCGAGTAACAGCAGGCTGCTCCACTTTAATCAAGTGAGACATACAAGTTTGTCGAGGGATGGTGATGGACATATGGGTTAAGGAAGCTATTTTGTAAATGATACGCTCTTTAATCTTTAGCCAGTGCAAAGACTTTAAAATAGGTGTAACATGTGAGTACTTAGAAAGTACAAAAATTGCTCTCGCAAGAGAATTCTGAACAAACTGCAACCGATCAATCTCACAGCCAGGGAGATTTAAAAACAGTGAATTGCAGTAGTCCAACTTGGATTGCACAAGAGCTGCACAAATTGTAGCATCTGTTTCACTTGAAAAATATGGACGTATTCGACGAAGATCACGGATAAGGTAAAAACATGTCTGTGAAGTTTTCGTTATGTGTTCATGGAAGGTTAGGCGTTTATCAAGGTTATCATTATAATTTATTATTTTATCATTATTTATTTTGTTGACTCTTTGCTTACTATATACTAGGTCTACAGCATTACTATGCAAAATGCATGTAGTATTTTAAGACAATAGTGGTTACATGTGTGCTTTTTGTGAATGCCTGTAAAATTGATTACGCGGTTTTGCCTGTATGTTGAATAAGTTAATAAGGTTAGTTAAAAAGTTAATATAATTGCTTTTTAAGTTTAAATGTTACCAAAAATTTAAATGCTTTTATTATTTTATTAACTTATTTATTTTTAGTTGTTAAGTATTTTTGAGTTAACATTTACAAATGTGCAAACATTTACAACATTAACATTTACGACATTAACATTTACGCATGTGCAACTGCATTTTTAGTGCTCCTCTCTATTCACAACCTATATAAAATTTTCACATGTCTGGCATACAGGCGAATATTGCCATACGCAGATTTCATAACTACAACGCAGATTTCATAACCACATAACTAAAAATTTTCTACTGGCGTATCACTGTTCGTTGTTTCGTATACGATCCTGTGCAGTTTTTGTCGATAGAATCCATTCTCAATTTTTCCGAAACTAATCAAAAAATGATAAAAATCTACTCAGTAAATACTGTCAATCATCATTAGATAGCTTGAACATAATTCTTTATAGTTATCATCATTCCCAATGTCTAATAATGATCTTCCTCGATGAAGATTAACCGAGATTATTTCCTATTTTAGATCAACCTAGATGATAATGCTGGGAATCCTTGCTACATAACATGATCAGCAGAAGTACATATTATTATTTTTTATTGCTTTATTTCAGGCGAAATAACTCATACATAAATCATGCACATGCAACAATGCAACAAAAAACCAGACAAGCAGAGAGGCTGCGCATAGATTGAGCTACAAGACAATTACTTGTAGAATTAGGCATACAAAGCTATAATAAGTTCAGAACATCAAAACACTTAACTAGCATATTAACATTATCCAGCAAGCACATTCTAAACTTTAATCTGTAATTAGAAAGGATATATTATCAAAACTAGGCAATCCAGTTTCTAGCAGCGCGATGGTTAGGCTGCTGTTACGTTTGTATCCAAAAAATATTTTAATACATTTATTATAGCAAGATCGAAACTTCTCTATTGAACCTAATGTAAACGACGACCATAGTGCCACATCATAGAAGAACATACATTGGCATATATGTAACGTGTATGCATACATGCATATGTCGGCGAGATGACTGCATTAGTTCAAAGAAGTAAGAATAAATCGAAAATAAATCTGCATTAGGACAAGTTCGCTACTAACAATCTAGCTATTTTATTTGCTGTATGTGTCTATGATTATGCTAGTTAAACTTGAAAAATCCAAAATTGGTTGTTTCTTCTCTGTGCTGCATTTCCTTTATGTATGAGAACGATTTAATATTATTATCATTTGCAGTCGCTAATTGATATCAGCACGCATGCATTAGCTAATGTAGGTTTAAGTGTTAATTGTAGTAAGACATACTGCATTAGAATTGGTCCTAGACATAATATTAAGCCCATTAATACGATAATTGATAACAGAATCATAGAGTGGGTTAATGAAATACGTTATTTGGGATTGATTTTGGGGTCTTCTAAAAGCTTCAAAATCAATATTCAAAATCGTAAATATAAATTTTTAGGGCAACGCTATCTTCAGCAAAATTGGGGGCAACTCTGCACATTCTGTAGTAATTTCACTTGTTGAATCATATTGCGTACCTATTTTGCTGTATGGTTCTGAATGTGTAGAAATGTCAAAATCTGTGATTCAGAGCTAAGAAAATGCTTATTCTCAATTGTTTAGCAAGTTATTTCGTACTTTCGATAAAAACACAATTAAGAAATGTCAATTTTTTCAGGTCAATTTCCCATTGAACTTAAGATTGCAAATAGAAGATTTAATTTTTTGAGAAAATTGTGCCTTTCTGATAATACTTGCAAATACTTAAATTGTTTCAATGGAGAGTTATTGCCATTAATTAATAAATCTTGCGTGAACGTTAGTAATAACTGTATCTTGCCAGAGAGCTTCCAGGTTGAGAGACTTAACTGGAAGTCGTTATTGCGAAACTACTTTGAACGATCGCTAGAAATCATTTAATTAATTTGTAGTTATTAATTTTGAGTTGCTTGATTGAGTGTATGCTTGCGTTGATTTTTTGTCAACGTTATTTTTGTGTTTACTTGTATGATTGTATTGTATTTGTTTCTTGTCTTGCTACCTGAGTGGTGAAATAAAGATATACAGACTGGGGCAAAAAAAATCCCCTAGCGAAATCTCAATAACTTTAAGAAAACTCAGAATTTCTCTACGAAATTTATGGACCTTCTAGGGAGGAATTTCTGCGTATATCTAGCAAATTTGAAGAAAATCTATTGAGCAGGAAAAATATTACAGCTTTTCTACGAAAAAAGTGCGAAATCAGTTTTAACAAGGCTTTTTTTAACCAAAAGTCTTAATAACTTGGACAAAACTCAAAATAGTTTTACAAAATTTTCAGGGATTCCAGAGGAGGAAATTCTACACATATCCTGCAAATTTGGTGACAATATATCAGAAGTAACAAAAATACAGCGTTTCTTCGAAAAAAATGTTAAAATCAATTTTAACAAGGCTTTTTTAAACAAAAGTACCGGACATTTTCTTCAAAATTTAGGAGTAATTTAACATAAGAACGAATTTTAGGCATCTTATATTGGAGTACCTAGCAATGTAGTGCAGGCTTAAACTCCACCACTTAAGTAAACGGCCTTTTCATGGTCGTTATTTTCTTTAAAAGGAACGACTGACATTTCAAAAAGTTTTGTTAAAATTGATTTTAGCACTTTTCTCGTAGAAATGCTGTAATTTCGTAACCAATGAAAATATTTTCATCAAATTTGCAGGATATACGCAGAAATTCCTCCCCTGGAAGCTTCGAAAATTTTATAGAGATATTTGGAGTTTTCTTAAAGTTATTGAGATTTCGCTACGGGATTATTATTTTTTGCCCCAGTCTGTATATAAATAACAATGTTTGACTTTTGTAATCTTGTGCAAGATGTAGTAGGTTTATTTTTAGAGTTAGGGTTCCACTATAACATTAACCTTTATGCTCTATTTTCAGAAGCTATTACAGAGCGAAATCGCCGTTGAATCTGTACTAAACTAGCACAATTTCAACCACTAAAATATTAACGTTCTTCCAAACATCAGATGCTTTAGACAGTGAGAACCTGATATACTTGGAGGGGAAGATGGAAGAGGTGGAATGAGGATGGATAAGCTTTTGCGACGTTTAATTAGATGAAGAAGAGCTAATTAAGAAATCTGCGAGAGCGGCTTATCAGATAATTAAGCGCTCGCTCAGAGTGTATAAGAGTGATACAATCTCCCAGTTATACAAATATCGGCTCCAGTCTGTACGATTGCAATGGTTACACCGCTCGCAGGACACTGGAGACTATTGAAACTATTCTACGTATTTGCAGGCAGTTGCAAATTAACCAATTTTTCTATTTGTAAGCAAATTAACGCAATCACTGTAATTCTATATTGTTATTTTACTTCATCAATTCACTCACACTATTAATATACATTACGCAATACTAAATTCTTACAAAAAGCCATCCGCTTTCGGGTAGTTCATTTCTCGTATCTCCTATATAACAACTGCTGATTTGGTAGTCTAGAAATAATTTGCACTAAACTAGATTGGATCCAAAATGGTTAAAATATATTAAGATTGATTAAGGTCATCATAATATATAATTTAAAATTATAATGAAATGTCCCAGCTTTGCGACGAAAATTGATCAAGTTGTTAAGTTCAATGTTTCATATTTAGTTAACATAAATATATAAACATCAAATTTGTGCCATACCGGACTAAGTGTTCCCGCAACACTTAGTCCGATTTTTTGCCCCTTTTCTGTCCGGAGAATTTAAGGTCAAATCAAGCGCAAAATACACCGGCGGAAAAAGGGACTAAGCAAGCCAGCTTGAAGGCTATGGCGTGAATAGACACAGCCTTTATGAAATTAATTAATTATTTATTAGCTTATTGATCGATGGAATGCTCATTCTCGAGGAAGTAAGTAGATTTTACCGGACTTTTGACACAGGTTTAGAGATAGAAAACTAAAAAATACAACAAGTAAGAAATATAAAATGTTTAAAAAGGTTTAAAATAATTTTTTTAAAAGGTATAGAGATAGAGAATAAAAAAAATACAAATAAGAAATTTAAAATGACGAAGACAAAATTTCAGTCGGATGATCCGTGACAATATCTCTGAGACATCATCATCATCATCATCATCACTAGCCATCATCTTCCATTGAATTCCAGTTTAGCTAAGGTCGACACGAGAAGTCCACGGTTGGTCTATTCGTCAGCAACCCGGATACAACACGGGTAAACAATATCCCTGGGTCAAGGACATCAATTTCAAACTTTGCCGCATATCGCAATCAGAAATGCAATTGCAATTATCAGAACAACACGAATGCAAGAAAAAGGCTTCCTATTACTCATAGAGAATATTACTGCAAGACTAACTTAATAAAACTTCATACTGTACAAATGGTTTTGAAAATGCGTTTGATAGAATAGACCTGATATTGATATTAAACATCTTGAAGAAGATTGGAGTTGACTGGAGAGATTTAAGATTGCTTTAAAATTTGTACATGATTCCGAAAGCAATAGTTAAAATCCAGCAGGAGTTCTCTGAGGAGGGTGAAATTGGACTGGGGGTACGACGGGGATGTTGTATTTTACCACTACTGCTTAATCTCTATGCCGACTCGGAAATGGTTGAGGTGATGGAAGATACTGAGGAAGGAATACTACTGGAGGTAAATAGCTGAAAGGTGTGAGGTTTGCAGATGATCAAGGTATTCTCGCTAGTAGTGAAGCAGGATTGCAAGAGGTTACGTATGGTCCGAATGTGACAGCATTGAGATATGGCATGAAGATTAATATAAAGAAGACAAAGGTTATGAGAGTGTCTAGTACAGAAATATTATATTGAATAATATGCTACTGGAACAAGTAAGAAGCTTCAAGTATTTGGTCACACCATCACGGATGATGGGAAGTGTGAAGCGGATATAAGATGTAGAATTGTACAGGCAAAAGAGATTTTCAGAAAGAGAAAAGAACTACTAACAAATGGCATTGGAAAAAATACAAAGATAAAGATTGCGAAAAAACTGGTTTGGTCGACAATTCTGTATGGAAGTGAAAAGTGCATATTAAAGAAAGCAGATATCAGGAACTAGAGGCATTGGAACTGTGGTTATGGAGAAGGATAGAAAGGATTAGTTGGACTGATAAAATTACAAAATGAAGAAATTCTTGAAACAATCGGTAGAGATAGACAATTAATAAATGAGAAGTAGAAGTAGAAAGAAAAGCTGGATAGGATACGTTAAAATGGGGAAAATGACTTGCTAAAGGATATAATAGAAGGAAAAATGCAAGGGAAAAAAGTTAGAGGAAGACCGAGACATGGGAGGCTGGATGATCTGATAACAAATTCGTATATAGATATGAATAGCAAGGCTGAGGATAGAAATGGTTGGAATAGCTATATGCCATGGACCTGCCGTTAGGCAGCGCACTAGAAGAGGAAGACTGTACTAAAGCTGATCTTTATTAGGTATCTATATTATTTGGGTATATTCATTATATATACATGTAGAGCAGCTTACATTTTCTATCTTAAGCCTAAGGCAATGCCTACATGAAAACTTATGAGAAGTATGAACAATCTTACAGCTAATCCCACTGAAATCTGAAACGACTCGCAGTTATTAAAACCTTGTTCTCGAAAGTTGCAATATTTATTCATTAAATTGTGATATATATATATATATATATATATATATATATATATATATATATATATACATGCATATGTATATATTTACATGTATATATATATATATACATGCATATGTATATATTTACATGTATATATATATATATATATACATGTAAATATATACATATGCATGTATATATATATATATACATGCATATGTATATATTTACATGTATATATATATATATATATATATATATATATATATATATCCGGAAAATGAACTGATTTTTCAAACTTTTTAGTCGAAAGTTTAAAATTGAATTACTATTGGGTCTCTTATCTACATATTGCAGCATTGGCTGCAAAATATGGTACACACATTTCGCTACAATATATAAAAATATATATATATAATATATATATATATAAATTATATATATACATATATATATCAGTATGTAGGATTTGCGGGGTTCAAGTCCTGAGCTCGGCCGTCACTGACATCGCTTTCGAGTGAGAAAACTGATGTTAACATTAGCTTTACCTGCTTTATATATTTTACATATATATATATATATATATATATATATATATATATATATATATATACATGTATATATACATATCTATATATATATATATATATATATATATATATCCGGATCAAGCATTTTGTTGCTAAGCAACATATATATATATATATATATATATATATATATATATATATATATATATATATATATAAAGCATCGAGGATTAGGGGAAAGGAATACTAAGCCATTGAATAATACAAATTAGGTTCATAAAATGAAATTTGACTGAGTCAGTAACATGACAGGCTAAATGTCTGACGACGAATCAATAGGTGTAGGATTCAAATTCAGCTCTCTCTCACCCCCTCTCACTCTCTCTCTCTCTCTCTCTCTCTCTCTCTCTCTCTCACTCTCTCTCTCTCTCTCTTTCTTTCTCTCTCGCTCACTGGCATATTTTCTAGACAGCAAATTTTACTTTAGCTTGACTTTAGCTTTAGTTTCCATCATCGGAATTTAGGAAACCTGGCCAAAGTACGACAATTGGAAGACAGAGAATTGCGGACTTTTTTACTACAACTGAAATTAACAACGAAGTATAGAATTCCTTAAAATGTAGGAGAAATTGTTGAAGATATTTTAAATTGATTATATTTACATTTATATTTATTTTATTTATGTATATATTATATTTTGGCTTTTAGCCATACAGATTTCACGCAGGAAGGAAATGGAGGTGGTTCTATGGTTAGAATCGCCACCTTCGGGCACTTTAGCCTCAGATATACTCGTTGCTTTACCAAACATTCATTTATCTAGGGAGTAAAATTCAAAAAATTATTAAATGCCATTCGATTGCCAAACATTTATTTCTCACTTATACAACTATAAATACCCTCAAAAATTCAGAAAAGCGAAACTTCTACAGTTTTTTTACAACTCCTCTGTAGATTAGTATCGATAACAATTCACCGCGTGTCATGTAAATGCGCGTTCTGTAAAAAGCGTTAGAACTGAGCAAGACAACGGGATACCATCCCAGAAACCATTTTTCTCATGTTTTAGGCAGAATAAGGTGCGAATCAAGCATAGGCCTACTCTTTTATGAGACGATTAACATTTTAATCGTTGAAACTTTCTTTACAGGTGAACAAATTGTGAGTAAAATTATGCACATTGGATCAGCGACTTCGCAGAAAACTAGTAAAGATACCATTGGCAACTAATTCTCAAAACTCGCTAGTGTAAGCGGAGATCCGAAAGTTACGAGTTAGTTTTTCATTGCAAATGATAGGGTGGAGATAAAATTAAAATAGTCATTACGATTCTGAGATCATTTTTAATTTTCGTAGGAGCATTGCTATCTGCAGTTCCACCATTTCCTTTTTATATTTATTTATCTTTCTGTATCGCCACCTCTATATCCTCTCTCTCTCTCTTTCTCTCTCTCTCTCTTCTCTCTCTCTCTCTCTCTTATCTTTTACCCACTGATCCTCTTGTTACACGCTTCATTAACAATGCTAATGCACATTCCACCCCTCCTCACTCAGGCTTTCCATTTTCCTGTCAACAAAAACAATCCATCTCCCAATCTAAAAGTGAGACTTACCCTCAGATCCTTTGCTCCTGGTGTGTCAATGTATTACTTTAGTAGGCCCTAGTTGATTTGCATTTTCAGTTCTGGTTATAGAAATTTAGAAGAAATGTGATCTGTACACTTATGGTTACAGAAATTTAGCTGATCTAGTTATTTGGGTCGAAGAAGAAACAAGTATTCTGTGCGTACTATAATCCTATCGCTTTGTAGGATGATCTGCTTCATATATGCATTTCTATCTATCTCTCCCTCTCTCTCTCTCTCTCTCTCTCTCTCTCTATATATATATATATATATATATATATATATATATATATATATATATATCTTTTAGTGCACTGCCAATTGGCAGATCCATAGCATATAACTCTCCACATATTTCTATCCTCTGATTTTCTCTTCATAGAACCTACTAATTAGTTATCAAATTATCCACCATCCCAAGTTTCGGTCTTCCTCGAACCTTTTTTCTTCCATTCTTCCTTCAATTATTTTTTAGTAAACCATTCTCTCTCAGGACATGACCCATCCAGTTAAACGTCTATGTTTCACAACTGTACAGGATCGTGGTACACAATAATGTCTTTGCAGTCTTTATCTTCGAGGATTTCTTCAAACTTTTTATCAGTAGTCCTTTTCTGCGACGGAAGGCCTCGATTTCTTGACAAAGGCTACATTTAAAATCTGTTCCTCATTTCCCATCTTCTGACATCGAGTGTCCATAAATATTATTATATATTTAATACACGTAAGAATATGCAATATGTAAGTATTTGTGTGTGAATGCAAGCTTTGGACCTTTTTGTAACAATGTTTTAAGCTTATTATCGATACGAATTCTGAATGGCGTGGTTGTGAAGAGAAGTGGGAAGAATTGGAAAGGAGGAAGGGAGCAGAGAGGGCGATGTGGTAAAGGCCACTGATCATTAACCCCGGATCAAGCAATGGACGGGTTGGAAATCTGACTGCATGATATTAGCGGCCTATACCCAGCTGCTGATTAGAGTTACATGAGAATAGGCCCACTGATATCTTAGCAAGTCTGTTACTAGTGTCAGCCGATGGATTGAGGAAATACGCGAAAAGTAAATTAAGAACTAATATTTTATTTTACTTTCACAACTGTACAAGAGATGTGTGTGTGGCATGCTTAATCAGTTTTAGAGAATAACATTTAAAATAGCAGGATATTGATAGCTAGGATTTTGATTAAGATAGTTCTAATGTACGAACTTAATTTTTGTTCCTCTACAATAAATTGTAAATTAATAAAATGCAGTGTAGAAAGTTAAGAATTAAAAGCAATTTTAGTTAGGACTCGATCGACTCGAGTTACTCAACTACTCTATTGTAACATACAAAGCCCGAAATGTAAATGCAATGGCCCAGGAACACGATGTGTCAATACCTAGCTTCTAATGAACCTCGTGAGAACTTGCCTACAGGCATCTGTAGCCTAGTGGGTAACGCGTTGAGCTTCAGCACAAATAACGAAAGATGCAGCTTTTATAACTTGACGCTGTACTTGGTGTATGTGTGAGATATACTTTATGTTCAGATTTTAGCGGGTAAATTTTATACAAACGGGAATAGACGAGAAAATATAAATTCTGAAAATCAAATAATTAGACTCCTACCCGCTAACTAAGTGCGGCAGATTGAGTTAAATTTCGTGCTCTGAGTCGAGAGAGCTTCATGAGATTTAGAACCTTTAATTGCCAAAACTATTGTATAGTAAAGTATTCTTAAAAAGGTTCAGACCTATTAGGGCTAGTTATAAAGTTATCCCTCATTAAATGACCCTATCTAACTCAATGAAATCCCCTCCCACCAGTGAGGTCAGGAGAGGGTTGTTCTAACCCCAGTGAGGTCAGGATAGTGGTTGTTTTAACCTCAGTGAGGTCAGGAGAGGGGTTATTATAACCCCAATGAGGTCAGGAGAGGGGTTGTTGTAACCACAGTGAGGTCAGGAGAGGGGTTATTGTAACCCCAATGAGGTCATGAGAGGGGTTGTTGTAACCCCAGTGAGGTCAGGAGAGGGTTATTGTAACTCCAGTGAGGTCAGGAGAGGGGTTGTTGTAACCCAGTGAGGTCAGGAGAAGGGTTGCTGTAACCAGCGCCGGTTCACAATTGGAACAATTCGACAAGAAACCAATTACAGCGAAGCACCCGAGTCATTGACGGAATCAAATATCGTCATAGCAACGCAATCAAAACTATCCCTGATCGCATAAAACCTGCCCTCTTGTTACAATATATCCCAGGCAGCTCATTAGGTCGATAGAAAGTATCCCACCTATGGGATTCCAATAGAATGTCAAAGATGCAGTAGTGTTGCTTTGTGCTACACTTCTCAATAAAACTAAAATTTTGCTTTGATTTAAATAACTAATTTTAAGAGGAGAAAACTTCAAATAAAAATTGATATATCAATCCATAAATAAACAAAATTGATAGAATTAAAAAGAAAAATGTAACCTTGGTTTGATATAACGAAGGCACACCAGTGAATGGCGAACGCTAGATTTAGCCTCAACACTATTGGTCCACAGGCATACATGTAATCACAGATCTCAGCTCTATTTTGTAATTGATTTACTTTAAGGCAAAATCTGGAAGAAACAAAGCTTCATTTGTCAGATTTGTATTCAAGTTCAAATTCTTTAACCTCTTTCTTAGACTTCTTCCCTTTTTACATAGTGAGATATAGCGCACTTGGTTTAGTTGCTCGTCAATAATCGAAGTTAAGCTAAGTCGGCCTCGGTTAGTACATGGTTGAGTGACCACCTTGTAAGACTGAGTTAAAACAGCAAAGAGCTTGGAATGAAAACTCCCAGGGTGATGGAAGGTTATTCTTAAATCGGCGCCGTCTGCAATTGATATATGCGCCATCAAAAGGCAACTAATAACCATGGAGAGGATTGAGGAAATGGGACTTAAACAAGCATCTGTGCTTCCTGACTGAGTGTGCCGTTGCTATATGTTTCTCTCTATATATATCTCTCTCTGTCTCTGTCTCTGTCTCTCTCTGTATGTCTGTCTCTCTTTCACTATATTCGCGCACTCTCTAGCTCTCTTCTCTTTTTCTCAATCACTTTCTCTCTTTCTTTCATTCTCTTTTTATTTTTCTCTCTCTTTCTCTCTCTCCCTCTCTCTCTCTCTCTCTCTCTCTCTCTCTCTATATATATATATATATATATATATATATATATATCCCTCTCTCTCGCTGGTCCCATTTTACTCTATCTTCCAGGCTGTAGTCGCCTCGTAACAAGATTATTAAAATTCGTAATGGATCGACTGCGGGCAATGACTGGTAAGAATAGAGCAGCCCGTGCTGCGCTAATGAGCTCATCACGCTCTCATGAGCATCTGAACCCGGGGCGTGAGGCTTTTGGGCCGAATGCAATCAGCTCTAATTAACGACCTAATTAAGTATAATTCTCGATTATGGACAAGATATAATTGAGGTTTAGCCTATGGAAAGATCACTGTTTAAATTTTCTTTATAAATTTAATATTGAAATTTGAACGATATTTTTGTTATTCTATAAGCAATAGGTTGCTGAGGTTCGTCATCGATGAAGTGGGAAGTGTAATATATCGATCTTTATTTCACCCAAAGGCAGCAAATTAATACAACAGTGCCAAACAAACATAGTCCGCATTCCTACACACAAGAAAAAATTAAAGAATAAATAAATAAATTCATGTGGGAATACTTTCAATGAATTAAATTGCGTGAATTAATATTATTTATTTGACAAAGTAATTCTTTGTCAATCTATGTTATGTGTTCTATAGCATGTGGGAGGGAGCCATTCTTAGCAAATACTGTTTTAAATATTTGAATTTTTATTTTGTTATTTCAATTTCTTTGTTTTGAATTATTGTCAAGAAGTCTAGTAGTGATAAAGACAAAATAGATACATTTGTATGCCATTTCCGTACACTGAGAGTATTGTCTTGTCGCAAGTAGGCCTACATTGCAAATACTAGCTTGAATATTTTAAACTCAGTTTTTAGTAAGAAGAAGTACATTTTAAATGTTAATTAGACTATTTGGGATAAAAACGTTGGCTTTCCAGCTTCACATCATTTAAAGAGATGGAATTAAACACTCGGATTTATCAATATTATATGCTTTATATTTTAATTTGTTTTTTCTACAAAGCAATTCATTAATATGAATTTTAATAGCGTTGGTTCGATATTCTTCTAATATATTTTTATTACATTCTGGTAAATGGCTTGAAGCACAAAGGTGCCAAGTCACCTTTTTGATTTAAAACGATGCACACAGTGCAGTGGTATGATAATACTTGTATCTATCAGTGTAAAAAGGTATCAAGTGATTGTATGTATCATAATACTGACATGGAACAAAAACACAACTGGGCCAAGTGCGCGTGTGCAATAGCTTCAGTGCACAAACGTTCCCAATGCACTTAAGTACCTAACATTTATAAACTGCGCATGGCACCATTGTGCTCCAAGCCAAAGTAATATTTCAATTAGTAAAAAGTTAATTAAACACACATCATAGTGAAATGATCAACTATGTTGATATCTATCACTTTTTAACACCACATGTGTAAACCGTTAGCCGATTTAGTCCATTTTTAGTGCAACCAGTCCTTTGAATGTCGAGATTTTACTCTCAGATCAGCGAGGCTGGGAATAGAACCCACGAGAGTTCAATTATCCTCAGGATCATTCATTTAAAACTTCATGAATTTATCTTACGCGCATCTATAACCACTACACTATTGAGACATTCTGTTTTAGCAATTTTTAGAAACTAACAACCAGCTTTACCAGCTTTATCTTTACTAGTTAAAGTGCTGGATATACTTGCAGTCCCGCCCGCCAAATCAGTTTTCATTCTTATCCCTAAAACCCGTGCCACCAGAGAAATTTGCTAAGCCCCAAATGAAGCTGGTAAAGCTAAGGTTAACGTCAGTTTCCTCACTCGAAAGCGATGTCAGTGACGGGCGAGCCCAGGATTTGAACCCCGCACCTAGTGATCCGCGGTCGAGTACCGATATTTCCCCACTGGCTCCAGCCAGTCTGCTAAACCTGGACCTGGCGTCGACCTACTTTATCTACACGTGGGCGCTATCTGGAGTACTTTCGTGTCTTTAGTTTTTAAATCCAGTTGATCTTTCCAACCGTTAATCGTCATATCATGTTTTGAATGCTCACAATTCACATTTTAAACGTCGTGGATCGTGACGTGGACTACACGTTTTTTAATAGACGTGTATTTAATTTATAAGTTTATCAAGATTTAAAGATACATTCTCTTTAGTATTTTTACCTCTCAGCAGAGTTTTATTTTCTCATAATATGAAATAAACTTTAAAAGTTAGCATCAAGAACATGTAGCACTATTCAGATACGTAATTATATATTGAAAGGAACAAACCGTATATAATCTTGCCGACAGAGAACCATGCCAGCCCTCGTGAAGCAAGAAGAACCCACCTCACCCAGTTCAGCTCTACACGAGGAACATCGGAGACAGGCCGAGTGCCAGTAGCGGTCAAGGGCCTGCAGCACGTAGCGGTCAGTGATCTCAGCCCCACACCCGGCACAACGATGAGGGGTCACCGAGGTCGTTCCTCGATGCTTGGCCTGAGAGTCATCGCTTGACGACCTCTCAAGATGCTCCCCAGAGAGGTCCCTGCCGGTCCCTACTAGCGACTGAGCGGTTGAATCCATTCTGTAGGCTCGATTCATACCGCTCATGGGTGGAAGGTTCCCTGCTGTAGGTCGCTGTCTGGCACTGAAGTGCACCTCAGAGTTGAGATTATCTTGTGTTAGGTTGTCTGTTCTATAGGCAGGCAAAGCAGAGTTGTCACCTCCACAAAGATCTTCCATGCCACTCAGAGGTGGCAGGTCTGCGTCTAGGGGTCTGCTTCTTTTCCCTGTAGAGCCGTTGGAGTGCTGTAGGGTGTGAGTGAGATAAGGGTGGTTGGTGGGAGATGGGTGAAGAAAAGTTGAGACGGGGTGACCAGGGGTGGGTACACGCGAGTCCATATCCTATAGAAACATTTAATAAAATAATCAGTAAAATATTTACCAATGGTATTTAATTTGTTAACTACATACAGTGTCAAACTACTTTAACAAGAAAAGTATATATTTGTTTTATTTCGCACTAAATCAGACTAAAAAAGAAAAATCCTCGATTACACATAAAAATGCCCTTACCATTTCTAAAGTAAATTATATTTTAACAAATTATTTAGCCGCAAATATAATTTTATATCATAATGTCTAATTTTTTACCATTGTTTCTATTGTCGCAACCGTGCGTTCTATTTAATGGCCAATTTCCAAAATAAGGTAGCATATCTATTATTTACTTGTAAACATTAATTATACTTGCCTCCTAAATTTATTCTTTCACTTTTTATCAGCTGTTGTAAATGCCACAAATACATTTCAATCTAACGTCGTTGAAGGAGATAATTAATTGCACTTAGTTTCGGGTGTTTGATTTGTAATTTCAGTTTAATATGTACTTTTCAGTTGATATTGTAGTATTATTCTACTATTGTTCTACAATAGTTATACAATATTCAACCGAACAGTTGATATTGTATTTGGCTGTATGTCAATAGTAATGACAGAAAAGCTAACGTTAGACTTTTGTCAAGCATTGTGATGGGACGCATAGCACATAAAAACAAGTTTAAATTTATGATTGTAATCTGCAGTTGAAATCGTTGCATTATCAACTTCAACTTCCCTTGAATCCCAGTTTAACAAGGGCCGGGATACGAATAGACTGTCTCAAATCTTCGCTGTCCACCAGCCAATCCCTTATTTGAGACTTTTCCATTCGTTTACATTTTTGTATCAATTTCTGGAGCCTAGGCGCTCACCAACCGAAGGCCCTTTCTGAGTAGGCATGGAACTTAGTGCTTTAGTCGACTTCTACGAAACGTGCAGTCCCTGGTTGGTTGGTCACTTCTTCAAACAACCCGGGCACAACACGTGGAAATCTTTGAGATGTGTTATGAAAACCTCGATAAACCTCGATCTGTCGTTACATTATTTGAATTGATTGGTGTAAAATAAATAAGATATTGCAAAAAAGTAGACACGCATTATAGTGAAATGAGCAACTATGTTGATATTTATCACTTTTAATAACATATATTTAAAAAGTTAGATAATTTATTCCATTTTCCATATTGTCCAGTGAATGTCTGAGATTTTACTCTCAGATCAGCGCGGCTGGGATTCGATCCCACGAGGGTTCAATAGACCTCAGTATCTGCCATTTAAATTTTCATGACGTGACCCCTGCGCTTGTAAGACATTATGAAATAATAAATAATACTAAAATAATAATAAAATAATATAATAATAAATATTAAAATAAAAAGAATACATTGGTTTTAACCGTTTTACCAAGTTAATAGCAGCAGTTAAGATATACATGTAGATAGTTGAATCCGCTTTGGTAAAATAATATATAATGAATTACATAATGATTCTCAAAAAATAATGAATATTTTACGGGTCGCCTAACCCATCACTACCTCCTTTTAATAAGCTGAAGGTGAAAGAGTCACAATCAACTTATTAATTTGATTGCACGGTAGGAAATTAGATTTCAAATTTCAATATTAGTCAATTAGTACAGACTCATACCACTGCAGAGCTACAATGAAAGCATTACCTGCTTTCATATAGCAGATAAAATACAGTTTTATGTCAGCTTCACGTCTCGAAAAAACATTAACGACATAACGTGAACTGAATTTGAACCTTAAAACAAGTGATCCGCAATCGGGCACCAAACTGATCACGCCAATAGCTCAGGCCACAAGGTTTAAGCGAAGCTCCACTCACACGGACAGGGAAAGTGCGAAAGAGCGACAGCGGTAGCGTGCTATATTTGCAAGACTCTTTGTCGACCGTTCAATAAAAGCGACAATTAGTGGCCAACAGAGTGCGCTGTGTACAATACCGCCTGCCTATACAAATATAATAGCGAGTGCGAGATAACACGAGTGTGCTGAAATGTCTAATGCAAAGAAGTGCTAAGGCTGTTCTTGTCTTAACAAGAAAAATGGCAACTAATTTTTTCGTAAATCGATAGGCCATATCTATAATAGTTTCCCAAGAATAATACCGAGAATGCAGCGCTAGAAATAGACATTTTCCTTCAGTGGTGATTACACTAGCTAAAAGCGACATTGGACTTCATGCGATATAAAATTTTCCAAAATTCACTTATGAACTGCACTCCCCGTGTTGTGTCCGGGTTCCCTGTGTTGTGTCCGGGTTTTTTGAAGAATTGACCAACCGGTTACACATGCATATGTCGTAAAAAGCGACTAAAGCACTAAGATCCATACCAACGTCAGAAAGGGCATTCGGTTGGTGAGCGCGTAGGCTACAGAAATTTGCTACAAAAATTTAAACGAATGAAAGTCTCCAATATGGGATTGGCTGGTGGTGTGGTGTAGGGCAATGAGAATTTGAGATAGTCTATTTGTATCCAGACCCTGGGATTGGGATTCAAAGGAGGATGATGGTGATGATTTTTGAACTGAACGAAATATCCAAAATGATATTTCACGCAATCCTAGCCTTGCACCGCTGACGAGTTTCCACATTGTGTCTACCCCAGCAACGACAAGTTTATACACAGCAACACTGTCAGTCTACAGCACAGTATTATAGTGCTGTATTTGAAATACAGCATACACGTACTGAAATGAAGAAAATTATTAAATTCCTGCTGTCATTAATTATTAATGAGCGCAGAAATTTGAAGCAATGAACGAAGGAAAATGAGTCATTAAATTTTCATGAATCCAACTCTTCATCAATCATCGAGGGGTCATCCATCAGTTTTCACATCCCCTCTCGGCTTCACAGAAGCGATATAAGTCTCTTACGAAAAATCACATCAGTATAATTTGTGACATTAAAGACATTAACCACCTAGCAGTTTCATATAAATTTATCTAATATATTGTAAATCACTTCATCAGCCTGTTTAATTTAGTAAGTACGAATCAAGTGACACAAACAACCGCAATAAAACATCAGTGTCTACTAGTATTTAGCTGCCCGAGCAGTGATAGAAAGTTCTCAGAGCAAATAATGATATTAGTGGTGTAACATTACAATAGTGTGTCTCATTGATCATTATTTTAAGTGATGCTAATAATTATAATTAAGTCTATCAACTTCCTCGGATCGTAGAGGTAGGCCTATTACGCGATGAGAGGTCGGTTATGATTTGAGCCCAAGATCTGAAGCTCATCATTGAAACTTTCTACCGGCTAGACTATATACTTCTAATACCAGACTTGTAGTCGAGACCAGACCCCTCGAGACCAAGATCAAGACAACACCTTCGAGACCAAGACCAAGAACCAGACCAAATCAGGAAAACATGCCCCAAGCATGATTAATTGAGTGGTAGCACTTATTAAGAGTCTTAGCAAATGGATGCAGTTAACTGAAACAGAGATGATCAGAGCAACAATAAACAGAGACATATGGAGGAATATGACCATGACCGACCAGGCTTGGAACAATCACGGCACTTAGAGAAGAAGAAGAGGCACTGGTGGGAATAAATTTTAAGACTTCTGTCTACAGGTGTTTTTTAAATTATTCTACTAGCCTACAAGTAGAATTTTTTAATAACATAGCCTTCTTGATAGACTATGCTAACATAACATATGTTAACTTAATAGGGATATTTAGATATTAAATGTTTGAGAGTTATTACTTAATAGTTCCGTTTAATACGATGTTAAGGGCTTCTTGATAAATACAGGCCGAAATATTTTACAAATTGTCGTTTGACTTTAGATTCAATTGATTTTCCCAGCTATGCTTCACATTTTAAAATATCTATTCTCGATTTATTAATCTTTGGACCTAACTTTGTATTGTACAAAAATCGAAGAGCAAGAAGAAGACATCAAAACACGTCATTAAAGTAATATGCAAAGGTCACAAAATTATATGAGACCAAGACCAAGACCGGATCCTTCGAGACCAATACCAAGACCAAGACCATGAACCTTCGACATCAAGACCGGCAATACTCTGTCTCCAGCGTTCTCGAGACCAAGACCAGGTCTCGAGGACAATAAGTCTGTCTTATACATATGCACGTTACAGACGTTTAATGATAGAACCGTCGCTGATTTTGTGTTTGAACTAAGAGCGACATGGCATAGCCCGGTAGCCGCACTAAATGGCGATGCATCAGTCGTTGATCATGCAACACTCTGGCAGGTTACATTAGACGAGCAATGTTATGCTAGAGGTCCCAGGTCTGCTCTTACAATTTCAGGCATCGTTGCTTCGCTGCAAATTGAATTTCACTCAAGTTTTCATCCGCCACACTGCAGTTGAAACAAAGCTAAAAAAGCAATCTGTATCATAGAAATATTGCGTATTAAAATCACTAAAGATTAACATCGTATCCCTCGTACACGATTCCATTCTATAGCTAGGTTAGTGAAGCCAACAAACAACCACCCAAGCAAGTTAATCGCCATTCCTGAAGGCCCTGAACAACCATTTAAACCATTCAATATCTCTACGTGAAACCATTGCTTAACCATTTAAACCATTCAAAATCTCAACGTGAAGCCACTGCTCAACCATTTAAACCATTCAACATTTCTACGTGAATCAACTAATTAACCATTTAAACCAGTAGTGGCAGTAGTGGCTACGTGAAACCACTGCTTAACCATTTATTAAGCCATTCAACCTCAAGCAATTCTGGTTTTCACATTTCGACTTCCCTTCCCTATCGAAAGTCGACAATTTTACGGTAATAAATAGTTTTGTGGTACTTTAATGTATTTTAACACACTGTATTGCGTTACTGTATTGTAACATGATGCAGTGCATTAATGTATTGTAGCGCATTACTGTATTGAAACAAACTGTAGTGCGTTATTGTATTTTAACACTTTGTATTGAATTATTGCACTGTATAGACTGTAGTGCATTATTGCATTGTAAAGCATTGTATTGCATAATTGTATTGTAACACACTATAGTGCGTTATCGTATTGCGACATAATGTAGTGCATTATTGTATTATAACATATTATATTAATAGTATATTGTATCATAAGCATAAGTCTGTCATATAGATGTAAACTTTTATTCCTGATTCAACTTACTAAGACTACTAACGTTGTCTTAACAACTCGACTAGCACAGCACTTATTGTCATGAAATTACATTTATATTATATATATACAGACACAAATACATAATTACCAAATAGGAATTAACAGTAAGAGATATTAACGATATACCTAAATTGCACATGTTACTGAGTCTATAACTCTAACCTGTGTTTGTGTAAAGATACAGCTTTATTCCTATCTCCTGCTATCCTCACAGAGCAGAGCGAATCTTGCTAGTGCTACTGTCTGATTACTAGACTTTCCTCTGTGACTACATGCACGACGCTAGTGTATTATCTCCAAATGACCGAACGAATCCTAAGTCGTTAAGCATTCTAGTTATTATTAGTTATACAGTATACATATTCCGTGTTAATGTTTGATTATTAATTTTTAATAACAACAATTAGAGTACTACAGTCATCAATGACAACATCGAGCATTATTAAGATAAAATTAAGCCAGTGAGCAAACTATTTAGCGTTGTGAAGCAGTGCAGCCTTGGAAAGAAACTTCGGGATTCTGACCTTGACTTTTAATTCATATCATCAACTAATTATAGTTTGATAAAAAAGTGAGACGCTGATCGTAAAAGCGAGCCTCCTTTGAAGCCTCCAATGATATACTATATACATATTATACTATACTAGTACATAATATACTTTACTATAAATGTATAGTATATTAGATTTCTCTCTCTCCTCTCTCTCTCTCTCTCTCACTCTCTCTCTCTCCTCTCTCTCTCTCTCTCTCTCTCTAAATATATATATATATATATATATATATATATATATATATATATATATATATATATATATACACTATATACTGTATACATACATGTATATATTGAATGTCTCAATATCGTAGGGGTAACGTCATGAAGTTTTAAATGACAGATCCTAAGGTGAATTGAACCCTCGTGGGTTCGATTCCCGGTCGCGCTGATCTGAGAGTAAAATCTCGAACATTCACTGGACTAGTTATTCGGAACATGGTCTAATTTGCCTAACGATTTAAACATGTGGTATTAAAAGTGATAGATATCAACATAGTTGATCATTTCACTATAAAGCGAGTTTTCTTTTATACATATACATGCCTATGTAAATAAATTACTGACGGCGTCTGGCGTACTGACTGTCTGACTGACTGACTGACTGACCAACTGATTGACTGACTCATACTCCAGCTGACTGATTGATCGATTGGTGATTGACAGGCTGAGGAGACATACAGCAAACCATTAACATGATCAAAGTGGACGAACTATGACAATCTACTGGCATATGTTAATAAATAGGGGTCCCCTGTAACAGAATATAAATTATGACTTCGGCTTCAACTTTAGTCATGTTAAATTTAAACATTTGTTAGGACTAAAGTTTTAGTACGAAATTCTTTAACTAAACACCAATCCGGCATTCTCTGAGTATCGTGCCTTTCATCAGTAGGCCTATATCCAGACATGTAGTCCTCGAGACCTGGTCATGGTCTCGAGACGGCTTGAGACCGGATTTTGCCGGTCTCGGTCTTGGTCTTGGTCTCGAAGGTTCTGGTCTTGGTCTTGGTCTGGAAGGTTCTGGTCTTGCTCTCGAGCGATTGGTCGAGGATATTTTCGAGACAACTGCATATTAGTTTAATTATTTTCAAGAAGTTGTAAATGGATAATTTGCAAGAATTATAAATGTGTGATATTTAGTACAATGACTTTAATGTCTTTTTCATGCTCTTCGATTGTTGTACACCACAAAGTTCAGTCCAAAGATAAATAAATCGTGTAGATATTTTAAATTATGAAGCAGCTATGAGAAAATAAATTGAATCTAATTTCAAACTGCAATATAAAAAATATATAGTCCCATGTTTAGCAAGAAGCCCTTAAGATCCTAGTACACGGCACTAATAAGTAAAAACTTCCAAAAATGTAATATTTAGGCCTATCAAGTATTGGTTATAACCAATACTTGATAGGCCTAAATAGCCTATCCAGTAGGCTAAGTTATTTCAATAGTCTTCTACCTGTAAGAAAGTAGAATGATTAAAAAAACTCCTGTAGAAGTCTTTATGACAAATTTTCTGCCTACCATTCATTACTAACACCTAATTTTATCATGCTTGGAGCATGTTGTCTTTAATGGTCTTAGTTTTGGTTTCGGTCTCGAAGGTCCGGTTTTGGTCTTGGTCTCAGTCTCGAGGGGTCTGGTTTTGGTCTTGGTCTCGAGTGGTCCAGTCTTGGTCTTGGTCACAGAGTTTTGGTCTCGACTGCAAGTCTGAGTATATATGTAATTAAAACTTTAGAATGCGTCTTGATTCATATTTGGGCTTGGCTTATCACAAATAAACTACCGCAGCCGAGAGTTCCATTTGGCTGCAAAATTTTGAGCGATATACATATACTTATAAAAGTTATTTTTGCTATAATTAAAGAATTTTTACAAATTCTTTTTATTTTAAAATACTTTTGAGAGTATTTTGCAAAATATTACGATATTTTTAAAACATGCTTGAAAATAATTGTTAAGAATACTTGTTGACAAATAGTCCATGTAATGATGTGCACGCATGATACTGAATTTTAACACATAGGCGCGTATTCTACTGTATATAATGTCAGTATTAAGCTACCTTTCGCAGCAATAGATGAGAGTCTAAAATTAAACTATAAAAGTCAGATTTTCAATATACTCAAAAATCTGCTCTATTTAGATCAGCTTAATACTTGAGTTCAACCAAGTGCAGTGATAAACAAAATCTCGAGTTCTCTGTCTCTCCTTTTACACTCCAATCCTCTCTCTTTCTCTCCTCTCTCTCTCTCTCTGTCTCTCTTTCTATCTTCTCTCTAAGTGTGTGAGTCTCTTTCTCTCTCTTTTTGGTTCTCTCTCTCTATCTTTCTCTCTCTCTCTCTCTCTCCTGGCTCGCCACCCCTGACGATAGCTACAGTCAATCCCCCCTCATCAGCTCCATCTTCAGCATTGTCATCTCTTGAATCTTTCCACCTCTCACTCTCTCTCTCTCTCTCGTGCATCCATGATCGATCCTCATCTCTCTCTCTCTCTCTTTCTCTCTCTTTCTATTTTCTCTCTCTCTGTGTGAGTATCTCTCTCTCTCTGTCTCTGTCTCTGTCTCTCTCTCTCTCTCTCTCTCTCTCTTTCTATCTTCTTTTTCTCAGTGTGTGAGTCTCTCTCTATCTATCTTTCTCTCTCTCTCTCTCTCTCTCTATATATATATATATATATATATATATATATAGAGAGAGAGAGAGAGAGAGAGAGAGAGACTTACTTTTTTTCTATCTGTCGCTCTCAGTGTGTGAGTCTCTCTTTCTCTCTCTCTCTCTCTCTCTCTCTCTCTCTCTCTCTCTCTCTCTACCTACCTACCCACACTTGCGTACCTATCTTTCCAGAGATAAAGGGATTTCTCTACATTTGTAGTTCTCTAACGATTTTTTGTTCTTTCACTTTCGTAGTTTCATATTCCATTATGCATCCACTATTGGCATCGTTACCCTGATCTCTCTTGAGAGACGCTGATGTTGTACTAGCTCTCCATTAAACCATCAGACTCTACGATAAAATGATGACGTTAAATGGCTATTCTATTATGGCCATAACTTCTTTGATCTTTGAAAACCCTCAATTGAATAGTTACCTTTTTGCAATTATTAGCCTAATTACTCGTATTAATGTAATTCAATGAATGATTTCGATAGCTATAGTAGGAAACGAGATTATTACAGACTGCTGAAGAGTGTCAAAATTTCCGCCTTAGACTCGCCAGTTTGCTGAGATCTTGATTGATCACATTTGTTAGCCCACTCAGGCCTCACTGTACAAATTGGCATCATTTTCAATGTGATTGCTTGTCATTGTTAAATCAGTGTCCCTTCATCTCCTCGCACACAGATAGACACGCGTACGTGTACACACACTCATACACACACACACACATATACGTACACACGTCATGCATACAACATCACAAGCAAATACATATTTTAGCACGATTGAGTGTGAACTGAGGAAGATCAAGGCAAGCCACTTCGATGTCACATTTTTGTCAAACAATAGGCTAGGGTGAGGTTGGCCTAAAGATTAGGCGTAGACGGATGAAAATGGTTTAAGGCACAGACAAAAATCATCAGACTGGGTTAAGCATGAAACAACAACAACAACAACAACAGCAACAGAGTTAGAGTGCTACTCTCGTTTATGACAACATTGAGCACTATAGTAACAAATTTAATCCGATGAGCAGAGTGTGGGGTCCAAAAGCGATGCAAACCAAAATTCGGGAATTCAGTCTAAGGAAATTAAGTAGTAGAATGGAGGTTTACGTGTTGGTCTCAGTTCTTGTGCAATGATCGAAGGTCAAAGAGAAAAGCCTTCAACCAGTGGTGGATCCAGTGGGCCCAGGGGACCCGCCCCCCCCCCTTAGGCCCGGCGAAAAAGAATTTAGCCTATATTTTCAATGTATCTATGGCTATTTCTCGGCCAGTGTGTCAATATGTTTATAATAGCAGTGAGGAGGGGGAGGTGTACAAGAGGTAACTCAGTTCCACTAGCTCAATTTTTTCATAAATGGGATTAGAGGCCCATATTTGGTATCCTACGAGTCCTGTATAATGGAAGGTGGCCCGAAAAATGTTGACTGTTTCATTAGCTCTCAATTTTCACTTTTACTGTTTAAGAGGAAAAGGGTGTAAGTAAAAAATGTGAAGTCTGTCCCGGAACAATGGTGCAAACAGCCTTGGTTTGGAGGGGCTTAGGCCCCCCTACCGCAAAAATTAGGTCACTTTTGCAATTCGTCTAAATCCGCTGAGTTTATTGAGAGGTGAAAAAATTGACATACTTTTTTCCACAACAAATGTAGGATTTTAGGTATTTTGGGTTTCCATGACTTTAATACGGGTATGAGGGGGGGGGTAAGATACGGCGATACACTCAATCTATGAGCCGAACGCAGTAGTAAAAAAATTTTGAGCCCCCCCCCAACTATATTTTGTCTGGTTGCGTCACATGTCCCAAAGAAGGCGGGTCTTACGCAAAAATTTGTACACTCTCAAATAAAAATTTCGGCTCTCCCTTAAAAATTCCTGGATCCGCCCCTACCTTCAACCGCCTATGAAACTGTTCATACAGAAGGAAAGGATGATCAGGAGAAGATGAGGGGATGCGCAAAGTGGAAGGAAGAGAATTCCAGATCTTAGGAGCAGTGTGCTGGAAGGAGTGCTTGGAGAGCTTACTGCGAGAATGAATGCTAGGTCGCTCTAGAGTAATTAACTTAGAGGACCTAGTAGATGACGGCATAGTCTCTTCAGCACATGTTTTTTCACAACGTTTGGAGTGAATCGATTTGTAGTTATATGTGATGGGGGGACGTCCCTGACATCATCCTTGTATGAGGAAACGGACTTTAAACATAGGCGTAACCACGACCGAAAATCAGGGGGGACACAATTGTGCGAAAATTTCCTTCCGGTAGGTCTAATATTGAACTTCGTCTTTATTCAGCATGCAAACAGTGTTGCATTTGGCATTTGCTATTGTAGTTGGGAGATTCGACCCCCATTTGTAGATGTGCTACCATTTCTGCTAAAGTTGTAAAGTTGTATTTGCTGTGACACAATCCTGATGCCCCTCCCCCATTACAAGCCTTCGACTCTCCCAAACGATCCACCTTAGGAAAATTTAACAAATACAACTTTGTATACAAGCATGCAATAATGTGCAATGATGACCATTCATTGGGATGTCCGTGTTATGCAGAGGTTAAGTTGTAATGGATCAACAATTTTACTACAAAAAAGTAGGCCTAATTAGACCAACCTCCCAACAGTATGTAGATCTATATCTGAATCAGCTAATCAGAGTTTAGCTAGCAGTAGGTAGAAAGTCAATTTCCTTCAGTGGATATATTTTGCAAAATTATTGAATACTTAGGCCTATTGATTATTATCGGTCAGTATTACAAATTCTTTCATATTATCGTAAACTGATAGTTGCATGAAAACGTCTTTATCGCCATGCATGGCACTGCTTGTAATACTTTAACAGCTTAATAGTTGTCGAGTGAACTTAAAAACAAGAAATATTTCTTAAATCAGGAATATTACATGTAAGTTTGAACCTAAATTCTGGGGGACATTCGCATGTGTGTCCCCCCACTCGAAATTCTGATGAGGGGGACCTGTCACCCCTGTCACCCCTGTCCCACCCCCGGTGGTTACGCCAATGTCGTTAAACCTTAATTATTTATTACTATTATTATTTTAGAGAAAGGCTGTCCCACTTGTAATAAGTGGGACATGTAACCTTTGCCCGGAGTAGTGATAGACTTGTGTAGAGATGATGCCTTGTAAACAATGCGTTTTCTGACTTTGAGCCAGTGCAGAGACTTCAGGAGAGGAGTCACATAGGAGTGCTTAGAGCCGAGGAAGAGGGAAGACTGCACATGCAAGGGAATTCTGGATGAACTGTATCTGTCGATCTCACAGTTTGAAAGATTCAGAAACAAGGAGTTACAGTAGTCCAGTTTGGATTGCACGTGAGCAGCACCGATGGTAGAAGCGGTCTCGAGGGTAAGATATGATCGTATACGACGCAGATTTCTGATGTGGAAGATCTCTGACATTAAAGCATAAAGCTAGTAGGATATACATACATACATGTACATTCAACACTGTACAGTGTCACTAGCGTTAAATCGCTGAAATGCTCAGTTTCATTACCAATTAGGCCTATATTTAAAAATAATCAATTCGCTCCTTGTTCATACATCTCTATTATTTGGTGATTTGACTTCTTATTCATATATATATATATATATATATATATATATATATATATATATATATATATATATATATATATATATATATAATTAAATTACTAAAATATTGAACAACAAATTAAAAGCGGATGAATTACGCAACATTTGCAACATTCTCTCAAAAATTATCATGTAATACAAATGCAAGTTGTAGCAATAGATCGTTGAATTCTACAAATAAAGTTACACATTAATTAAAGATCTACATTCTAAATCACTAAATAATTGTAACGTTCAATGAAACGTCAATAATCATAATTATATAATCATAGCACTTTTCAATGTTGCAAAGAAAGAGGAACAACATATACTTACGTGGCGACTGCCCTGTCGACATGACCATTAATTTAAATGAGTTTGTAATCCTTGTTGTGTTTGAACACTTTTTAGCATCAGAGAAAAGATCATTAGTGGAATGGTGCGAGAGATTATAATGATATGTCAAACAATGCTGAGCATAGGTCATTGTCCTGGCTCTAAATAATTGGCTAATTATATCACGCGTTGACAAGCCTGCATAGTTAGTAGAGACATCTGTCGAGTGGCGCATCGAATGATTCTATCTTCATCGTTAGTTGAGATATCTGCTGAATGAACGTCATACAGTGAATGATTCTTTTGATGACTGATGAGCAGTTAAGACATCTGTCGATTGAGCACAGTATTACTACTGTCTAACCACGCATATTGCAGCATTTAATTTGAGACTCATATTCCACTGATGTCTCGTCTTAATCATAGGCGTAACCACGACCGAAAATTTGGGGGGGACACAATCATTGGCGTATCCACGGGGCAGGGGCGGCGCCACCGAGGGGGCCACCGGGGCCAATGGCCCCCCCACACTTTTCCAGGTGGGGGGGGGCAGGATAACCTTTGTCCCCCCAGTTTTGGGTCCTAAAATTACAGAAAATATAATACAAGGAAACTTTTTATAACGTAATAATTTAAGCAAAACTGGAGTTCAATTGATACAGAAAAATTTTAGTGACAGCTGAAAACAGATTTTTTCTGTGAGTTGGCAGATAGATAATTTACTTATTAGGAATTCATGAGGTACAAGCTGTGGATGGTTGTTCAAGTGAAGGCGATCGAATTGTTAATACAAATTTAATGATATGATCTCAATAGAGTCACAGTCACATCTATCGCACACATCCTCCCATGAGACATTACTCTCTTCTTTACCGACCTGGCTCAACCGCTCACAAATCTTTTTCACCCCTCCCCCACCCCCTCTCTTCCCACCGCTTCTCCTCTCATTCACCTTCACTGCCACTAACAGCTACACAAAATGACTGTGTGGCTTTTATACATTGTTCTAAAGAGAAATGAGAGCCAGCGAGCAAAAATATCTAAAGAGATTAGAGATGATAATTACAGTAAAGAAGAAATACGGAAGGAAATCTGTGAGTTCGAAGATCAACGACATCGCAGCACTTTCGTATAGACAGCAGATTGTGTCCTGATAAAAGGAAACATGTTAACACTATGTAGACCTACTTCATGATGACAGTTGTAAGAAAAAATACTGTGTAAATCCGGCCAAATGTCCAACAAGTATTTAGTTCAAATCAGATGTCAATTTGATCTGATGTCAGTTAATCCCTGCCCTTACAGTAAATCCTGCCATTCAGTTGAATTCCTTATCTTAATGTCGTGCAATTAGTTTGGATTCAGCCTCTGTTCAACAGACTGTAGCGTGGCACAAGACAAAGTAGCCAGGGATGGACTTGTAGTTGTATGCATTGCCGAGTCAATCTGCATTCAGTCTGACTTTTGCAGTTAAAGAGTTACGTCTGTCAAAAATACGAATTATCTTTTATTAGAACAACATTAGCATAATATAGGTTGTTTAGCTAATAACGCTTAAATCGTTGGGCTATAATTAATGCGCTTAAGTAATTCGATCAGTCAATCAGAATAACAATTGCTGTATAAGGTAAGCATAAGATAATGTAATTTATTTCTTATTATTGAAGAAATAATCTTAAGTCATTAGTTAGTAAATCATTATTCAGTCGGAAAAAGGTTAGACCCTATTTGTCTGAAAGTAAGCCTGCTTGCTCTACTAGCATATATTAGCTTGGCTTAATAAGTTTTAACTAATGCTTTTCATTGCATGGATAAAGAACCATAACGGAATAAATATATTTCATGTATTTTAGGGACTATATCTATCCGAGATGGATTTCTGATATTCAATACCCCTCCATTAGTGGAATAAGTGGGTCTGGAAAACCTATATGTTCAAACAGCTCAAACAAATTTCGCACCCCCATGGTGTTAGTCGTATGGGCGACACTGAGAAGAAGACCGAGACTTGGGATGCTGGATGATTTGATGACTAATTTGTATGTTAGTATGAAGAAAGAGGCGGAGGATAGAAGTATGTCGAGGAGTATATTCCATGGACTTGCCAAAAAGCAGCGCACTACGATAGGATATACATGTATATATAAATATATACATACATACTTATATTATATATATATATATATATATATATATATATATATATATATATATATATATATATGATGTGCTTCCTTTAATTAAGTTCCTTATGCAGTGTCGCGGCTTGCGTTTTCGCGATTGATTTTCATTTTCTTCACTGTGGCCCCCCCACTTTCAAAACCGTGCCGCCGCCCCTGCCACGGGGGGGCGGGCGGGAGGCTGCCCCCTCCCCCTTAGACCCGCCGATAAAATATTTAAACTATATTTTCTTTGTTTTTATGGAAATTTCTATGTGTAAATATGTATGTAAGAGCAGTGGTTAAGGAGAGGGGGGGGGGGGAACTTAGTTTCCCTAGCATACACAGTACAACTACTGGCTGGAGCCAGTGGCGATGTCGGATCAGTATGTGAGGGGTTCAAATCCTGGGCTAGCCTAGTCACTGACATCGTATTTAAAGTGAGGAAACTGACGTTAACATTAGCTGTACCAGCTTTATCTTTCAAAAATCGATCCACTGGCAGTTGCCTTGCCCTGCACGGTAGAAGCAGCGCCGTGCTCAAATTCCTCGAGATTTTCTAACAAAACTCTGAATGATGCTATGAAATTGCATTTACAACTTTCAGAATTCAAAATCGAAATTAGTAATACTGTATATTAATTCTTACCAGACGTGGCTTCTTGGTCTTAAACAGAAATTTATCCATGACGCAATTATGCAGAACTTGGTTTACTGTCTATGAACAAACTCCATAAGCTAAACCTTTATGCACATTTTTCAGAGCATCTACCGATGGTTGATAAGTAGACCTCTCAAGATACAATATAGGCATATGCAGCCGCAAACTCTAGATAGGTCAATATAGTTTCATCCCAGCAGCTCGACTAGTTGGCACTCTCCTATATTTCGTCACACTCAATTAACATCGGTCGCTCAGCCCTATAGGTTAGTCTCCCATATACTACGAAAGTATGTGACAGAATATAGGAGTCTATGGCCGAGCATACACACTATTACACAGTACAACTACAGCTACGTCAATAATTAATAACATGGAAGCGTATCAGTTTACCACTCGATCTACAGCACGGCTCTATAAATACTAGTAATACTTACACGTGCAGTTATTGAGCGACATTGAAAATACGCACAATTTCTTACATAAAGTATATATATTTGAGCCTAAATTCCGGGGAGGACATTGGCATGCATGTCCCCCCAGTCTAAATCGCCAATGACTCTTAATAGTATGCTAATCAATTGTTTATTTAACGTCAACTTCGTCAATCAGAAAAACCTAGTGGCTTCTCTTCAAGACACTTATTTTATTTTATTTTTCGTATGGTTACATAAGATCTCTCTAATACTTCGTTGGTTACATACATGACCACAGCAAATTAATTCATAGTTCGCTGCTTAGTTTCTGTTTGTGTAGTTTTTGTTATTTCTTCCATCCTCTCCACGATTTTAGCAATCGTTACATTTTGATCACGCTCTGATGGCAGATGCATGGCGCGGATTCAAGAATAACATTCTAGCACCAATGGGTTATTTTTCATTCAAAGCTATTAACACGTTACACGTGGTCTTATGGTGGTCATAGTTCACCCATATCCTCGTAGTAACCACGTCCGACGCAGCTTAACATCTTTCATTGACTCGCAGCTTAACCAAGTGCGCTAAATCCCGCCCCATGTATAACTTGCGGAGTGATATTTTACTTCTTTTATTCTTGAATCCAGTCCAATGAAGGCGCTAGCTGAATGGTGCTCGGAGCTCACAAATGCGCTATTTTAATAGATGGCGTTACAGCAGCTGCTTTTACAACTTTACTGTAATAGTACAAGGAACATTTTAGTCAAACCATTTACCGCATTCCCATATGGTCTAGTGGTTAGGATCCCAGCCTTTCACGTTGGTGGCCCGGGTTCGATTCCCGGTGTGGGAAGTAATTTTAATGGTTCTATGAATATAATTAAGACTAAGAGAAAGCTATAAACCTATTTGGAATTCAGTTTTCCAATCACAAGTATACTATGAGATACTATGAGATGCGGTCTAGCTGCGTTTCGAACAGATGGCTTCCTTCTTAGACAAATGTACTATTCAATCAGCCTTCCAGCTAGAAGAATTTGTATGATTTGTTAAAGTATTGGACTGGATCTCTGTAACTTTCAGTCTGATAGATTGTCGCAATTTTCTGTTTTGTTGACTTCCTATTAGCAGCAAAGCATTCATATATTTAATAGTCGAAAGTTTGTTCATTCATTCCCTCAATCTTTCATTAATAATTTTGACTAATTCCATCATTTGACAAGAATGGCTCATTGCGCATAAAGTAAGAGAGAGCTACGAACCCAGGTAGGCAATGAGAAACCACCTCAGAAGCTATATTTATCATATGGCAGCAACTATTATAGAAAACCCATCTCTTTCCGCCATAGGTCTAAATTTTGACCCGCTTGCCTTGGATCATGGACTTGCACTGTTTTGATCTCGCTTTCTCTTGTGATTTCTGTGTACTCAGTCGTCATCGTGTGGTGCTTTGGCGCCTGTTTGTGTAGAGTCTGCAAGAGACGTCCCTGACTTTGCCTTATGGCAAGGAACAGGACCTTAAATTCTTATTGATTGATTGAAAATAAGATTTAGTATAATTGTGACCTCGTAATACGAATGCAATATACGTTATATGTTGATAGATGCAGAAGCCTACTGTTTGAGAAGCTGAAAGGTATATTGTGACAGAGAGAAATGCAAATTTAGCTTATAATGAATTTTCAAGCGTATTTAGTTACGTTGTAGGTCTGACTGTCCTACATGTATATAATCGTCGATGTTTATACGTGTTAAGCCTTTATCTATAAAGTATAATACCTACATGTAGTGTCAACTGTCATTTAATGCCTATTTTAACAAAGGTCATTTAATGCCTATTTTATCATTCAAACAGCATCTATAGATCATAAGGCAAAATATTTAACGTTGATCTTTTAAAGTGATAATCGGAACTGTATACGGGTCAGTGAAGAATAGACCAACAATGTTGCACGTGTCATACAAGGCGACTAATGAAGACAATGATTATCTACCTCAGAAGCCATATTTTTCCCAGTTGTATGATTGAGTAAGGCATAGCCTTTTGTGAAAGAATTAATTTATAGATATATGCAGTGTGAAAACCGACTTTCAGTAGGAATATGTCTCTTGGACCTGCAACTAGGCAGAATACTAGAGAGAGAGAGAGAGAGAGGGAGAGAGAGAGAGAGAAAGCGAAAGAGAGAGGGAATCGGTAGAAAGAGTGAAGGACCAGGTATATCGCCAGAAGGTAAAAAATTCGACGTTAAAAACTTTCAACAAGTATAGCGGAGACTGTTATATTCTACGGAGTTCATGAATCTACTACATAAGCCTGTATTAGGCCCAATCTATTGAGCCTTTTGGTGTAGCTTTTTAGCTAATTTTAAATTACATTTATCCTAAACAAAAACGCTAAATAAACAACAGCAGCAGTGAAATACAATAGTATACAGCCAGCAATTACAAATCAAGATCTATTATATATACATTTATATATATATATATAAATATAATAAATACACACAAGTAATATATAGCCTATTTGATATCACCGGCGAACATAACCGCACATATACCCACACAGTTACTGAAGCTGATCTTGAACAACACGTTACAAACGGGAAAAGATAAATAAATACTTGAAGCTGAAATAAATTAGACACAAAAATATAAAAATATCGAAAGTTCCATAAAATATATATATATATATCGATATTTATATCAAAGCGGTCTATTAATATACAATGCATGACGTGTCACACAGACTTCGGCCTCTGGCGGTAAAAATTATAATTTATAATCTAATGTATTGACTGGTTCTTTGATTAATTACATAATTATCAGTTCTTACAGATTCAACAGAAGCAAAATAACTGCAATTAGGTGTAAGCGCTAAACAAGTTGTTTACTAGGCCTACATTTCGCTTCCTACTTGACTATACCATGATGAAAGTGATATTAAACATACTTCTGCAATTAGGAACTTTCAATATTTAACAGATGACAACAAGAATTACTTACATTGCTCAGATTAGCCGTTAATAACTAATTCTAAACATTTTAAAGTTAAAGTTTTATTGGTTACATTATTACTAGTCCATTATTTATTTGTTGCAACTGGTACAAGTCGAAACGCGTGGCTGAAAGCAAACGAATTTTAAATCTGACTTTTATTCGACAGATAGCACAATTTACCATGATTTACTAGTTCAACAGATGTCGATAGTTGTATCTATTCATATCTTGTACACAGCCAAGCCTTTTCAATTATCCGCTGAGTGTTGCCTGCAAGCGTTGGATAAACCAAGTTGGATAATATGAAGCCAAAAACTCATGACGACCAGCAAGGAGATCTAAGACTACGAGTGTTTTATACAGATAGCTTGTCGCAGACATCTTCTAAAGACGCAGGAAGATATGCACAGCACTGCCTCATCGGATGCTACGCTAGAGTTGCTGATAGGGTCTTCACATTCATGTTCATATCGCATGCAGAGATACCAAGCATGCCTAACTGACACTTCGCACATTCCTTTACTCATACAATACTTCGCCTATAGTAGGCATTGAGAAGGTTTCTGACAGCTAGCCCGTTTAGAAGCTCTTCGTTTTTCGTCTCAGGCTGACTACAGGTACGACCCTGCGTGCCTACAGGCACGAACCAGCGAGCCTACAGGCACATGTGAGGGTGTGTAGGTAGATATGAGATCATTGGTAGCCAAGGTGATGATTCAGTAAGGGAAGGGCGGTGCTAGAACGATGGGGTGTTCTCAAATCTACCTCGATATACCAGGTCAACCAGAGGGAATGGTACATCTGAATAATAGCAAAATAGGTCAGTTAATAAATCCATAATATTATTATTCCATCTATAATATTATAAATCCATATTATTAATGCATAATATTATTAATCCATAATACGACAACTGGAATTAAGAGATGAATTAAATAAATGCGTTAATAATCACGATTCAATAAAGCCATTTATCAATAGTTAGAAAGAAAGATAAAAGCTGATAAAGCTTTTGTTAACGTCAGTTTCCTCACTCGAAAGCGATGTCAGTGAGCGGCGAGCCCAAGATCTGAAAACCGCACGTACTGATCTGCGGTCGAATATCTTAACGACATCGCCATTGGCTCCAGCCGAAGATCGAAAAGCAAGACCACATGTTTTGCGAATTTAGAAATATATCGCAATATTGTACAAAGAGATAGAGTTGTTAAATCATTAAATGCAGAGGACGCAGTCTCAAGTTCCCGCCGTGATGAGTCCGACGACCCTTTCATTACCGAAATAGACGTTAAACGTTAATGGCTTCGCGTTTACCGTAATTCTCACCAATCAATATACAAAATTAAAACTCATTTAGGAAATTCGAAGTTTCATTTCCTAGAATTTTAACTCAGTATTATCATAAGCCTAATAAACTTACAGTTATCTTTTATAATATGTATTGGTAACTCTGCTCACATAATAAGCAGAGCCTTTATCTTTAGTTTATCTGTTGGTCTATAACTATAAGTTTATTAGGCTTATGGTAATACTGATTCTGAGTGATGCTGAGTTACTGTAGTAAAAATAAGCTCATCGAATAAAATTAATAATGAACATTTAAATATGTCTATGTGTGTAATAAATGTAGCAGGGCCCGATTGGCATTCTGGTTAACCATCTCATTTGACAGAAAATCAGGCGGTTTTAATATTAGGCAAGAAGCTGTTCAATATTCTCTTAAGTCTCACAAAAGTTGCTTTCAAAAATCCTCTAAAATCTATGGTATTGTAATTGTGACCTACATCATTTTTCACAATTTCCTCTAGGTGTTTTAAAAAGTCAAACAACGAAATGAAAATAAATAAAAGAATTAAACTTACCATAATCAGGAAATGAAATAGGATCAAAGTATTCCAATGAACCGGAGTGAGCTGAAGAAATCTTGACAATTTCCTTCACTGTTTCGTCTCCTCTCTGCGATTGATTGATCTTCGTGCAATACATGATGATTGACTTTACGTTGAGCGCTTGGTTGAGACTTGTCTAACTAGTGGATAGAGTCAATCCTTGCTGTATTTGATTAAAAGTGAACTCAACAGGTTTCGACCGACTACCAGGAGGTTTCAAAACACGATGAGGACTGTTAGATGGTCAATGTTCATCTGAGATGATTTAAGAATCTATGTATAGATTTTTCTTTTGGGCACTTCGACACAACGCGACTATCGGAGTAATAAATCGTTACTCTATGTTTACTATGATATCAGCTTTAAATTTATAAGCGTATCCAGTTTTTATAAAGTAGGCCTGTTTCTATTTCGCTTTTACAACTTTCAGATTCTCATGCGAATAAATGCTTACTGCTCGTATTGCGCAGTTTATTTTCTTTATTTAGTAGACTCTTTGTTCGTACATAAAAAATCTCAGAAGTTCAACGAATGAAACGATGGAATGCTTTGTTGCGATCCTTTAAGATTATTGAACTGGACAGTAGTTTTAAGTCTACGCTGTAAAGAGGTTGCGTGGTGCTCGTAGTTAACCTGTTCTGTTAAGGCTTGGTTGTGTGGACCACGTGTCAACTCTGCGCTCTTATATACGCACGCCAGATCTCGTATCGGCCGCTCAGCGATCACGAGAGGCTACTGGGTCCTACACCTACATCGTAGTCCTGACCAAGCAAAGGGGTGAGGGGTTGACCCCGACATGTTTTATAAAAATTACGCAGTATATATTTACCTTCTATCACAGTCTCTCCTACACAAAAACAAACATTTGCAAAATTAGGTCGACAGATCATTGTAACGTTTGATCAAGTCGCATGAATGATTGGCTGCCTAGGTCCAGCTAGCCAATGAGCAGCCAAGTAGCAGCCTCCTGCCCTATGCATGCCTGTCGTCATTAGTAAAAATTGATAAAATGTAAGTTAAATCTCATTCCAAAGGCGCATCATCGCCTCAACTCTCACCTGACTTAATGGGTGATATACTGCTTGTGACTTTTAGCCATGCTAAAATAACACAGAGCTTTTCAAATAATGTAAGAAAGAAATACAAGCTCAATACTTAAAATTTTTAAGCTAAATCATGCCTCCCCATAACGAGAATGATTTATTCGCCTCTACCCCTCCTCTTCTCTCCAGCCCTTCAGCTAAGTTCGGCATTGCTGAAAGATAAACTCACCGACGGTCTACATGAAAAACGCCCGAAAATATCAATCTCCCCTAAAGAATTTCTGACTAAAGCCCTACCTTCAACTATCCCTCCTATCGCTCGATATTATATACAGGCCAAGTTATTCTTGTATCATTTAGGGGAGCGGATCTTGTCAGTTTTTCTTCTATTGTTCCTCTGTACTTTGCTCAACGTGATATAAAAAATTAACTTTGTTGTTTAACAATTATCATGTTTACCAGTGTTGTGTCCGGGTTGCAGAAGAATAGACCAACCATGAACTGCGCATGTTGTTACGGCAACTAATCACTAAGATTCAAACCATCATCATAAAGGGCATTCGGTTGGTAACCGACTAGGCTCAAGAAATTGTTATAAAATTGCCTATTTCCGATCCTAGTTAAACTAGGATGCAAGGGAAGAAGACGACGGTGATGATGATGATGATTATGATGACGATAGTGACTGTGATGATGATAATGGTTATGTCGATGTTGTTGTTAAACAATTATCACTTGCAATTGGCATCGATATCAAGAAAGATTTATTATCGGAAAAAGTGAATAAATTACTACTGCATATTAAGTAAACGTCAGTAAATAACTATATTAACTAAAGCCAATCAATCACTCAATAAATAAAGCATCATGTATTCAGCAACCGTCCAACAAGAAATTTAGAGACAAAATAAATATGAGGATGAACCACTACGAAGATTCGACAATTACATGTATCTTGAAAACTGTACGTATCTCTTCAATGACTGATTGAAGTCTAGACACTCACAGAAAAACGTAAGTCCACTTTAAGCAGACAAAGAAAATAAGCAGAGATCACGTTACGCGAGCGTCAGATGCGATATAAAGTCGACACCAAAGTAAACTCTATTAATTAATATTGTCTAGCATCATGTGGCTCAATGCTAGGAATTGAGTTGTGTGGCAGACTGCACGTCATCAACAGACAATATATTATTCGACTGAACAGCTTGTTGCATTTTGGAGTTAAGACGTTTTACTTTCTGATTTGTGGCTACTAGTAGTTAGGATTTCCGTCCATCACAGGCATTTCCGCTAAGGTAATTTTCTTTAAATGCGTCATTTGCGCGGTCCTATGATCGACAGGTGCGTGTCTGAGAGATACACATCGACCTAAAGGTCAATGCACGAACAGGCAAAAACAAGCACAACTATGATCAGGGACTCGGATTTACTCTTAAATGTCCTATTTTCCTCTTGGCTCCACCCAAAATGGTATATGCGTGTATGTCGTGAGATTGTGAACAAATGCAGGATATCGAGTATTCTGTCATCACCATCGCACGTGAAACACGACATTAAATCTTATTGGCGCTAACAAGCATCTATGCTTCCTGACCCAGTGTGCTATGGTTATGTTATGCTTTATTTACTTGTAAATATCGCACTATTAAATATCTTCATTAGTCAATGAGAGAACTTTAAAGGAAAATAAATAAGGATTTCACTATTTAGCCGCAGGTGAATATATAAATCTGATGGATACGTGAACAAAAGGCCTACGTGATCATACGTGAGTTTATTTAAAGAAATGTCTACATGATGAATCAATCAAAACAGCATTAGACGTCTACAATTTAAATATCTGTTTTGTGTATTTGGACGACAATGCAAAATCAATGTAGAACAAAACTTTAAGATTAAATTTTTAAGATTAAATTTACATTAAGATGCATGGTTCTTATGTTTAGTTATTCTTAGCATTGCTTTGAAAAATCAATGAAATAGTAAATTTGATTGGATTCAAAATTGGCAGTAGTGGTAAAACCATTTGTGAGTTTCAATTTGTTTTATTAAAGCTAACAATGTTAATTATAATTCGTGTAGCATTGATGCAATCAATATTCAAAAGCATAATATCTGTATGAAAAGCAAAATTCAAAATGAGTTAATTAAGTGGAAACGTGAGCAACAAAGGGTAGACAATATAGACCCAGCCATCAAATGCTTCAGAAATATAAAGCTAAATAGAATTTTAAAAATTGAAATGAACAGTAAAACGCGTTTTAAATTATATTATTTTGAATGTTTCCAATAGATTAGGCAACTATCGATTTCGCAATTTTAATTTCGTTAAAGTGTATTCTCACTTATATTTTGATGTAGGCCTTTAAATTAAAAAATAAGATAGACACAACAACAATAATTTTTCATGTTGGGTCGATAATTTTTAATTTTATTAACCCTTTTTCACTTCTAGTTAGTAAACTGCTCTGTTTTGATCGACATTGTTCCCATATTCAAAGCAAGAAAATACAAGTAATTTATTAAGTTTGTGAAATGCTACCCTATGTTCAGACGGTACAGAAATCAACGAACAGTATTCTGACTTCAAATTAAAGTATGGGCTGATGGTCAGTAGCACTCCTCATTGTTACAAAATTAACATTACATTCTTGAGATTCTTTAAAGTTTTTCTTTACAACTAGATTTTTCTTTCTTCTATAACTCTCCCCCTCTCATCTCTCTTTTCATTACTTTTACTCTCTTTATGTCTCATTGTATTTCTCGAGATGTCTTTATCTCTCTAAGTCCGAGTCTCGGTCTCTGTCCAATATCACTGCCGCCAAGTGACTGCGCTGTTGTCTCTCTCCTTCTGTCTTTCTCTATTTCTATTTCTCTTTCTCTCTCTCTTTCTCTCTCTCTCTCTCTCTCTCTTCCTCTTTCTCTCTTTCTTTCTCTATCACTTTCTCTCTCTCTCCTTCTCTCTGTCTCTTTTCTCTCTTTCACTCTCTCTTTGTCTCTTTCTCTCTCTCCCTCTCTCTCCCTCTCTCTCCCTCTCTCTCCCTCTCTCTCTTTCGCTCTCTCTCTCTCTCTCTCTCTCTCTCTCTCTCTCTCTCTCTCTCTTTCGCTCTGCTACATTCATTCGTTTCGCTTTCAGTGATCGTTTATCTTTTTATATCTTCAACTCTCATTCTTGGTTTCTAACTTTATATCTTTGTCAGTTTTGTAAGTTTTTGTTTTCAATCTTTTTCTTCTCTCGTTATCTCTCATTCTCTGTGTATCTAAATCATCTAGCTTTTCTGTCCGCCTCGCTACCAGAACCGTGTAGTCAAAATGGTTAATTAATTAGCGTGGCGAAAGTGGCGAAAGTTAAAATTGAAACTCCTTAATTCTAAAGATTTACGAGGTAGCAAGATTATAGAGAGGAGGAGAAGCTAGAAGATGACAGATAGAGAGCGATAGAAGGAGAGAGAGAGAGAAAGAGAGAGAGAGAGAGAATGAGAAAAAAGAGAGGGTGAGAGAGAAAGAAGGAGAGGATATATAAATATGGGTATAGAAGGGATTTTTTGACTACCCGTATGTTCATTTTCTTTATTTGAGGACTAAACATGAAGAGTTGAAGTATAAAACATGTAGCAAAATTGAAAGCAATTAACGGATTCCTTAAGAATTCAAAGAAAGTTCACACAAAATGTGAAATATAATAGAACATAACGTGAATGTCATCACATATGTAAGATGCATGCGATAACAGAGAATGTCCTTTCACATATATTTCTCTTATTGTAAGATCCACAAGTGCATATATAATAGATTCGTAGTAGCGATAACATCTCTAGCACAAAGCGAATGTTAACCTCGCAGTACTCTAAGCTGCAATCAAGCCTATGCAAATGCAGGGCTTTACAATGGGAGCGAAATATGTGAACTACATTGTACTTCCAATGAAAAAACCTAACCTTAAAGTCCATGGGTAACAAAGGATAAGCTACATACGTTTTTTCATCAGATTTCACATCTTGATGAAAACTGTCGTATTTGATGGTCTTTCGCTATGTTCAGAACTTTGAAGTACTCGAAGAACAGGGAGTAGGTCGATATACCAGTGATGAGTAGCCTAAGTAACCCTAATTGTGAGTTTCATGAGAGTGCCAACGCCACAAGCAATATGTACGTTAATTAATTAATATGTGATTAATTAGAGACATATTTATGGTTTTCCTTGCACTCATCTGAGGCGTACCCTATTTCTTCTATGTAACATGTAGATCAGTTGAATCAAATTATCGAACAATAGTTTTTCTATGGACTCAAAAGGTTACAAATGAGGAAGTTCTGGCGAGAGTTGGCATAAATAGACAGTTGATAAATGTATTAAGAAACACGAAGAAGAGTTCGAGAGGACACATTCTAAGGGGGAAGGTCTATTAATAGAGGTCACAGAAGGTAGAATGAAAGGAAAAAGGGGCAGGGGCAGGCCGAGTTTAGGTATGTTAGATGATTTAAAGACCCACTCATATGTGGAAATGAAGAGAAAGGCAGAAAACAGAGAAGAGTAGAGGCGTTATATACCATGGACCTGCCATTAGGCAGTGCACTAAGAGAGAGAGAGAGATAGTTCTTCTATTTTAACTATACATGTACATGTAGGCCTGCATTGCACAGTCTTACACTACTTAAATTTATGCCAATTTATAATTATTTACATATTTATTTATATAAGCTAC
This sequence comes from Enchytraeus crypticus, assembly GCA_905160935.1. Lineage (NCBI taxonomy): Eukaryota > Metazoa > Annelida > Clitellata > Enchytraeida > Enchytraeidae > Enchytraeus > Enchytraeus crypticus. The sequence goes on from CAJHZI010000186.1 coordinate 891,158, forward strand.
TATTCTTATCATTCTGAAAATTAGTTTTACTTTGTATTATTTGTTGTCATTATTTTTATTCGTTCTTTTTTAAAGTTATTATAATGACAAAGTTTATTATTGACTATAATGACAAAATTTATGGTGTATATACATGTATACTTAATATGCACACACACACACACACACACACACACACACACACACACATATATATATATAATTATGTATAATATACGTAATATAATATATTACTATTATTTATGAAGTAGTCTACACTAACATAATGCAAGTCAGAATACTTTTATGAATTTATTAATATACTTACTTACATTTCTCTTATACAACTGATTCTGAACTACAGCACCTTCTCAAGAAAATTAAGTCATCACTTACACTTTTTACAATTAATTAATTTAGTAACAAAAGTTAACCTGCACAGATTGTGTATATTACAATTGTTTCTCTTAAATTCGGAATTAAAATCTTAAATATATGTCATTATTTAAAGCATGAACTTAGTTGGAAGATTCTCAGACAATCACGTTCGGTTGTCACGAGTCGATATTGTAATGTCTTGTGGTTGATGACTAACCATAAGTAATTCTCGATACTAGGCTGGTTAATGGTTATATGGCCGTTGTTTTCGATAAAGGCCCTATAATATTAGGCCTATATGTGGACTACGTTATTGATTCATGGATGTAGGAGCATTTGCCCCTCATGTTATTCAAAATGAGAAATGATGTTGTTAACTATGTCATATTTATTTAAAGTCCTCGAAACTGAGAAATTTATAAATACAATTCTATTTATTTTAGTGCTCTTAATTAAATAAAATTAATTAATTAGCAAGTGGCTGATATAACAAGGTGCGCATCTACATCTCAAGAATATTATCTAAGCAACGGATTACAATGAACATGTATAATTTATTTCTATGACAGGATGTGTTGTGCTCGGGTGTGGTTGGACCACTGCAGAATAGGGCAACCGCAAACAATCTGCTGCGTGCACGTAAGAGGCGACTAAGGCAGGAGCTGAGGATGGCAAGAGGGACCCACCTCGCCATGAAATATTTTCCCCAGGATTAAATGGTAATTAGTCCTTCTAACTGAGGAAGGTCACGGGAAACCACCTCAGAAGCCATACTTTTTTCAAACTATAGCTACTTAAGGAATGGATAGGGCATAGACTTTATGAAGGGATTAACTTCTTGATTTAAGGAGTGCTCTTATGGAGCGAGAAAGCAGACTTTGAGTATGAATTTTTATGAAAACTAATTTTCGAGATATCATAAAATACATGTTATTTTAATATGATGTACTTTTGTTAGCTTGCATTCGCCATATTGTTATAATATACAGTGTAAGATTAATAATATAATATTAGTTATAAAATGCTGCATAAGCATAAGCATGCTGAATAAGCGCCCATTGCTTGAATCATAATTACAAATGTAGACAGCAATAAAATACCCATACACATGTCTAGTTCCTAAAACAGTCAATATCCTCTAAGTATGTCGTCAGCCTCTGACCTGCATCATGCATGACAAGGCGATAACTAATCAAATTAATTGCGTTAGATTGTTTTTTGAATCATCACTGATTGCACAACGCTACATTGAATTGCACAATATATTAGCTTGTTTAAGCTAATTATTCAATAATCGATATTAGTCGGATAGTTTTCCATGATTCACATTCTTGTGTTTGTTCCGATGTTACTTATGGATGTGTAACTTAGAGCGACTACTGGAGGAATTTTGTCAATTCACGCTTGACTCTAATTTGTGAAACGAATAGTGAAATAATCTTGGTAAGGAGAGTCAGTCTTGATACATCTCAGTCATGCTACATCTCATCTCAGTCATGCTACATCTCATCTCAGTTATGCTACATCTCATCTCAGTCATGCTACATCTCTTGCTTCATTCAATACTGGCATTATATAATTCATAATAACAAGCGATAGCTTAGAGCTCAAAGAATTGAAATGCAAAGTGCTCAAAAACATCACGGATGATTTATTGAAGGCGTACATCACATGAACACAGAGGTAACTAATTATATTTATATTAAGTAAAATTAAAACGTTGCGAAGATTGTGCAATTTCTAAAGAAAAATGTCTGAAACTGCTTATTTAAATGATTCAGTTATTACGTCGACCACTACTCATATCGGGTCAATAATTATAATAATGGTGAGTAAGCGCACTCAATGAACTCTAAAATATTTATTGCTAAGATCATTCTATACTGTTACTATTAGAAAAACTGTATGAATGAAACATCTCTCCGCCTGCTTCAGTGAAACATTTTTCTATCTGAGCGGAAAAATGTCAAAAAAAACTATGATCCAGGAGGAAATAAAGATTTCAAGTCACTAGGGCCCATCATTTATTCACGGGAAGGGCGTTTCAATGTTTTTTTTAAATAGTTTTTAAAGTTTTTATTAGACTATTTTTATAGCACTAGAAAGCTAGACTTGTCTAATCTGACGCTAATCGTAACGCATAGGTCCCCATCAATAAATCAATCACGTTACATTTCACGCCCTTTTCATCCCTCAGAATGATGTCAGGAACTTTGGTTCCCGGACAAAAGCCCCCCCGGACAAAAGCCCTCCCCGGACAAAAGCCCCCCGGACAAAAGCCCTCCCGGATATCATAGATATACACATAACATATTATGTTATTGATAAACACATAATACATAATAGAGGAGACATTTGTTAACAATGGAGTTTTTGCTCTTATAGTGTATTGAATTTAATAGGGCCCACTTAAATATTCTCAACAAAACGAATTTCGGCATGAGCTTTCGAAACGGTAATACATATTGGCTACAGAGAATTTGGCCAATCGCAAACGTTCTTTTATTATTTGGAAAACTGAAAACTATACCGTCTGATAGGCTGATGCCTCATAATTTGACCTTCGCTACAGCGGATAATCAGAGCTGGAGATAGTTAATTGTGTGCATCTTCAATTGATATCTGAGAAACGAGAAATACTAGCTTTACATAATAATAGGCCGACTATAAATGCACATAATTATACTGGAATTTCACATAATTATACATCGTGATTTATAAATAATATAAAATAATTTTGAGGCTATTGAAGTGTTACACGCTCCGTAGTAGGCTATATGTAGTAGGCCTATACATTTATTTATGAATATTTCTCATATCTCCGATCATTCATGATCATGTACGTCACTAGAGTGGGTTCAATCATGCAGCTGTTAATCTTATACATGTACACACACACACTCTCTCTCTCTCTACTAGTCTACTGGCAGGTCCATGAAATGTAACGCCTCGATCGACTCTTATCTGTCTTTCGTTTCTTTCTCATGCTCACAGACAAGAGGATTTTTAAATCATCAAGCATGATATACCATTATTCTTGGGGGATTCTGATTATGGCGAGGCAGACCCCTATGCCTTCCTCAGCTTCTACTAACATTTACTGGGCAAGGGGCGTCAAAACTACAGAATTATAACATCCAAATAACTATGTTCTTTTGTTCAACTGATCTCTGAAGTCCGGGGGGCAAATTGTCCGGAGGGGCTTTTGTCCGTGGGGCTTTTGTCCGGGGGGGCTTTTGTTCGGGAGGGCTTTTGTCCGTACACCGGAACTTATACATGTATGTTCTGCTTATGCCTAAATAAATTTGGCTATATTTCGTTAACTTTGCGCATACATCTAACTGATATGATAGAGGCTTTGATTACAACTTAGCATTGCCAAGTAAGTTTGTGCAACAACATGAAACGAGATAGCATAGATTTCAAAGTAAAACTATTGACCTATAGACCTAGTTATAGGCTATCACGTGTAGACGTGATAGCATATAAATCGATCATATGCCACGTGAGGATTCAGTTAGGCTGTCTGCAATGTTAAACACTCGCTGGCTAGCATTGCGGTAAAATATCTCCAAGGGCTTTAAGCTGTTAAAAGTAAGTCAATCCAAATTGACGTATATACTGTTGCTAACTTCTGAATATATGTATATTGCATAGATTTAATACAAGCATTTAAAAAGTTCTACTTGACAAATGCAGAGATAAATATTCACAAAAAATACGGATATAAAAACAGCATTCGTGAGCAGCGGTATATTACTTACCTTATAATTATTATTAATTTGTTATGGATCACCAAGGCGTTTGAATCCAAAGAATAGATTACATCGAAAATACGTGTAGTTCTGTATAGTTTTTATTACGAGATAAATTTAAAGTTACATGTAAAATGAATTAAAAATTAAAGATTAACAAACATCCATGTCTACTACAATACTAGCTCGCTCTTATCATACATATTTTCATTGCGTGGTAGTGAGAGGGCAGCTTAAACTGATGGAGTAGCAGCTTAAAATGGTAGTGGATTAAGCACACTTAGATAATCAGTACACTTTTTGGATTGGAGTAGCTGGGGTGGAGGCCCATTTATTTGGGGCAACTGCCCCTCCCATGCCCCCGTAGTTACTCCCATGTACACGAATATAAGCAGCTCATCGACTACAATACGTCCACTACAATACTTTCTCGCTCTTATATGAACAGCAGCTCCTGATCCTAAACGTAATATTCTATGTACTTCAATGATATCGTCTCTGATAATATAATTATCACATCGTATCAAAATCACATCATATAATAATATACCTGTACAGCCATACTTATCACTTCTTCTTCAGTGCCGTGCAAAGTGGCAGGTTCAAGGTACATATTCATACTCAAAGTCTGCTTTCTCGCTCCATAAGAACACTCCTTTGATCAACAAGTTAATCCCTTCACAAAGTCTATGCCTTATCCATGAAAAGAATGGCTTCTGAAGTGGCTTCCCGTTGCCTTCCTCAGTTAGATAGATTAATTACCATTTAATCCTTGGAGAAACTATTCTTGGTGAGGTGGGTCCCATCTTGCCATCCTCAGCTCCTGCCTTAGTCGCCTCTTACGTACACGCAGCAGATTGTTTGCGGTTGCCCTATTTTGCAGTGGTCCAGCCACACCCGAGCACAACACGGGGCCTTATCACTATCACATCAATTCATAATCATAGAACAACCATGGTTAACACCATCAAATCACATCCTAATCATATAGCAATCATACTTATCACCATCACATCATATCTTAATCATATAACCGTCATATGTATCATAATCGCATCATATCATAATCATTTCTTCATCAATCTTCAGTGAACTGAAGGAAAATGAACCTGCCACTTGGCAGTGCACTGAAGAAGAAGAATATCATAATCATATAGGCCTAATCATCATAATCAAATAGGCCTAATCATCATAATCATATAGGCCTAATCATCATAATCATATAGGCCTAATCATCATAATCATATTGGCCTAATCATCATAATCATATAGGCCTAATCATCATAATCATATAGACCTAATCATCATAATCATATAGACCTAATCATCATAATCATATAGGCCTAATCATCATAATCATATAGGCCTAATCATCATAATCCTAACAAGTTTATGTTTACCATCAGGATTAGTCTTCTGTGAACAGACTTACACAGTTGAAGTTATCCACAATTTCACTCCTACTTGTCTCTACCGGATCTAAAATCCTTAAAGGAATTGGAATACGCAGCATATCTTACGTACCTTAGTGAAGTTATGCTGTAAATCTACAAGTTACATATTTTTGCAGTTGCTAGAAGTTGATTGATTTGTTTGGCTTGAAGAGTTATTGCGCAGTGATGAGGTCGATATATAAGATGGCGATTGTTTGAATGTCGAGTCAAGGTCTAACTAGGTCATAAGATCACCTCGCCTTATTTACAACACCAGATTGTGGGCGAGATAAAACTTATCTGACATTTCTCACTGTTGTTGATACCTCTTTCAGTAGTTTGGAAAAACGTTATATTTAAATTAACGAATGCAGCATGTGCAACGAAGTTTTAAGTATGGTGTGCTATTTGAAGGCGAATTTCATGAGAATTCGCTTGAGTTGAGGGGAAAAGTTGTGTTGATTTTTTCGATTTGTATCGAATCCGTTCTATCGATGGCATGCTCACTAACGATAGAAATAGTAAATATCGAGCTAGTATTAGAAAGTACTTCCCTCTCACATTAAAATTTACAGAGATGCGATATACTAGAAGCCGCGTAATTTATCATTGTTGTAGAAAATAAAAGTGAAATTTAAACTGTGACTAAGTTCAAACTAATAAGGCAAAAAACCAGACCAAGCTATTATTTTGCAATCACAATGTGGATGTCTTAAGTTAAATTAAAGCTGTAACACCATCTAAATTGAAATCGATTCAGTGACAGGAATTATATACAGTATCATTCTATCTAGAGTTCTGTCAAGCGGCAGGACCAAGGTACATATTTCTACTCATATGCATCTTTTCGTGTTCCATAAAGAGCACTCCAGCAATCAACCAGTTAATCCATTAACAAATGACTATGCCTTATACACGCCTTAATGTAGCCTATAACTTGGGAATAGCATAGCTTCTAATTTATTTTCCCTTAGCCTTCCTCAGTTCTTACTCATTCGCCTTTTTCGACACGTGCAGTGTACGGATGGTTTATTCTTCAGTGTCTCAGGTACTACACGGGAATATGCAACATGTTATAATACAGTATGTAATAAGAAAAAACAGAGATTTTGTCCTCGAGACGTCTCCATTGTTTAATGCTTTTTTAATGAATATGGCATAGTAAACAAACTATCTTATAGCTAACACAATACCAACACTGTAAAGCCATTGTTCGTAAAATGTTTAATTCTTATACAATTTCAGGTTTACTTATGATTTGATGGAATGAACCGCAAATTAGCTATGTAGATGATTTCGCAATGTGTTTATAGCCTTCAATGGTCTTTATTTAATAGGTTTTCGTTTTTGAACTCAATAGTGTCTATAAAGAGAAGACACTGTAAGATAATTTAGCGATGAATTACAAATGAGTGTAGCTACTCTTACTTCAACAGCAATTGCTATTTAAGTACGCAAGTATTTTGCAGAAGTGTTTTCCAAACGATAGTGGATATCAGTGCACATTATCATGTAGGCCCTATGTCAAAATATTGCATCATTTCTGATGAGCTTCGCTAATTTGTTTAACAACGTCACATTGTATCTGAGGCCTCAAGCGAGTCATCTATTACATTGTGAGCTCAATTAACTGTGCAGTTCAGAATATATGTCAATAAGAATAAATAGAATTGAAAACTCTATAGTATAATAAAAGAATATATAATTAGAAGAAATCGATAAATATTGGATGCACGGAGTAACATGATCAAACAAAACAACTGATCTCAGGGGTACCAACCCAACATAGAATCTGTGAATAAGATAAAGTCGACCTTAAGTCACGAATTCAATACAGTGGATTGCATTAGCAGACTAATTAAGGTGATTTTAAAGGCCTACTGAGAAAATTATTGTGCTTTCTGTATAATAGACTATGTAACAAATCTGTCGAATAATGTCATGCCATGTTATTTCACTATGTTAAGCCAAAGATTTCACTATGATGTTCCTCCATAAAACTACTATTCTTCGCCATTTCATCGATGTTCATTCGTTTTCTTCCTTCTGTTCTACCATACATGTAATTCCCGCAGCCTTTAAGTCTTCTTCGAAGCAGTCTGTCTATCTTCTTTTTGGTCTTCCTACTGTTCTTTTTCCATCTGTTTGTAGTTAAATATCTTTCGATGGTTACTGTGTTCTTCCATGCTCAGCACATGTCCAGCCTTGTTCCTTCTTCTTTTCTTGATGTTTCACTTATCATTTGTAGTTTTGTCCATATCTAAATATTCTCATGTGTTACGTTCTCTTTGTACTTGATTCTTAGTATTCTTTTGAGTCATTTGTTCTCGGTGGCATTCAATTATTTTCCATTGAGTTTGTTAATTCCCACGATTTATATCCGTAAATTATCACTGACATCACGCAGGAGTTAAGAATTCTTAGTTTAATCTGAAGTTTGACATTATGATTTTCTGCAACTTGCTAAATATTGCTCCTGCTAGACGATTTCATTTCTGAATTCTGATCATCCTTCTGCATTAATTTCGATTCCAAGATAAATAAACTTGCTGCAAATGAATCGACGTTTCACTGTTGTGCAAGCTTTTTAATTCTTTGCTATTGACATCAATAATTTGGCTTTACTTGTATTAGTTCTCACTCCAAACTCTCCACTTCCTTAAGTCATTGGCTTCAAAGTTCCAATATTCTTACTGGGCTCTCTGCAATCAGACAGTCATCGTCAGCATATTCTATAAACACTGTAGTGCTTCACGGATATGATACACTTTGTCGTGTTTTGAGACTTTTATAAGCGTCTTTATTTCACCAAAAAAGGACTTTTGACTATGATCAGCAGATTTCTTGTTAAACTATTGTAGACGACAGCAGACGTACAGGTTATACTAGCGTTGTGTGATGACTGATATCAGATTCCAGCTCTCGGTGGGTATTGTTAGAAGGGCGTGCTCGATAGGTGCAAGTTTTTGATGAGAGCATCACGTGAGAGCTGAACATACTGATAGTAGTAACTTTAAATGCTGACTCAATAATACAAAGACAACGTGTATTGTATGATATTTTATAGTAACGCTGTGTGTGGGCGATGTTTGGAATTTATTATATGTGGACAGTTACCTCCGAGCAATCACTAAAGTTGTCTAGACTTCATACATAATATGGTGGCACAATGCTGTCGTATCAATATGAATTTGCTTCCAAGTCATTATTTGTAATCAATGTTATCATTAATCATTTTAATAGTTACTTTCAAATGAGTAAAATTTGCAAATTATATCGATTGTAAAGTTCATTGGTCCACTCCTCTATCATAAAAAACCTATGAGAAATACTATTAAGCATAAAGTCATCATCATCATCCTCTTCCCCTGAATCATAGTCTAACTAAGGTCGGAATAAACTTTTCCATGCTTTTTATAAAATTGTGTAGCAATTTCTGGAGCCTAAGAGCTTACCAACCGAATGCCCTTTCTAACAATTTTTATCATCATAAGATAGGCCTAAGTACGAAAAATCATCACAATCTCCTGCAGTGATCAGCTAGCACGATTCTCTGCAACTAGAATGTTCGCAGTAACATTAATATAATGTAATTTTATGCTCATTAAAGCTTACAGTATGATACTATTCGGTGTTATAAATTTTTTCCTAGTAATTATTTTCTGTATCACGGGACAATCACGGTGAATTTTCTTATAAACATTAACTTCCTGAATTATATTTTTTAAATAGCACTTTCTATATATGGTGTGTAAGCATAACATATAATATAGCAACAATCAAAATGCTACTGTCGCCGATGACAACATCTATTGTGACAAATTCAAGCCGCGTTGAGCAAAAAGAAGGTCCAAAACAGTGCAATTCCAAAATCCATAAAACCAGTCCAAAAGTGAAAGGAATTACAGAAAGCGAAGTTGACGTGCTGGTCGCAACTCATGGACACTTGACAGAAAAGAGATATGGAAAAAGTAGGTCTTTAACTGCCTATGGAACTGCTCACTGAAAAGCAAAGGCTAATGTGATTCAAACGATGACAATCCTGGGGTGAAGCATGCAGGAATGAAATAATAGATAGCTTAGGGCGTTAAGATAAGTTAGGTTTCACAAGAGTAAATAATTTTGAAGACCAGTGTATATAGACACGGTATAATTAATTAATTAAAATTAATTAATTAATTAAGTGGAAATGTGTTAAAATTGGGTCATCAAATTGTTTTTCTCTCGTATCTTGCAAAACCGAGGTATTTCTCATTTATAAATTTTTTGAACAAATGCTATTCATACTGATGAATTGACACTTAGGCATTTAGACATGAGTAATAATAATTGAGACTTTTACAGTTTAGTCAATGAATCAAAAGTTACTTAAAAAGAATAACAGCGCTTGAATCGTGCAAATCTGATTGAATTTAAAGATTTAAAGATTTTTAAATGTATTAAGTAAAGAAAAAGCCGCATCGTGATTATTTAGCAAAGAAGACTTTCGGTTAAAAGAAATATTTTAGTTATTACATACAACGCCGAAACGATCTTACAAGCACATCCGTTCACTGTCTAGACAGTGGTCTCTGAGCATAGAGCATTGAAGGGAGTAAATGGACATTATTCAATCTTGCAATAATTGGCAACAACGTAGTAATTTAAGCTTTCTCTCTAGTATTAACTTATGAGAATTCTGCAGATTGCTCATCCGATATCTGATCAAACATGCATTTTCAGCTCTTCAGTTTTAAAATTTCAGTGTTGCGCATAATTTTGAGTGTCTAGTTTCTAATTCACTATTTTTAATTATTTTTTAAATTTATACATGGATATGTATAGAGAGTATAGGCATAAGTTTTGAGTTTTTAAAATTAAATAATTCGTATTAATATTTCAAATTTAACTCATTTTATACTATTCTTTAATATTTAAATTTCTTGAGCGCCTAAACTTTTTCGAGTAATTAATCCAAGCAGATTAGCTGAATATCATAATGTTATATATATCATCAGATTAATCAATCAGCCCATGCTTTCAATGGACGTAGAAACTATGCCGCTCAAGCCGTGCGGTCAAAATCATATTTAATAGTCAAATAATTTATCTTAAGTATTTACTTCTCACTCTCTCTCTCTCTCTCTCTCTCTCTCTCTTTCTCTTAGTGCACTGCCTACTGGCAGGTCCACAGTATATAACGCATCCACTCTTCTCTGTCTTCCGCTTTCCTCTTCATTTCCACATATGAGTGGATCCTTAAATAATCTAGCATTCATGTAATTGACGGAGAGCGCCCTGAAATTGAACCCTGCACCTGCTGAGTGCTGATCCACTATAAAATAGCATGCCAACAAGCCACCGGCTTAACCTAATTTGGACTATCTAAAAAGTGGAATTATAGAGCAGTTAGGCTGCTTCTTGCGTATGCCAATACGTACTAAGCAGATCTTTGGATTCGATTTATTACAATTTGATATTTAGTACAATTTAATACCCTTAGATGTCACAGAAAATGTGCTACTAGCGCAAGGGTGAGGTGAGGTGGTAGGGTGTAATACAAGAAAATTGAATGTGTGAGGAAGAGTAATGGATGACGGGCTCAATCGATACAGGCGAGTCATTCAGCGTTCATTCATGAAATCTGTTGTAACTCCATGAGTCACTCGTCAGCTGATGAATGGTGGGCGTGGCGATTGTCACGTGATCTCAGACAGGTAAACATACGAGCAAGCGTACACTGAAACATACAGCAACTCCTAAATTGCTTATAACGATATTAATCATTTGGAGTTCTTTTCCAAGTGTTCCTTTTGCAGAGCGACCGGGAATCGATCAATTATTCTCTGAGGTTGAGATTTGTGATAGAGACCCGCTCTTATAAAATGTTTGTATTAACAAAATCAACAAATTGAACCGCTGAAGCTGTTGTACATTCAATACAAATTTGCACCTATTTATCGTGGAAAAATGTATATTATTATCAAGCTATTTATTTATTTATCTCTCTACAAATTTGCAAGTAAAGAAACATATTAGCGGTAAGTTTTTTATTTATATAAAATAAGCAACATAAAAGCAGCTACAACAAAAGAGCCGAAGGAAGCTCTATGCGGCAATACGATAAATAATACTGAGTACTTTATTGCTTTTTATAGCTTGGATTAGTTCTAGTTCCCATAAGAGAGAGAGAGAGAGAGAGAGAGAGAGGACTTAGTTGAAGACTCAAGTGAACTTCATACATCACAAAATTCCCGATTAGTTCAAGGAGACATAAATTTAATACGAAAAGGTATATCTAAACTACTAGCAATTTGAAGATCGCCTTAGTTTAGTAGCCCTTAGGTTCCATCTCCATCAGCTTTAAGTAGGCTCCTATTGAAACCGAACACCTTTTTGGTTTATACAATTTCAATATTTTCTATAAGGGGTGCTATTGGAGATATTTATCTAATTGTGTTAAAATTTTATTACTTTCAATTAATGTATGTTTACGCTAATTAATTCTAATCGCCTAATCAGTTATAGAAAATGCGAAATAGTATCTATATTCTGGTCTTACAGAGACTTCTGGTTTAAACGGTGTTTTGGAGATAAAGTATGATGTTTGTAAATATATGCTCTACTTTCACATCAGTCCGCTGAATGAATCGTACGACTGTTAGTCCCAACATTGACCTCCGCTGTTACCATTCAATTTAATGTTGAACGTGCTTTGCTTTCATAAACTATGACGTAAGTCATGACTCATGAGTCAGCCGTGGTAACGCTGAATCGAAACAAATTATTGAAGTCAGATATATTTTTGCTACATACACGTAGAAGTTATAACTTCTCCATTGTTATGTTGAACTAATGTGTTTAAATTTCATAAACATTTCACACAAAAATAGACTCATGTTATATTCTTATTTTTTCTATTCTTAAATTTTAAACTTGCATTTTTTTGCAGAATGAGATGACCAGCTTAGAACTACTGGTTGGAGAATATATTGTCTCTAAAATCTTACATCTCTTCTCTAGAACATAAAATTTAATATGAGAGTAGATTAGAGATGATATATTAATTAGGTCGATTTGTTTATACTTAGACGTAACTCAGTTCCTTTAAGGCTATGAAATTTGAACTGCAATCATTCATATTTCTTTACAGTCGAAATCTTTGTAATCAATACTCAGTTTCTAAATTAATCTCATTCTTTCACAAGGCTACTTGCACACTATAGTAAATTGATAATCCGTGATGTAAATCTTCGCTGAAACATCAAAAGTTACAACCAGAGTAGTATCTGACATTGAGCTGTTTAGAAGATACCAACATATTTTATTCATTAAATCTATTTAATCGACCCTATTTTTGTCCAAGATGCACACGACCAGCTTTAATGTTCTTAGCTAGCTCAGCTTACAAATGCAACTGGTGCATGATTCTAATAATTAGGAATTTACGCCTTGGGACATGCCATTAGAATTTCAAATTGATATTGTTTAGAAGATACCTACATATATCTAATACTTATATCTTATATATATATACATGTATATATTTACATACATATTTTATATATATATATATATATATACATGTATATATTTACATACAGGTATATATATATATATATATATATATATATATATATACAGGGTGAGTAAAAAAAATGATTACACCTGCAAAAAGTTTGAATATCTCAGGCTATTGTTAATATTTTCCAATAAAACTTTTCCCAATCACTAAAGGACCAAATTCTGATGGGATGGCCAATTTTCATCCATTTTGCTACATATATTGGCCAGTTATCCAAGTTTCAGCACAGCAACCCCCCATTTTCTAACGTTCTGTAAATATACATTATATTTAATTTTATATTTATTTTGGCTTGGAAAGGGCCGTTATAATGGTTCAGAAAGAAACAGAACTTTGTATCTGCTAGCATTACTGCCTATTCGATATGCTTTCCTCCCGCTATTACGCAGGACTGCAGTCTGTTTAGGAACGCTAGGATAGCCTTGTTGATTCCATCTTGGGGCACTCTCTCCCAGATCGATTGTAGCACTTCCTGCAGTTCTGTCTTGTTTTTAGGCTTCGACTGGTGTTTCTGATAGAGATGCAGCATGGTTCCCCAGACATAGTAATCCAGAGGATTTAGATCGGGAGAGTTTGGTGGCCATTCATTCTTCTTAATGTAATTCGGGGTTCTCTCGCTGATCCATTCCTGTGCATGACGAGATGCATGAGCCGGAGCACCATTCTGCTGAAAGATGAAACCATTTGGTAGAAGAGCATAGCAATCTTCAAACAGCTCCGGAAGCAAAGTGTTGACGCAATACTGAGAGCTCAACTTTACATTCTCGTCAATGAAGTGCAATTTACCCTTGTAGCAAACGCCATTTTTAGGTAAAAATGGGGGTTGCTCTGCTGAAACTTGCATAACTGGCCAATCTATGTACCGAAATGGAACAAAATTGGCCATCCCGTCAGAAATTAGTCCTTTAGTAATTGGTGAAAGTTTTATTTGAAAATATTAACAATAGCCTGAGATATTCAAACTTTTGCAGGTGTAATCGTTTTTTCTTTACTCACCCTGTATATACATGTATATATATATATATATATATATATATATATATATATACATGTATATATATATATATATATATATATATATATATATATATACTTAGACGTAGTGCATGATAATATAATAAGTGCAACTCTTAACAAGATTATTGCAGCACTTATTGCGGCATAATGTAACAATTATTAGTCTTAATTATTTTTTATATATTTAATTGAAGAAGAGAGATACACTCCAGGTATATTCTCTCTTATTCAGAACATGACCAAGAAAACTTGACGTTTAAGGCGATTTGATTCCTATTTTATCCAATCCAGTGATACTACAAGTACAGTTATAAACTCTGGAGAGATATTTAATCAGCTTTCTACAAGGTCACTAGTAGTTCTCTTTACGGCAAACGATTATACGAAAGGAAAAATTTCGTAGAATTCTCCAGAATATTTCTTTGTTCTATTATTGTAACCGCTGTTTGTACGGGCATTATGTAGGTATGCGTGCCTATATTTGATGATTGTGAAACCTGTTGGTGTGTGTACTTTTCTTTGAAGGTGTCTGTGTTTGTACGTGGAGTGTGTGTCTGAGTCTCTATGTAACTGAGCGTCTTGTGCCGCTGTTTAAACAAATCATCAGGTAACTAAGACACTGGGTCAATGACGAACTTTTGTTTATATACACATTACACATCAGAAGTCTATACCAACAGAGAGTTTAGGTCATACCTCATCGCACTGCGAATTCCTCTCAATAGATTCTTCTGTTTAACCTCATGATTTCTTTTGACATATGATCGACAGCGTTAGTAATAATTATATCTCTCTCTCTCTCTCTCTCTCTCTCTCTCTCTCTTAGTGCACTGCTACTGGCAGGTCTATGGGATATAACGCCTCCACTCTTCTCTGTCTTCCGCCTTCCACTTCATGTCCACATATGCGTGCGTCCTTAAATCATCTAACATACCTAATCTTGGAATGCCTCTGCCTCTTTTTCCCACCATTCTACCTTCTATGACCTCTTTTTTAGTAATGATTATAAATACTAGTAAATTAAGTTTTCCATTTCGTATATTTGACGAATACATGGATGCATACTTTTAATTATTTTTTCAACATTTCAGCGATCACTTTACCATGATAGATATTTTTATTTCTCCAGAGATTTTGCATTTACTGTAGATCATGATCTTCTTAGTGCCATTTAGTTTTGACTTTAATTTTGGTCCTTCAGTTTTAATTAAACTTAAAGATGAGCAATAAACCTCGCATTGAATAGCCCAAGGTCACTGCACTAGATATGCATTATACAATTTTGGTGCAGTTTGAAAGGTATTCGCATTTCCTTTATTGAATCCAAATACAAGAGAAAGAGAGAGAGAGAGAGAGAGAGAGAGAGAGAGAGAGAGAGAACTATAATCATTTATTTGTAACTGAATCAAAATATACACAAATAGAGCTTGGTAGCATGCAATGATATAAGTATTAGATAACAGTTAAATTCGTCTGGATGCTGCTCCTGTCCAGAAAAGGGTTTTAAAGGAACCATTAAAAATTCATATACCGGCAGTTTATTCATTTTCATAGAAACCGCTTTAATTAAGGTCCTACCCAAACATCTGGTGAGCACTAGAAGTTAATTTTCATAGAATCCCTGAATCTGATATATCTGGCTATTGCTGTATATCAAATGAAGGTTTAGTTTTGAAGGCTGCAAAACCCATAAAGAAGAAGTAATTTAGAAGCGGTATAGCACATTTTGTAAATCAATCTAAAAGATCTTTCTCGATCATGATAAGATCCTAGATAAAAATCGTCATCAGTAGCTCTTGTTAAGCAATTGAGGCAGTTCGATGTAAAACTTACGACAATTAAAATAGAAAGTATGGTGCGTGACTTTTGGCTACATCTCGCTGAAATCTCACATTATATCGCTTTTTAATTATATTCCTTTGCTTATGCACTCCATAATGTAAGTAGTAGTAGTATGCACTTCTTCGCACCGATGTGTGCAAGCAACACTTGCAATCGTAGGTACGAAAGCTTTGTCACCTTTAATAAAATAACCCTGCTTAATCTTAACTAACCTTATTTATAACCATCTAATGTAATAATAACGACGCTATTCGTTCTGCTAAACCCGTTCAACTGGGTTCCCGAAAGCTATGCTCTCTCACTCATTGATTAAAGTGGGATTTTATTATCATAGAGTTTGCGTGTAAAAGCTGACCACTGGGCGTATTTGACAACTCAGGAATGAGGTGCGTTTCATGTTTGCGGGTTTTTTCTGTTGATTGTTGTTTTTGTTTGTAGCTACTGTATGAGCCTATATGATTATCATTCGGTTGGTGAAATTAAAATTAAACAATTAAAAACTAGAGAGCTACGGGAACGGTCAGAATTTTTCGCCCCCCAAAAATGCATTTACAGATTCTAGTAACGAATGTGGGCCCCTAGAAGGAAAACGCACCTAAAAAAATTAGATCTAGGGGAACTGAGTTCTCCTGCACACCCCCTCCCCCCAAATTAACCACTGTTCTCAATCCTCTCCTCTTCATATGATCTCTAGCAACGTTCCACTGGTGGAGAGAGGACTCGGAGTAATAATCACACCTGACAACAGGGCAATAGTTAAAGTAAGTTAAAATTGTGATTGAACAATTGTCATAGATTTTTTTACAACGGTCGTGTACTCATACTGAATAATAGTGCAATTGCTTTCATGAATATGACTCTTAGATCTGCTTGACTGAGAGAGATAGACTTTACTGGCTTAAGGTAAAGTAGTTTTTCTTATTGAACGATAAAAGGCATATTAACATTTTAACAAATTTTCCTATTCGTCGATAAAAGAAATATTAACATTTTAAACTTTCTGTCTTTTTTAAAAGCTTCGAAAATATTTTTAAAGAAACCTTGCGTGAAACCTAAGCTATTGTCGCTTTAGTCCCACTTAAAACCCTACAATGTATACGAAGCATTTAAGCTAAAAGAATTTTCTATAATACTAAATCCCACGTACATATAATGAAAGACACGTTTAACTTAACCCTAATATAAAAACTAAGTAAATACCAGCAACTTTGCTATTTTATATGATTTTGTTCGTCCACGTGCTGCATAATAACCAAACCGCATACTGTTAGTGTCTGAAGAGGAAGCATATGAGGAGCTGCATAAGTATTTGAAGGAAGTCCTCATAAACTACTTAGGCTACTCTATTTTAAACGGTAAAGTCTTCATTGTAGTTACGTAATGACGCCACCATTGCATGGCCTATACTATCCGATCAAATGTGTTGATGCAGTTTATTTAATATGATTAGCGGAATACAAATAGATAATCTGCCATGTAAACTTTTATTTTAGAAAAGAGAAGAATAGAGATAATTATCTAAATGTTGTATAAAATTATAAAATTATATTAATGTATATTACACAATATTGTATATTATATAATATCATTGATAGATCAATTAATAAAATGGGCCTAATTGAATCTTACATAATTAATTGCATTTATTTTTTTATCTCAAAAGAAATCAGGATTGCGAAAGATGTTATTGATGTAATAATTTTATATAAGAGAAAACTCTCGCTAAAATTCTGCTAATCTATTAGCTAATTTTTCTAAGAGGGATCGAGAGAATTTATTCCTCTATAAAATAGCAGCTTTGACCATATTTTTTCAAGTAAAACACATACCCTAGACTTTGAAGTCTTTATCTGATAAAAAACCAAACTTTATGAGCTGCATGGACGGTAGGCTAATTCCTGTACGACTGTGTTTCGTGGACAATACCGACCGAAAGGGGACATCAGGGACGTAAAGCGTTAGAAATGTGAACATGGGAAATTATTGAACTCAAAAGACTATTATTAAGAAGTTCTTTAGAGGGTCTGCATATATAGGCAGCTAATAAATCATCATCATCGTCGTCGTCGTCATCATCATCATCATCATCATCATAATCATCATCATCATCATCTTCCCTTAAATCCCAGTTTAACTAGGGTCGGGATACGAATAGATTTGACACATTCACTTAAGTTTTTGTAGCAACTGCTGGAGCCTAGGTTCTCACCAACCGAATGCCCTTTCTGACGTTGGTTTGGATCTAGTTTTTATGTCGCCTTCTACGACACATGCATATTTACACGGTTGGTCTATTCTTCAAACAACCCGGACACAACAAGGGGAAAAGGCTGCTAAGAAATACGTTAGTAAATAGAAATAGGAGCTTAAAATACATTATGTAACTAAGAAAGGGATACTTTCTTAAAGATGTAATGAAAAGAAGAAAACGATCGAGGAAAGGATCAGAAAGAGACAGAAACAAGGGATATAGCAGGTAGGACGATTTGATTTCTCATATGTAGGCAGCCTTGAGGACAAAGGATAAAATTAGCTGGAAAAGCTATACGTCATAGACAGGCCATTAGTCGAAAGGTTTAGTTAAAGAAACGAATTTACTAGAGTCGTTCATCGCTCTGTGACAGCAATAAGATGATGAACCTGATGTCGCTATTTTTAGTTTGCTTTTGCAAGAAGATCTAACGGTACTTCAATAAAAATTTTCTTTGTGTCTGTTGGCGAACATCACACAAAGTAGGACGGATGTTTACTGTAAGATTTTATTAAGATTACTATCGTTTATGAGAACGAAGCCAATCAGAGTTCTTTATGAGGGGTGATTGCGTGCCGCCGCACTCAGTATTTACATAGTAAAACGAAAGATGTCTAACGTAACAAAAATGCAGTATTAGTGCAATCTCTTTGAGAACAGTATTAGAGCTTCTACACGAGTATGCATAAAGTCCATTCAATAATACACAGTTCACTAAAAGCAGATTTCATTCAGTTTACTGAACAATTGAAATCAGTGACACAAATCAATCTGAAATAAAAATAAGTTTACTGTAGAACAATATAAAGTAATTTGAATATAATGGCGAACATCTTTTACTCCTTTGAATAAGTTTAAGAATCAGCTACCTAACAATTAGGCACTCTTTTGCTTCTTGTTACCTGTCTGTCTGTCTGTCTCTCTCTCTCTCGCTCTTTCTCTCTCACTCTCTTTCTCTCTATCTCTCTGTCTTACGCTCAATGTACTGGCAAGCTCAAGGCTCAAACTCTATAAAATCTTTGTATTGCTCTTCTGATGGGAATTAATCACTGTATTATAATGTATAGGCCCTTATTTCAAGAATCTGTGATAGGAAAATAGGCTTATGCTTAGGCTTATGCTTATGCTTAGGCTTATTGTGTTTTCTACAGGGTTAACGCTAATTACTCGTTTTATATGTACATGTCAATTATTTTGATTTATTAAAACTAATATTGTAAGTATTACTTTATTTTTAAAAAATGTTATCTTAAATTTTTTAAATATTTAAGCGTATATCAGTATCTAAATACAAGGCTATACATTAATTTTAAAATTGTACTTTTTATTGTGAAAATGACTCTAAATTTTATTAGAATTTGCACGTAAGTATGGTTGATGAATAAATAGTCTTCCAGCACAAAATCGGCTAAAGAAGGTCACTGAACGTTAAGATTGGTAACCGATTGAAGCAGTGAGCGCAATAACCCTCGGTCATATGTTGTTTACAAAAATGTTTCATCCTGTCTGATAGGTTTAACTACCACTCTCTGTTCCACTGTCTGTTTTCGATTAACTACCACTGCTTGAAATGGAATATGGAAAATAGGTTCGCGATTGATGTGAAGCATTCTGATAGCATAATAAATGTAAAAATTAAAGTAGATACTATTAATTTAGTGTCACAAAATTTAGTGGTTGAATGTAGAAGACGATTCAAGTATTTTTAACAAGATGAAAACTTATTTTAAAACTAATCAGAAGAGTTCTTCGGTACGGGCTACATGAATCAATTAGTTGTGAGACATTTGTGTCTGTGTTGAGAAATTGCAATAGTAAATGAATAGTGATTAACCTATAAAGCAGCCTCGAAGACATGTCATCGCCCATGACATTGGTATAGAATTTGTCGGCGGTTGTTATTGTTGTTACATTATGTTGCACTTAGGCTAAAAAATTGTGGCTTCTGGGATGGCTTCCAACCATTTTTTGCCTCTTTTCTGCATCATACCCAATTCTGAGATGGTTTGAACAAATACAGAATTAGAATTAGACTGACAGATATATAATTTATCGATATACATTATTTGCAAACATAAACGTACCTTTGCCTCAGATTTTATGATTAATTTTATTAGTAATCCCACGCGTGTATGAACTTCAGTCTTTGCATAGTTCTTAGTCTCAACTGAATTTTCTGTAGAAGAAAGAGAAGATTTGCTAAATGTCAGGCAACGACTGTTTGAAAGTTAAAACAAGGTTTTTAACTCTTTGAACAAAATCCGTGCATGAATGAGATGCGGGGTTGAAAAGATGCTAAAATGTTTCGCGTGGTTTTGTTTTGCGGAACTTTTCATTATGAGATAATCCTACACACTGAGGGTCATATATATATATATATATATATATATATATATATATATATATATATATATATATATATATGTATATATATATATACATGTAAATATATAGATTATATATATATATACATGTATATATATATATATATATATATATATATATATATATATATGGATGGATGTATGGATGGATGTATGGATGGATGAATGGATGGATGGAGAGACGGAAGGACGGACTGATATATATATATATATATATATATATATATATATATATATGTATATATATATAAATTATATAATTTATATATACATATATACATATATATATATAATATTAGTATTATATATATATATATTATAAATATAGGATATTTAGGTCTAGTAGGCCTATGTGAGTAAATATAATTATGCTTAATTTAAATTTTGTAAAAATACAATTTTATATAATCAGTATTGACCAACACCTAGTAGCACTTGAAGTTGTTACCCTTTTACATTATTAATTCCATTAAATGATAAGTTTTTGTATCCTAAAAAACAAACACACATTATAGTGAAATGATCAACTGTGTTGATATCTATCACTTTTAATACCACATGTTAAATCCGTTAGGCAATTTAGACCATTTTCCGTGTAACCAGTCCAGTGAATGTCCGAGATTTTACTCTCAGATTAGCGCGGCCGGGAATCGAACCCACGAGGATTCAATTCACCTCAGGGTTTGTCATTTAAACTCCATATAACGTTACCCCTACGCTATTGAGACATTCAAATCCTAAACTGTAATTAGCCCGTATTGTGTCCATGCCAAATAGCCGGTTAAAAGAACTACCGCAAGCTACCCTTTTCGTAAGTGATGACTGGGAAAGAACGGAGGAGGGCAAATGGAAGCAACCTAAGAAGCCATATTATTACCAAGCTATAGGCTACGTTAAGGTGTAATAAGGCAGAGCTTATTGTGAAGAGATATACTAGTTAATCGATAAAGTGTTCTATATGGTGCGTGAAAGCAGCTTGCAAGTAGGAATATGTATCTTGAACTTGCCTCTTGTCAGAAGACTTGGGAGCGTGACCTATGATTACTGTGCCTATTGCTATGGCCATACAATTATACGTGAAAAATCGTCTTCGCATAAATATAAACTATTTGGACAGTCGAACAGATTAAAAAGGAAACTTGTATGAAATTCACATTTTGGATACTGTATTGATTCGACGCTCATGAATTTTTAAAGTGTCGCAGCCTCGCAGGCGATTGATAAAGAACTTAGTAGAACACTTAACACGTAGGCCTATGAATTAAATCTTGACAGAATTGTTATAGTTTGTTTAAATATATGAGAGAATTAACAAAGATTACTCTTAAATGCCTTTCCAGATTCATAATTCGCAGTTGATGAGCTCTGACGATACTAGACCAACGACCAAAGTGATATCATGTAAATCTTGAAGGCAAGTGTACAGTCGAATGTGACATTACTATTGAACATCAGTTAGTTTAAGAAATAAGAACTAATAATAAACAAGAGTTTTAAAAGAATTAGTTTCTGACCTAGTTATCATTAGGAAATATATAACACTATTTGTTAGCCCCTCGCGGTCTCACCTTTCTCATCGCCAATAAGAAGATATTCTGTATTTATGAATTACCTGTAAATACAAGAGAGACTTTATGCAGAAATAATATGAGACTGATGAAGTGATGCTATTCAAACACAGACTTGAATTTGATGAATTAATCTCAAAAGTGACCTTTTATTGGAAATTCTCTAATTCACGTTTCGAACTTTGAACGCTTACTACTAGAACAATCGAGAGCTGTATTTGTTTGATGAATCGTTAACAAAGACGCTGAGGAATACACAAAATTAACAGCCTATATTTTTGAAGCCAACGAATACACTAAGTTGAGCAAAGCCATGATGATTGTGACAATTCATGTATGGTTCATATATGAATACCATACAGAATTCTGTGAAAATGAATAAACTAAGTAGGCCAGCATTGGACAGTCATTTAACGGAATATTGCTTTTAGAGAAAATATAAGCATACAAATTGACTTACTTAGCTATAAAACTCATAAATAAGTGAAACACATTTGTTAGAGGTATTTGTGGGTTAAATATTAAAATATATCGGATGATAGGTGAACTATTGTTACTAATGCAACTTGATCGCTTTTAGAAACAAAGAATTAAAGCAAGAAGAAAGAAAACAGATGCAGATTAAGGGGCATCAACATTTCCAATCCATTTGGACAGATTTCCCGCTCTTCATGGCATACTTCCTGTTGTTTACTCCGTAACTTTATTAATAAAATAAAAATTATTTATTAATTAGAAGAGCGCGTAGGCTCCAATTTATTGTTGTTCTTAAGAAAGATTTAGAGATGGTAGATAGAAACAGATAGATAGAGAGAGAGAGAGAGAGAGAGAGAGAGAGAGAGAGAGAGAGATGGAGAGATAAATAGTCAGTGAAACTAAGATTATAAAGTTATTCAACCAACATGCAAGATGTTTATAATCAATGTAAAAACGATCTGAATGTAGGCTCTCAGAGAGAGAGAGAGAGAGAGAGAGAGAGAGAGAGAGAGAGAGAGAGGGAGAGAAGAGTGAAAGTACTGAGCACGCTAGCAAATCTCCCTTTCTTTCAAAATATAAGCGAAACTAAAATTTCAAGCGAAACTCACAAAGAACTTGTAAAGCGCTGTTAGCTATAGAAGAGCCGCACATACGTGTATGCCTATAGGCCACCCGAAAAGAGTAAATTAAGAATCAGAGCTTAAAGTGCAATAATTAATTATTCAGAAATAAATAGGATTCAAAGAATTAGTAAATCAAATTAAATTAAAGCCATTACAACGAAATAAGGAATGATTGCAAATATAATAAGCGTCAAACACACATTTTTGGCCGTGACTTCAAAATAGGTAGCGATATTTCGTTTAAGATAAATTCGCTTACCCCACCGTTACCCTGCAAATACGTTTAGGTTGAACTGAGCTTCTTTTTTATAATGCAAAATATTCCAAAATCTTGTCCAATGCAAATCAAATCAAAAGCTAAGTATCAGAGCATAGTTACACTGGAATATTATTTCATGGCAAACATTGGCGAAAACGATTGCACGCAATATACAAAATCTCTTCAGGAGCATATGATTAAAATAATGAGTACAGCATAGCTTTATATTTGTAAAGTATAAGTTTAAACAATTTAATCTTGAGCCGCTGCTTCGGAATCGACAAATTCGTCGATGGTTTGTTCAAAACCAGAAAATTTTAATAATCGACATTGTTCATTACCGACTGGGTTCAAAACTCTAATTACATGCAAGTATAAAATACCGGACTGCCGATCACAGTATCCATTTACCGATCCTGTAAATGTTTGAGATCTTATTCTCTGTTCAATTTACAATGGAATCGAATCTACTGGAGCCACTTCATCTAAGGATTGAGCATTTGCCATTACTTGACTTTGCCTGACGCTCTACACACTAAACTATTTTTACACTCGAATATTTCTCATAGTACATTTAGTTCAGAAGTAAAAAATAAATCATATATTTTATTTAAAAAGGGCTCAGAAACCTTTTAAATAAACGAAGTGAATTGTTGCGATTTAATGCTCAATGCAAAACGTCTTGGGATTCTACCAGATGCTTCTTATTTTTTATTATTTGATGATCCTCTTGAGATAGATTTATAATGTCTTTGCTAGTATTTTAACATTTAAAAATGGAAGAAAATTGTAAGAAATTGAATAAAATGAAATTAAAATTAGCAAAGGGTGCTGCGATTATTTACGACGATTCAAGACAGTTGCAAGATTTGCAAGATTTACCTGTAACTGGGCTAAAACGTAAAAATGATCTATCATATTTTTATTGCATGGTTATTCCTCATTCAACGCTTCTCATTCAATCCTCTCGAGTCTAAGAAATGTTTACTTGGCTCGATCAAAGTATGGTAAACCTTTTGCTATGCGCTATAACATATTATTTAAATTTTAAATGATACACGCCTTCGCATTTCCGTTGAAGATAAAGAGAGATTACATCATCTGGTTGAATTGTCTGACATATCATTATGTGTGTAAAATTCAATCAATTAGATTCAATGATAAAGTACTTAACTCGCACTCGAAACTAAGTCGAAAATTGAAGCAAATTAAAACCGAACTGGAATCGAACACTGAAATCTGGAAGTTTGGCCGAATTGAATCGAAGTAAAGTATCATTCTTGATGGAATCAGAGCCGAACCTGAATTCTTATTCTGGAAAAGCGGAACCTATCCGAACTCTGAATATCTTTTGTTCTGTTAATGGATTACTTATAACGCAGTCTAGTAAGACTTAGCACTAAAATTACCATATTTTCTTACTTAACAAATTGATCGACTAAATCGAGTTTAATAGAGTTCTGGATTGGAGTCCTGTTGAAATAAAATTAAATAATTTATATTTAATTATAATTTATAGCCTGAGTACTGATAATTAATGACTAGGTTTCAATTGACTGAAAGGGTCAGTTTATATAAAATTTTTGTGTACTCAACTGAAGTTAGAAATATTTGAGTTTACCGTATTAATTTTGTGCCGTATCAGTGAATATTTTGAAAAAACACCTGTTTCCTTGAAAAAGCATCGAAACTATTATTCATAGATACCAAATTTAAAATTAACGCTAAGAATTCTATTTAATGATAACGTAGTGTTATGAGTCGCACTGAGTCAGAGTTGAAAAGGAAATCTTATCAAGCGGAAACCGAATCGAACCGAACTCTCATATTTGTATTTTCTATCCTAACTTGAACCGAACCTTCATTGTACTTTCACAAGTTACTGAAAAAACCAAATTAAAGTAGATCTAACTAAAAATATTAGTTAAGAATTCCCATCGCCACTTTAATAGGGATAGGGAGGGGGTACTTTGTAATGAAATAATTTGTTTTATTGAAGGATACTGTAAATAATGTGATTCATGATTTTGTCCGTAATTCTAAAAACGTTTTCTGTATTTGTGTGTAGTATTAACTTCCAAAATGTGTCATAATTAAGCATCCATTCAGTCTTTTAAGATTATCTAAGCACGGGCTGTCATTCAGCTCTCTTTACACTATTTGAATACAGCCAAAATATTTATTTGCAGTAAAATTACATTAAGTTGAATTCTAACACGTGTGAAACTACTATGCAATTTCTTCAACTGACATAATAAATTACTAAGAGTATGGATCGATCGAAGTTATGCCTCTATTACTAGCCTACAACATATCAAGCATCATTCATAAAACTAAGCTCAGACACATTAACGTCATTAATGGAAATCCATTATAAATCGAGCTGTTGCTCGATTATCTCTTCTCAAACATTCATTGTCATATTTGTCGCACAAATAAATTTACGTTCTAGCGAGTGAGATTAGGGTTTGAGAAAGTGACGAGGATGTAGTAGGATTAAAATTTAGGCAAAACGTAATGAATTTTATGCATTATCCAGTAAGGCTTTTCGAGTCATATAGATGAAATTTCTTATTTGACCATTTTCATATACGCAAATTAATAACTAGCCTGTTGACCTAATTGAAGATATTTCTATGAAATTTCTGTTTGGGAGAATTAGCTGTTGGTTAAGTCCTGTAAATTTCAAGAGCATCGGTCAACCTATTACGCCTTTATTAAACAAAAAATAAGGGGGGGTGCCGTTTATACAGAACTCAGCGTATATTTAATGTACTATATATATATATATGTGTTTATATATATATATAAATATATATATATACTGTATATATATTTTTATATTTATATATATATATATATATATATATATAAAATGCATATCATTGCTTGGCATAAATAATATATATATATATATTATGTATATTCATTATTATATTTAGTGTATTCTTTAATTTTTAGTTATTTTTAGATACTTAGGAATGAAAATTTTAGCACTGGTTCCTATCCTTAATGAAATTCTCTAATAATTGCTTTGCAACTAATACTTAGTATATATATATATATATATATATATATATATATATATATATATATATATATATATATAATATATATATATATATACATGTGTATATATAACGAATATTCATTATATATATAGGCCTATCTATATCTTTGTTATCTGTGTCAATCATAATTGCCCAGGAATATGATTTACAATTTAATTAAATAGTAATATTTATTTATATTTTTGTCTGATGGGTTGTCAGCTGGAGAAATTATTCTCTCTCTTTCTCCCTATACCTCCTTCTCTCAGTCTCTTTTTCTATATATATATAATTTATATATATATATATATATATATATATATATATATATTCTCTTAAGTGAGAGGTCCAAAGAGTACATATTCTTACTAAGAGTCTGCTTTCAAGCTCTATAAAGAGCACTCTATAGATCAACAAGTTAATAGTTTCACAAAGGCTATGCCTTAACAATACCTTATGCAGCCTATAGCTTGGGGAAAATACGGCTTCTAAGATATTTTCTCGGTGCCTTCCTCAGTTCTTGCTCAGTCGCCTGTTACGACACGTATAGTTAACGGTTGTTCTTCTTTAGTTGTTCCCGGACAGAACACGGGAATATATAAAATAATATATAAAAATAATATGCATCAACAATAAAGTATAACGCACATACTGGCTCAGAATCAACCTACATTTCACTTTATCTACGAATTTATAAGTTTTTATTTTACTAATAAATTTACACTGTAATATACAGCGGTACACTGTACTATACAGCTTATTTGTAAAAACACAGGCCAATGTCGTCAATGATATAATTTGGCTACTGATGGATCACTAGTGGGATCCAGTGTTGCGGGTCACAGAACTTCTTCCTTCATCGTAACGAATCAATGTCTAAAAAATAGTTTTCAGATCACAGCGGAGGAGTGGGCGTGTGAAGTGATAATGGACGATTCACCATATCAGACTTGCACTAATCTTTGTGAAACTCTCACTCCACATATTTTTGTTCTTTGTTCCATAAAAGATAAATCTCTGTCTCTCTCTCCCTTAGTGCACTGCCTACTGGCAGGTCCATAGTATATAACGCCTCCACTCTTCTCTGTCTTCCGCTTTCCTTTTCATTTCCACATACAAGTGGGTCATTAATTCATCCAACATATCTAATCTCGTCCTGCATCTGCCTCCTTTTGCTTCCATATAAAAATAAAATATAAATATATAAACATAACTTTACATACAGCGTATTCAATAGTAATATTTTTATCGACATCGACAGGTTGTGTGGTAGGTAATAATTTCAAGTAATAATGACCTTTTGGACTTAACATTCGGATAAGGAACCGGAGGATAAATTTTCATTAATAGAATTTATCCAAATTCCTCATTTGACAGAAGCACGAGAATTCAACAGCCCTTATTTTTGCACTCGTTAAGCTTTTCGCAGACGCACAAGGGGCTTTGAAGCGTATTGGGGATAGTCTTGTATATTTAAATACCAACACGAGTATTGAACACAGCCCTCTGAATTCATAGAAACGCTCAATATCTATTGTATTAAGCCATTCCAGTCGATTGTCGTCGTATCGTGCAATTGTTCGCGTTGCAATATATTTGAGGCACTTGAGGGCATTCAATATGTGAACATTGCTAACAATCCTACCTAAGGTAGACTTTTCTCTACAGAGGCCCTAGTGACGTCACTATGTTTTATTCGAAGGCGTCTACGTCCCTGCCATTGCCTTAGGGCGAGGAACCGGACGTTAAATTCTTATTGATTGATGGGTTCAAATTACTAGGCACCTCTCTGGTTTTCTAAGTGTCAATATTAACTACCCTAGGGACAGGAGATATGATACATGAGTCTGTGTGACATTCGCTATGGGTTAATCCTCCGTTAATCCTCCGTTAATCCTCCATACGAAAATAATTTGAGAGACTTCTTAACCACATTTTAGCCTCCATGGAGTTCACTTAAGTGTTCCCGTTACGATATAACAAAGTTACAGTATGTTATGATGTCCTTTAATCATTTACATGTTAATGGCTGTGAGAATCTCCCTCTCTCTCTTTCTCTCTCATTGGTGTGTTCCACAAATTCTAATAAACCACTCACTGCACAGGTTCATCAATATTGACACTAGAATGCTAAAATAATTCATGAAATATTGGAGCAAATATAATTTGAATTATATCATAAGTGCTTAAATGTTTCATCTAAGCTTCTCAACCCAATCCACCGATGTTCAGCAACAAAATTGAGGCGAAGTAAGTTCAACTGAACGAAGTTAACTTCCATCACACCGGTTAATAGTTTTTGGGCGACCACATTGGAAGACAGAGTGTTGACAGCTTTGAAAGAAAAAATCCCCAGGGTGTTGATAGGTTATTCTTAAATCCGCGCCGGCTGCAATTGATGCGCCAACAAAAGGCAACGATTACTAATAACCATGGAGAGGAATGGAGGAAATAACGAAAACTACAAAAACAGCAACTAGCAACTAAGAAAGGAAACCATGTAAACACATGCGGCATGTCATGTGTGTAACTATACGAACAAAAAATATTCCATAACGTCATTCTGCAGTCCACCTTAAAGTTAGTAGAGTTTTCTTAATCATCTATGGTAAAATTAATATGAGTTCTAAGATGTATGTTTTGTCGGCTTTGATTTGGTTTAAATCCATGCTAAAATAGAAGTCTTCGCGTCACATTCTTAATTAACAAGAGTAGATTTACATGTAGTTCGAAAATGTCAATAATCGAATCCAGGACTGCATTGAGTTACTCTGAGTGCAATTGTAACGTTTTCTGGGTGAAGCCATCACTTCATCATCGTTGATTTCGGAGAATTCAATAATTCCTCTTCCTAGTAAATTTCATTTCCATTTGATCAGTGCACTTTAACAAACCTGTTACAGTTCCCATGCAACGTTTAAACTTTAAATATGATATTTAACATTAACAGAATAAACAAATCTAATGCAAAATCATTACGCATCAAATGTTTCATTTCTTCCTTTGCATGGTCAACCTACATAATACTCCCCCTCATAGGTGTAATTGACAAATGAGATTCATGAAGTTCTTAACAAGCCGCTCAGATGCTCAAGCTTCTTTGTTCATGAAATTTTTGATATTTCAGGGTTAGTATATTGTAACAAGACTTGCACGTATCTAGAAAAGCAGAACCAAATCAGTAAATAATGATGTGTGCTTTCTACAGAAGAGGAATTTATATATTTCTGATTTTTCGTACATGTACTTTTCATTCTATGGTAACTTTACACAAATATGATGGGTTTTAAACTGGATTTAGCTCAGATCAGCTTATCATGTCCGAGCTTGATGGTGTTTCTCATTCCCATGAGAAAATGGAATCCAATTGACTAATGAGCATGAGGAGGTCCGATAGGTTTTCTCCTATCAATGAGCAGGAGAAAGTCCAATGGGTTTTCTCCTACCAATGAACACCAATGAACAGGAAAAAGACCAATGGGTTTTCTCATACTATTATCTCTCCCTCCCACATTACATTTAATTAAGCTTCTGCAGAAACAAAAATTTACGCTTTCTCCGTATAGTCGATTTAAAAGTACATTAGAATTTTGGCGGAGTTCTTTCTCAATCTCAAAAACGTTGGATCATGTTTGTTGATCTGGGATCGCAGAAAGTCGCATAAAGTAAAGAGCTCTGGAAGGTCAGCACTCAGCAACTTGGATAGAGTTTGATTACGAGGCTGTCGTAGGGTTATAAGCGCTGAACACGATAATGCATGGCACTATCGGCCCATTAAGAAATGTTAAGTCTCTATTGGCCTGGTCGGTGTGGATGCGCCTCCAGTATGTTATGTTATCTATGGTTGTACGTGGTTAAATAACACAGAACCAAGGTAAGACGTAATGCCAATAATTTATCAACCCAGTTACGTTTTTAGCTATTAAGAGCATTTACTCTCTTCTTGAGCAGCTTATCATGTTACTATGCTTGCTGATAGAAATGTCTCTAAGATTACAGTTCGTTATCCCTTCATCATGTATAACATTAAAATGGTAGTAGTCATGATATATTTAACATCCTATACCCAGCCTTCTCAGATATCAAGCAACAGCAGAATGAGTATGCGCTCCAACTACGATGAGAATAACCAGCAGATTTGAACTCGCTTCTTCTATGCTGATGCAATACTTCCATGACGTCTTGAAGAGAAGACCTTCGAGCTTCTGACCTTGACGCTAAACCCACATCATCAATCCCTTTATTCCTTTTGTTATCCCTTTAGTCTCAGTAACCGACTTCAAACATGTTCTGCAGGCTCAAAACATAACATAAATTATTCACTATTCATACAAAAAATTGATTCGCTTTTTAATTGTCTCTATAGAAATTATTGCATTATAGTAATAATTGTAGACTCTATTTGGAAAGTAAATCAAGATGTATTTTCATAGTTGTATTTAACTTTATATCTGAGAATTTTTAAATAAATAACTGTTAAGAATGCTCGTCTAGATTAGTTATGCCTGTTATAATTTTAAGAGAGAATAGATATTTTTAAATGCACGTAGTTTAACTAATGTAAGTTCAGTTATAAATTCTAATCAATTCTCCTTTGCCATTTCGGTGTAAATAAGAAACAGAACCTTTGCAGAGAAAGAACAGCAACTGGAAAATGCAACAAAGTAAATAGCCGTGGTTATGGCCAACAATTCATCTACAATAATATTTAGAATAACCACGTTCAGTTCTACTTATTATTGTGTCAATAGTTGCGGCTAGGTAAAGTCGCTCTTACTATTCAAAGCTGCTGTACTGAGCAGTTAGCAGAACCCAGTGTTTACAGTCTCAAAATATATCACAAGTTACCCTAATCCAAATCCGCTACGGTACATCAGTGGTCATCAACAGTGAAAGTGCAGGCTACTGGAGTTATAACGACGTATTGATAAAGCATCCATGGAGTCCATGAATCGTCCTAAATCCCTAACGAATGTTACGATTAGTGAACAGTTTTAATGACTGTTACATTCAACTGATACTCATTGTCCCTGTGCAACTCTATCAATCGGCGACTTTATTGGCTCACAAAGACATTACTCATTTATTGACTTGCACTGAGTGCACGAATTTATCAACATATTTACTTCAATGTCTAATAAATAACAATATCTTTCAAATAACACATCACCGTCTGAGTGCAATAACTTGCTATGAAAGTTCCCAAGCAGTCTGTAAAGCAAATTGGGTAGAATACAGCATCGACTACTGTAGTAGTGTGAGGTTCATGTGCCATTCAAGCTAACATCAAGCCCATGATAGCCATAGTTACTTAGAAATTGTAAAGTATACTAGTTTTAGAGCGAAAGGACAGCTTAATTACAATCCTTGAAATATCTTTTATTAATGAAGTATTGTTTAAAAGGAAGCAAGATTTTTTACTATGTCAAAATGTACTTGATGGAAAGTATGCGGAAGCTATAGTTAGTCTGTTTCTATCCGGGACTACAGACACGTGCTTTCAAATGCAAACCCACAGAATTTATAATTGCAGCTTTCAGTAGCTTTTGTCGTTATGTATAGCATAAGCTTAAACGCTATACCACATTTCACTATACGCCATCATACTCCAATAGCATTTTCATAAAACTAGCTTATACGTAGTAACTTCATAGTCTACCTTTTTCGTTTAGTTACACACAGTTACGGATTTTTACCGAGTTTTCTTTCCTTTAGTTACTCTTAGTTTCTAGTTACTATTATCTTCATATGTTAATTAGAATTTCTTGCTTCTTGTCTACACGTATATATGTAAATGTATGCATAATAATAATAATAATAACAACCTCCGACAATTTATATAGCGATGTCATGGCCGGTGTCCGGTCTTCGAGACTGCTTTACAGGTTCCTGGCAGGTTATTATTAATCCTTTCCATGGTTAATCATATCTTTGCTATTGATAGCGCCAATCGGCAGGAAGCTCCTATACAAGATTAACCTTCCATGGGCCCAAGGGGATATCCATCATTTTTTGACTGACCTGGGCTTTGAACCCAGGCCACTTGTATCCGAGGCGAACACTTTAACCGTTCTGCCATATCCCCTCCCCAAATGACTGTATAATGTTTTCGTTACTTTCGCTTGACAAGAACGAGAGAGAGAGAGAGGGAGAGAGGGACAGAGTGAGAGACAATGTGAGAGGTTGAGATAGACTGGGACACCAAGAAGACAAGGGAGTGGTGGAATACTATGGGAACGAAAGAATGTTATAATCATATTCATTAATGATTTTGATGACTGTCGCCAATTTTAAATTCATTGCTATTCGTTATTAAACAAAGGCCTACATAACATCCATTGTTATGCGATGGTTTATGAAGAGTGCCATTGGTCTCAGTAATATATTTGTACCGGAAATTGAACTAGAAAAATAGTGAAACATTCATGGAAGGTTCTCAAAAAGAGTTAAAATCTGACACAGACTTTTCTGTTGATTCTTATGAGTATGAATTGATTGTAACTTAAATTTTTCGGAATCAGATTAAGAATCTCTTCATTGATACTTTATTACTTAGCAAGAAACCGTGATAAATTTTATTAGTTAATTAAATGTGGCTTTCTAACTGTGATAGTTATAGCCATATTAAAAAGCCTATGAACTGTATTTAAGTTTGTTAAGTCCATGTTGGCGCCAGAATTTTTCTATTACAACTACTAACATTATATAAGAACATATTTTCCATTAAACAAATCAGTTATCTGAGTGGGACCATTGCAACTGGACAAAAATTTAAAGTCTCACTTGCAGACGTGAAATGTAAATTTTATTCTTCTTTAAATAATTGAGATACTAAACTGAATTATTTGTCTAATGTGAATATTACAGTGCATGTATTAGAATGAAGTGCTACTCGATCTTAACTGATGCTATTGGCTATTGAGGCGCTTGATTTTAAAACATCTAATTTAAATAGCTAGGAGGACAATAATATTGCAGTATGAACATATTCTGAGTGCAGAGATTGAATGAACAAAATATAAATTTAATTTGGTTTTGAAGATTAAAACAAAGTAAATACTTAATTTTGAAAAATATAAGTATTTAATATAAAAGGACCAATAATATAAAAGGACCTTTAAGTAGATAAAGAGAAGTGTTTAACCTAAAGTCCAAAGTTACCATAATCAAAGTTACCATAAAATCTATCATAGAGAAACAAATTGAGCAAGAGAAATAATAGAGAGAGAGGGAGAGAGAGAGAGAGAGAGAAAGAGAAAGAGAAAGAGGGAGAGAAAAAGAGAAACAATAAGAGTAAGAGAGAGAGAGAGAGAGCATGGCAGCCAATAATGACTAAGCAGAGAATTAGCAATTAATAATTTTCTACATTTATAAGTAACTTTTTCCATATTTGAAGAATATTTGTTTTAAAATATACTCACTTTTTTCAAAATGACTTCAGAGGAGATCAATTTCATCAGCTACATTTAACTGTTATTTTTATTGTTGTTCTATCAGTTTCAGTCTTCGATTAACCTCGATATTTTTAGTACTTTTTTACTTATGCTTATGTCGATTTAATTTCGTCAATTCAGGAAATAGCTCTTCTGCGTAAAGCTCTAACATTAATTTATACTACTCGGCGCATTAAAACAGAGGGATATATTATTTAACCATATATATCCTAACTTGCCACAATAATAATATAACTTATCCTAGAGAAGAGATGGATGGATGGATGAATGGATAGATAGATAGATATATAGACAGACAGACAGACAGACAGACAGACAGACAGACAGACAGACAGACAGACAGACAGACAGACAGACAGACAGACAGACAGATAGATAGATAGATAGATAGATAGATAGATAGATAGATAGATAGATAGATAGATAGATAGATAGAGAGATAGATAGATAGATAGATAGGGACAGAGAAAGAGAGAGAGAACATAGTAGCCAATAATTAAAATATTCAACAAATGGCTGGAGCCAGTGGCGAAGTCGGTAAAACACTCGACCGCGGATCAGTAGATCAGGGTTAAAATCCTGGGCTCGCCCATCACTGATATCGCTTTTGAGGAAACTGACGTTAACCTTAGCTTTAGCTTTTTTAAAAATTAAAATAAGACCTTTTTCCAATTTCAGCTCTGAACAACATGTTTAGTTCCGAATTCAATTTTCGAATAATTCAAATTAAAAAAGTTTATACAACTAGATAATATGGCAAAAATCTAATTAAACATTTATTTCACATCCGACTGTGATGAACACAAATTAATTGTAACTAAATAATAAAGATATGACTTTCTTGAAATTAAATGTTATTGCTGCAAAATAAGACGATTCAAGGAAAATAAATCGGTCACAGTTTTAAAATTGCAAATATAAATTTGATATTTCGTTACTTGAAATGCTATCTAGGGGTATCTAATTAAAGGCTTTACTTTAGACAAGAACAAAACACTTTTTCCGCCCCGTAATGTCTATTCCAAGATATAGAGCAAAACACAAAGTAGTAAAGTGTCTCTGTGGCACAACAAAATACTTAACAACACTACAAAAAGTGCAACTATACAAAAAGTATCGTTGATGTTATTACGGAATACTTGGCTTCTAAATAGAAGAAAGTCCAAGACATCTAAGTATCTCCTCCGGTAACAATCTTCAGCACACATATTGTGACTTACGTCTCCTGTCTGTACACACACTGACAAGTCGAACACAACTTTCCAGCCGAATAAGACTGACAGAAGTTGACAACAGGACAGCAGAGATGTGAAAGAGAAAAATTGCTACAATTCACCATCACAACTTAGAAAGTGGCGCGAATGTTTCGGTTTGAACGTCGACCAATGAACGAGATTAAACTTTCAGTGAATCAAGACTGTTACAGCTGACAGAGTTCCCATCACACCCTCCGCCTTATTTAAGTTCAAACCAAATCACTCAAAGATGTAACGTTTATAAAGGAGAATAGAGTGAGATAGCTTCAAGGAAAGAGGTGGGATGACAAAATACGAATAACAATCACTCATACTCAGCATTCATGCTCTAAAGTTATGAGGCTGTGTCACTTTAAATAACATCTTAAATTAAGGAATAGATATAACTAATATCAATAATTATGATAGATATCGCAACATAATATAAAATAGAGATATCAGAGATCATCGAGATCTCAGTAGACTATGACGACGACAACGAGGCAGGCAGTTCTTCAGATCAGCCACGATTCAGCAGGAGTCAGGAAATAGGAATCAGGAACAGAGGGAGGATCTAGTATCTACAACAACAGTTCCTTAGGAAAGCGACGGACGAAGGGGTAGATCAGGGAGGTCTCAACTCGGTAGACGAGGAAGACGGCGAAGACAGGAACTAAGCCAGCACAATCGAGGCAGATGAGATAAACAGAAAATAATCCTACCCCAGGAGAAACGTACGGAACAGAGAATCAACCAACTCCAGAACCACACCAACGACACTAGCCACTACACATTAAATGGCACAAGTCAAGCTTAACGACAAGTTAAATGGCCTGTAGCTAGACGCTAGAGCTGAAGACAAATTTAGCATCAGTTTCCTGCTCAATAGCATGTCAGCGACGAGGAAAGCATTGGATATGAAACCCGCGGCTAATGATCCGTTGTCGAACAACCTGCTAGCAAGCCACCGATTCAGTCCATGTATGTTTTGCAGCATTGCAAGTCTGCAATAAATTGATGCAAAAGTAATTTTCTTTTAATTGCTAAACACCGGTTATGACGTGTGTTTATAAACCACTACATTCCACTTGCTGATCTTATTTACATGTATACTATTATACGGTTTACTATATACAGTTAGCAAAAACCAATTGACTACTGCCATTAAAGTGATTTATGATTTCAAAGTTCGATGTGTTGGTTATAGGCCGACTTAAAATTAAAGCGACAGCAGGTTGGCATTGAATAAAAGTAAATGCTAGAAACTGTACAATTTATAATTAGACTTGAGATTTCTCAAGTTCATGACCTTGTACTCAAATAGCTAGAATCATCTGAGTCGGTTAATTGTTTTATGTTTTTGATTTGCAATTAGCAAAATGTACTGAACTTAGTAGGTCATATTACGGTTAAATAAGAAATGATATCTGTGTCTTATCTGAATCTCTACATCTATATCCTATCGGCATCCTAATTACGATTATGTATAATTAAGTTTCAGAATTATACTACGGATAATTAATTTCATAGCAAGATGATTCATAGTCATTAAGGTAAACTTAGATTATGCGTAGTCAGCATTAAAGCAAACCTGTGCATTATCAGTCTATTTAATCAGGCTGTGCTATTAATACCATGCTAACAATACGCATATTTTAGTATCATCTGAAAATTAAGTGCAGATTGCAGATGTTGTTGAACAAATGCGTTGACAGTTAAGCTTCTGTCGTATAAACATTATTTGCTTGTTTAGGCTGATAATTTGGTCAAATGACCAACACAAAACCAAGGCTGAGAAAAGTATGACGCTTTGTATTCTGGAAGTCAATTGAGACGCAATTATGTAATTTTTGAGGACACACGTTTGAATCACCTGTCTTTTCTCTTTGGAATCTAAGTAAAATTCCTCATAAGCTAAACTGCTAAACTACTGCGATAAATAGGATATATATATGTATACATGTATAAATATATATATACATACATATATATATATATATATATATATATATTATTATATATATAATATATATAATCCATACCCAAGCTATAATCTACATTCTTTGTAGATTATATATACAGATATATATATATATATATATATATATATATATATATATATATATATATATAATCCATACCCAAGCTATAATCTACATTCTTTTGTAAAAGGATTAACTCGTTACTTGGTGAAATGCTCCTTAAACTCCGCAGAGCGGGATACGAAGTGGAACATGTATCTTGGACTTACCACTTGACAAAGCACTAAAGATATAGACTATACATGTAGGCCTATATATATTAATACAGATATATATATATATATATATATATATTATAGGCCCCACAGTTATATATATATACCATAACATAATATTAGCATAAGTAGAATCCCCAAGAATAATGGTTTATCAAAAGGAATGTTATCTTCTGCAGTCCAGTCTCGCTGCCCGCTACCATTCCTTGGTCATCTGTAGATCGTACATCTTGTAACAATTTTCCTGCTATTTTTATTCCTTCTCCATGTACCATGTGTCTCCATGACTTTCCACAGCATTGCCTCAGCGTAAATGTTAAACAGCAGCGGCAATAGGTAGTAGGCCTGATGATTTTTAATACGTAGTATGATTTTTAAAAAAGTATATAACAAAATACATGTAGATATAAATAGGCAAAAATATAGACTTAATTGGTAAACAGGCCTATTAGGAATTTGGTTCATTTTATTGCATTTATTAATAAAAACTACAAATATTAACAAACTTTGTCAAGGAATACTGTGCATGTATTTCACGTGGACTTTGTGATATTGAATTCACGTGAACCTGCTCTCCTTGAGTGTGAGAGACACATCACGTGAATTGCTGAAGGCAACCGGTCCAATGTGTTAAGTCTAGACGCAAAGTGTTTTAGAGTTCAAGTTAAGTGTTTAAATTTCCAAGAATCACTAATGTATGAAGTAACTCGGAATGTCTGTCGAAGTACCCCATAACACAAAGACCATCACAATATTATTATTTGCTAACTTTAATCAGTAAGAGAGAACAAAATGTTCAGGGTTAGAGCTCAAATAACCGAATATCTTCTCTCTCTCTCAATGAACTGCCTACTGGCGGGTCCATGATATTTAACGCCATGGTTAACATGGAATTCGAAGCTAATTAATAAGTCTTTCAATAGAAGAGCGCAAACTCGGGAAAGGACTATTTTTGTTGCATTGTACAATATATTCAATATATACAATATAATCCTCATCTAGGAACTAGATGAGGATGAATATGTTGCATAACCCTCTGCATAGAATTTGCAGCATTGAGATGATTTAATGGATGAGGTACAAAGAAGTGGGGAGGAATTTAACGCACTTGGTTAAGCTGCGCGTCTATGAACGAAGTTAGTCGGGCTCGGTTAGTATATGAATGGATGACCACTGTTGAAGACCGAGTGTTGGCAGCTTTGAATGAAAACTCCTGAGTGTTGACAGGTATATTCTGAAATCCGCGCCGGCTGCATTCAGTGCGCTATCAAAGGTTAAGTTTAGGCCTACTAATGACTTTGAGGAAGAAATAACGAAAAAAATTAAAAACAGCAACTTAGCAAGGAAACTATATATCACATACTGCTGTCATGAATTAAATCACATGAAGAAAAGCAAGAAAAAATAATGTTAGTTAATGTACACAGTGTTTAAGATCTTAGAATTGACTAATAGAATTCAAACATCTTTTAAAATATATAAAAATCTGAAATTGAAAAAGGCTTACCGATTTAAAACCTCAAGATAATTATATCCCTGTCTAAATCAAGGTCATACAGACATTCCATTAATCCGATAAGTTTTCATATCACCCACTTAACGATAATTGAATCTTTCCTTGAGATTTCCAGATACAGGTTTGAGGCGCAAAATTCAGGTTCTGATATTTTATTCTCATTGCTATTAGTACAAAACTATAATTTAAGATTGCCGACATTTAATCTCCCACTTTCAATGATTTTTAATGCTTCTTTAAATTGGTCTGTAGCTCCTATTCAAAAGAAAGCCGCTAATTACATCTTACCTCTAGCTAAAGTTTGAAATCCTCTCTTGTCTTCAGACTAGAGACATATCATTAATCCTAGACTTACTGGGAAAATTGTTGTTATCTTAAAGTATGCTTTATATTCACCATAATCTCTTAATATTGATCAATTCGCATTCCGCCCTACTGGCTCTACAACAAGTGCTCTTATCATTAACAAGTGCACTCATCATCATCATCATCATCATTATCATCATCATCATCATCGTTGTCGTTGTCGTAGTTGTCGTAGTCGTCGTCATCATCATCATCATCATCATCATCATCAATTTCAGGAGCCTAGGCACTCATCAACTGAATTCTCATTCTGAAGTTGGTCATATTAAACTCTATCATAAAATATATATTATGCTTACTAAGAATGACTGTGTGAGAGTCATGGTGCTACCGTGCTTGACCATAGTAAAAGACAGAGTAGTAAAGTTTTCTATACAATTAGGCACTCTCTGCTGAAGAAATAGTGTTCTTTTTAAAATACCTCATTACCTTACACAACAGGATGATTTATTTTCGGCGCTCAAGCATTGCACTAAATTTGACCCCATGACTTCTTCACTAGCAGGTATTTCTGCTAGTGTCATTCGAGCGTCTGTTGTTGGTCCGACGTCTTACTGCTTCAGATCTAATACCTATCCACTCTCACAACGACATGGTAATGTTTGCCGACGACACCTATCTCGTAGTTCCATCCAACTAAATTGATACCACTGAAGCAGAACTATTTGGCATTGAAAATTAAACCAAAACGATCTTAAATTAAATAAAGCAAAATCACATGAAATACTTTTCCATTTGCCCCTCTCTAAATTTTCTTTCAATGCTGCACCACAACCTGTAGATGGTATCTCTCTCTCTCTCTCTCTCTGTCTGTCTGTCTCTCTCTCTCTCTCTTAGTGCACTGCCTAAGAAGTGCACTGCCTAAGAAGTGCACCGCCTTAAAGGAATAATTGTTGTGAGGCATGGATTTTCGTGCCACTCTAATAGTTAAATAAAGCAAAATCTCACGAACTACTTTTCAATTTGCCCCGCTCTAAACCGCCCCACTCTAATAATGGTGAAGGTGAAGAAGAGGGTGAAGAGTAATAGTTGTATGATTAGGGTTTGTGTAGGGTTTTAGAATTGAAAATTCGTTCGTTATATATGAAATTCGTATGTTTAAATTTCAGACGAATTTGTATACGGACTTTAAGGAGTCTTAAAGGTACATAAAGGCGACAAAAGGGAATAGATATTAGCATTCTACATGTATGTCAATGAATAGACTAAATCTCTCGTAATGGTCTTTCTCTTTTTGTTGTACAGGTACGTCTCTGCTCGTGGTGATAAAATTTATGTCTTAGCAGCTCGCCAGGTGTGCTCCAGTTGACGCAAGTTGAAGAAGATTTAATTCAGCTCGTTGATTTATTCGCTTCTTTTTGACAAATGGTTCAATCTAGGTCTTGAATAACTATTAATAATGAAGAATGACGTAAAATAGGTTTTCATTTTTATGAGGCCTACGCTGAAATTGGCACAATATTGCACATGCATATACTGTATGTTCAACAAAGAGAACAATTAACGACTTGCAAATTTTAAACAGCCTACTCTCCCTACATTGTTAAGCTCTAAATAGATTAATTTAATACATTTTTGCATTGTTGCACTCCTAAATATTCTAGTATTCAGTTAAACACTTACTTGGCACTGATATATCACCTTAATTTAAAGGTGTTATCTTTTGACGACAGCAATGTGGCTACGGGCATTTCATAGAAAAGGGTACAATATATTAGAATTAAATAATTCCAATTATGATAGAATTGCGATAACTTAATATTACAACATGAATTTCGAAAAAGAGAGCTAATAAGTCTTTAAGTTTCGATTTTTGTTTGTGCTCCAATTATCCATCCAGCAATTAGTCAATATATTGATCAAGCTTTGAATTCCAAACCTAAATCTAAAATCTTCTGATTTTGTCTTACACCCTCTGCAAAAGGTCAAATAAATAATTACTATGTTCATTTTCTAAATCTTTCCCTTTCCCCTTCTGGTACCACAGAAAACCTTCCGGTCGTGTGTGATAAAACCTTGATTTCAAATCTTATATCTCTTCTAGAAAGAAGATATCAGGAGACTAGAGGCAATGGAAATGTCATTATGGAGAAGGTAAAAAGATAAGGCTAATGTTAACGTCAGTTTTCTCACACCAAAGCGATGTGAGTGACGGGCGAGCCCAGGATTTGAACCCCGCACAGACTGATCCGCGGTCGAGTATCTTACAGATATCGCTACTGGCTTCAGCTAGTGGCGATAGAAGAGATTAGTTGGACTGATAAAATTACAAAGGACGAAGTTCTTGAAAGAGTCAGTAGAGATAGACACTTAATAAATGTGATAAGAAATAAAAAGAAAAGCTGGATTGGACTTATTATAAGGGGGATGGTTTGCTCTAGGATGCAGTGGAAGAAAGAATGCAAGGGAAAAGAGTTAGAAGTCCAAGACATGGGATGTTGGATGATTTGATAACAAATTTATACCGTATAGAGCGGAAATGGAAAGCTGATAATAGAATTGGTTGGAAGAGTTATATGCCATGGACCTGCCGTTAAACAGTGCACTAGAAAAAGAAGATCTCTTATGTATGTTGTTCTTCTTTTTTAAATAATCGGATGGGCAAATACACTCCAATAGTAATTCAGCTATTATTCTTCAAATTACATAGCTCATTCAAAACTGGACTACTACTAATTGATTGTCATATCCTTCTCTCCACCGCTTGCAGCACGTACAAAATTCTTTTGCACGATTGTTTTATAGGTCATCTATGCTTCAATCTCATTCTCTATTCAGAAATATGAGAATCAGAATTTTCAATAAGTACAGTTATGCACTTCTTTGTATCTAACAAGTAAATAAGCAAATGACAGTGTCCAGTAATATAGTGTATTACCTTGAATAACGTTCTTAAATGCCTGGTTAAATGACCGACCCAAGTGATTTATCGCTATATACAGTCTTCGACACTCACTCTCTGCTTTAGTCGGCTTACCAAACACATCGGGTTTTCGTTTTTCGATGGATTTATCCTTTAATATATCTAACCATGCAGTTATGTCTGTTAAATTTCACACCATATTCTTTATGATGATACAACAGACCATTATCCAATAATTTTCAGCCACCTCATTAAATTCAGCGCTTCAAACCATCCAGCAACTAATTCGAACTACAAAAAAAAGAATATTTAATCAATAATCTACTAATAAATTTAAACGTCTTTGTACTAATGATACTAATTGGGCCCAAATTTATAAATATGAAAATATTAATACTGCAAACCCAGAAATAGTATATAATGAGTTTTTAGAAATATTTGAACGTGGTTTTAATTTACGTTTCCCTAAAACTAAATCTGATAAAGGTAGAATGATCCTCGAAAAGAATATCATGTGAAACAAAATCTAAACTTTATAAAGTCTATAAGCAGTCAAATACATATGAAAATAAACTTAAGTTTATTGCTTATAGGAATAAATTAAACTCACTCTTAACAATTGCGCAAAGGAAATTTTATTCAGATCAATTGCTTAAATATAAACATGACCCTAAGAAAACATGGCAGTGCATTAATAGCATTTTAAAACCAAATAAGTCTAAATCTATTCAGGAATGTTTTAATTTAAATAA
The DNA here is from genome assembly GCA_905160935.1 of Enchytraeus crypticus. NCBI lineage: Eukaryota > Metazoa > Annelida > Clitellata > Enchytraeida > Enchytraeidae > Enchytraeus > Enchytraeus crypticus. The sequence goes on from CAJHZI010000186.1 coordinate 934,181, forward strand.
TGAAATGGTATCTGATAAAAAAAAGTTATATCTGAGAGTTTTAATGACTATTTCATTGGATTAGGAAAATCCCTAGCTGATAAAATCACTAAATCAAAAAAGTCTTTTTAAGATTTCATTTCAGATAAAAGTAAAATTTCCAACACGTGTGCTCTTTATCTAACCGAGCAATAAGAAATCATTAACATAGTCCAATCTATAAAAAATATCTCGAGTGCAGGTTTCGATGAGTTATCGTCCATTCTTCTAAAAAATATAATCTATTACCTAGCCAAACCTTTAGCAATTGTACTAAATCTATGTATTATAAATTCTACATTTCCGAGTAAAATGAAAATTGCCAAAGTATGTCCGATTCATAAGTCAGGTCCTAGTAACGAAATTTCAAATTATAGACCAATCAGTCTTTTAACTTGCTTCTCTAAAATATTTGAGAAACTTATTTCCATTAGAATGCTCTCTTTTATTGACCATCACAAAATCAAAACTTCAGCCCAATATGGATTTAAGAAAAAGCACTCTACATATATGGCCATATTAAACATGCATGATAGGGTGTCTAAAGTTATTGACAATAAAGAATTTTGTTTGGGTATTTTTATAGATCTCTCAAAAGCTTTTGACACTTTAAACCATGAAATATTACTTAAAAAACTAGAAATGTATGGTTTTAGGGGAGTATTTAATACACTTTTAAAAAGTTACTTAACCAATAGACAGCAATATGTGGTATATAATAATTCAGAATCAAATTATAGAACTATTCAATGCGTTGTCCCACAAGGTTCAATATTGGGACCTTTGTTGTTCCTGATTTATGTCAATGACATATCTGAGATTAGTAAAATTCTTACCTTCATATTATTTGCAGATGATACAAATATTATCTGCACAAACCCTGATATTTTGAAACTAGTGAATTCAATTAATACTGAACTCATAACACTCTCTGACTGGTTTAAAGCGAATAGATTATCCCTAAATATACAAAAAGCCAATTACTTGCTATTTGGGTATAAATACATATCATATATAACAATAATTCTGAAAATTTTCATATATACATAGATGATATCAACATTTCTAAAATAGATAAGACTAAATTTTTGGGAGTGATTCTTGATGAAAAATTATCGTGGCAATATCAATCAATCAATCAATAAGAATTTAACGTCCGGTTCCTCGCCATAAGGCAATGTCAGGGACGTCTCTTGCAGGCACTACACAAACAAGCGCCAAAGCACCACACGATGACGACTGAGTATACAGAGATCACAAGAGAAAGCGAGATCAAAATAGTGCAAGTCCAAGATCCAAGGCAAGCGGGTCAAAATTTAGACCTATGGCGGAAATAGATGGGTTTTTAGCTTTCCAAGGAAAGTACCAATACAATTACAAGATCGAAGGTCTTGTGGCAGAGAGTTCCATATTGTCGGAGCAGAAAACATGAAGGAGCGTCTGCCCATGGCAGATTTTATATATGGTACGGTGAGAAGGTTTTTACTAGAGGAATGAAGACTACGAGAGGGTTGATAGATGGATAAAAGATCAGATAGATAGGATGGTTTACCATAATTTAAACTTTTGAAGGTCAAGGAAGCTATTTTGAATTTTATACGTTCGGATACTGGTAGCCAGTGCAGTTTCTTAAGAAGAGGAGAGGTGTGAAATTTGAGTATTTTTACATTACAGACGACTCGAGCAAGAGAATTTTGAACGTGTTGGAGACGAATTAGAGAGGTCTTTGGGAGATCATTCAGCAGGGAGTTACAGTAATCAAGTTTAGAATGGACAAGCGCATTAGCTAATACAATGGCGGAATTAAAATCAAGGGACTTACGAATTTGACGTAATTGACGGATATGGAAAAAAGAAGAACGTCAGACTGCTGAAATATGAGTTTTAAAGTTTAGATTAGAATCAAAAATTATCCCAAGGTTACTTGCAGAATCTGTGGGTATTAAGGGGATATCTTTAAGGGGATATCATATTTCTTATACTGCACAAAAATTAGCCAAATCCATTGGATTACTCCATCGGGTTAAAACTAAATTACCTAAACATTGTATGTTAAATTTATACTACAGTCTAATATATCCGCACCTAATTTACTGTAATATTTTTTGGGAACGCTTCTAAAACCCTGCTCAACGAATTGATAGTACTCCAAAATTTTAGCAATTAGAATAATTCAACATGCAGAGTATCGTAGTCAAACGAACAATATATTTAAAGAACTTAAAATTTTAAAGTTAAGTGATATTCATATTCGAAGTTGCTGTTGCGTATCTCTGTATAAACTTATTCATAATGATATGCCTTTATGTTACAACTATTCGTTGCTATTAAATAATGTTGTAAATTCTGTTTATAAATTTCGACAAGTTTCGGAATTTACTATACCATCGTTCAGAACCTTCTGTGGCGAAAAGTATATCGCTGTACAAGGCCCTAGATACTGGCTATCCCTTTCATCTAATTTACGATCATCTCGCTCCGTTAACTGTTTCAATATTAATCTTCGTCAGTACTTATTAAATAGCTATTAATGACACTGAACTTAAATGTATAATCATGCATACCTACTATCATTAATTTTCTTTATTTTGAATTTCTTTATTTCAATTCTTTAATTTCTAGTTTTTATTTTTCGTTTTAAGTTCACTATGGTTCACATTTAAATTGTGTTCACTTATTGCATTTACTTGATTGTTTGCATTGCTTGTGTTTACTATATATATTTACATTTATATTTACTATACCATCAAATGTACAGTTGTACAGGGTTGAATGACCCTTTTTGGTGATCTAACTAAATAAATAAATAAATTATATTTTACGCGACATGATCAACGTTTACATTTACTGCCCAGACTTCTATTTTGCTATTTCGGGTTTTTCAATATTAATTTTGACAACAATTTTAAAGTGAAATAACGGTGATATGTTTGGGCTATCAGTGAGCATTCGAGATGTCTAACTGTGTGACTCTTTAGATTGCATTTGTTGACATTGTTCGTCACTGCAGACAGTGATCAGTATTGTCATTGCTGCCCATGTAATATTCTTTTGCACTGATTATAACAAGAGCATTTAGTTTTTTTCGCAAAAGGAATATACAAGTACATTTTCAACTATTAAATTCCAAAATGCTTAAAATTCTATGACCTGAATGCAACATCAGTGACGGGTGAGGTCTAGGTCAAACCATGTAACAGATAAGTAATGGGGCCTGGGGCAAAGCCATAACCAACCATAGGCCTCTCAACCCCCGTTGAGAGGCCTATGTTTGTTTACCACGTCTATGCATGATAAGCTCC